>CM033473.1:300942746-301195246 GCA_019447015.1 Hymenochirus boettgeri | reverse complement strand
AATTACAGAGAAAGACACATCTTATTTAGATGTATGTCTTTGTGTTTAAGCTAATTTTTAGTATGTGTAAATATATAAAATATATAAAATTGTCTTATACTAAACATACACAATTTTAAATAAATAGCTCCATTTTCAAAAACTCCAAAATTAATTACAACAAACTCTATCACCCACCTACCTACCCAAAGTATACACTCTTATATTTTTAATACAAAAAATATGTACTAATATATTTATATATCAATGGTCATATAATAGGAATAATGAGGAGGGTTTTTTTTATTTGAATATTTATTACATAGTAAAAAAAATTAAAAAAAAAATCCAATTAAAAAACACTTAAAACTTATTAAGCATGAGATTAAAAAAACATTAATAAAGTATAGCAACAAAAGTTAATTATTTGAAAACGAGACATGTTTTTCTCAAAGTTCCTCTTTGCGAGGCATTGATTTGTTTGCTATATTTTTTGGTGCTTTTGTTTGAAAGGGGACAATCATAGATCAGATTTCATAAGAAGATCAACTGCATCTTCTATTATATCAAAGAGAAAATTATCCTTGACTGATCATAAAGGGGTTTAGCAACCCAATCCTGTTTGTGTTTGGGTAAACATACTTAAAACGTTTTTCTCCATATTCATCAGATCTTCTGGTCGGATGTTAACAACTGCTTGTTCTCTACCAACATTATGATTGTGAGAGAGTATTGCAAGCAGGTTCTTGCATGCATCCATCTATGCTATATGAAACCCTTTTTTGTCTATATTTCAACACCTTACTATGGAAGAACTCTAAGGTCCTGTATGACAGAATATTGTAACATGGCATATGTCCTTCAATAAACGATTGTCCATTATAATCTTGTAGAGACTATGATGAGCTGGATGTCTAGAATCAACCCAACAAATGTTATTTTGCTCTTCCAAATTACTGTGTCCACACATTGGGTAATTTTTCAAGGATGGAAAGGTGTGTTTATTAGCAACATGATACATCAAAGATTTCCATTGATAACAATTGTTCCTGCTTTGTACAGCTTTGAGCACACCACCAAAGATGGTTAGTAATTGTTGTCACCTGTTTTAGATCAGTGCAACCTCTTTTGTTTATGCTGCTATTATTTTCTTTGATACACCTTTAGCTAAATGCAGACATCGAATTGGTGCTCTATTTCGGGAATTCGGCGCAAAAAATTTCTTACTGAGACATGACGATGCGTGGCAATTACATGAACATCAATATCTTTCTTGAGTAGATTATTGAGACAACTAATAAATGTTTTTTCTCCAAAGCTACTAATGACATTCCTGTTCTTACTGTTCAATGTTGTACTCAACAATTTTGTCATTATATTGATCCTGGAAAGAGTAAACAACAAAATCTGGACTTTCAAATTGTCCATCCAGCTAGAACTACTGCAGAGCTTTTAAGTCTTCATCAATCTTTCCTTTTTTGTAGTCCAATACCGATGTATGGCTGAAAAAGGTATTTCTTTTGTATTTAAAAAAAGTAGTTTTTGCGATTGATTGAAGTCCGATCAAATCAAACATTTCTTTTGTTTTTTTGAATGAAGAACCACTAGGAGTATTGCAGATGACATAATAAGGTTGCCAATTGGTAATGAATTTGAAATAGGTTGACTATTCATCGATATGATTCGTGGTCATCTAAACATCTAAGTATGACACGTAGCATACTCCCTTAAATTTTTTTTTTGTAATTATTGATTTCATTATTATTGACTAGCGAAACGTCTTCAAGAACTACATTTCAAGTAGTTGATCTAATGAATACAACAGATATACCATGACCTGGATGAATGAGAACCTTCACAAGCAGATTTCATGCATGGTTTAGAATTTGATATTGACAAGCACATCATATAATAGATATCAAAATTTGTCAAGACATGTTTTTAATTGCTTTACTGGAGATTTCTTTACAGTAAATTTTAATTCTTCTGAATCCTCAGAACTGATAACCCGTCAAGTGGTTCGAAAAAACTTGATTATCTTCTGGTTCATAAGTAGAGTCTTGAGTGTTGCTTGGTTTATCACTGATAAAGAAATATTAAAATCAGAAAAATTAGAAGAAACATTTTCCAAATTTCAGGATCTTCAAAACTTGAAGATATTATTGATGTTGTTGACAAATCCTTAATGGGAGTCGACATAATAGGTCCATAATCATGATCGAGTCTCCCTTGAGCTAGATTGGAAACAGTCTGGATAAATTTTATGTTGGTTTAAGAACATCCGTTTGAATTTTAATTTCCTTATTTGAAATTTTTTCTGTATCATTGATGCATCGCTGGTCCACCACTTAGATTCAGTCTGAGTCCAACAGTTACCAAGCGACCGATTACACGAGCTATTGTAGATGAGGTTGACGGTGTTTCATCATCAACCCTCTTTTTTTAGGAGCAGGGACGTTTACCTGTGGAATATCTTCAGCATGAAAGGTGGAAAAGGAAAAATTGAAGGAACAGAGTTTGGTTTCAAGACTCTTCTGTTCCCTTCATATAATATTGGTCTTCAGAAAAATGTTTGGAGCACATTCTATGCATACATCCTTTTGCACCTTAAGAATCTCAACTGTTCATCAAAAATTGTCCTTATTTTGACCAGTTTGACGTAACCAATTGATTATACGATTTTTATCGTTAGGAAAAGGGTGTAGAGTAACGTCTAGGTATAGATGATTTTCTCCGCCTTTATTGAGGACATCGTTGATGAAACAGTGCACACTTTTGAACTAATAAATAAAAATTAAAAAAAAAATATTTATCATAATTGATATTATTTAATACATTTTTCAAAAATTAAAATAAAAATTATTTCAGACAATCAAATTTAAGTTAATAATTTTTTGAAATGTATAATTTTTTATATTTTTATAAAAAAAAAATTAATAAAAAAAAATATAATAATAAAATAATATATAATAGTATCATATTAATTAAAATATAATATATTAAAATTATAATTATATATAAATATAAATTTATATATATAGATTAACTTTTAACTCCTCCCTCTTATGAACATCCCCTGTATAAAGAATAGCCTCTTTAAAATATGTTGATATATACTAAGGTTGTAATATGATTTCATTACTGTATGCATGCAATGCTTCTGGATGCTTCATGTACACTGATCCATTTAGAAACCTGTACTGAGATTGGGTATGCTCAGAGGGGAAAGGGGATAACATTTAGTCATTGGCTGTGATGTCAACAGTGAAATCCAAAAAATGACAGTTGATAATATGTATAACATGAAGCAGAAACAGAGGAAACATGACATTGTGCATGATTTCATGTTAGACTTACATATTTCAATATACTAATTTATATTAAAGTTTATTGTTTTGGGGTTTTTTTATTTTAGTGCTGGACTTTCCCTTAAGTGAAATAGAAATAAGCTTAATTAAATGCATCATATATTAAAATATTAAATTTTAAATATTATATTTATATATTATGATATTTAATTATTTCTTTTAAGATTTGCAATAATGTAAATTTTATATTAATTAATGAAAATATTACTACTATAAAATATTTTTTGATCCATAAATATTATATTATAACAAAAAATAATGAGTTATTAAAATAATAATTTATTAGATATATTTATTAGTATATAAAAAGATAATATATAACAAATGTAAACATAATCTTAATATAAAATTAAATTGAGAATATACACTACATATATTATTCACAAAAAAAAAATTCATATACATATGTATATATATATAAATTATTTGGTTAAAATAATTTCTATAAAATATAATAATTAATTTTAATATACATATATTTTTTAAGAATGAAAATATTTTATGATCAATTAGATTCCATAAGTATAATATTAATAATTATTTTATATAACCAAGAGAAAATAATATTATATAATAAAATAAACAAAGAATAAACAATATATTAAGTTTATAATTATTAATCAAAATATAAAATATAATAATAAATAAAATATAAAAAATATAATAATAATAAAAATAATAATAATAATAATAATAATAATAATAATCATAAATAATATTTAACAGACAGGATACATACACAACAAATACAAAATTATGTAAAAATTGAAATATAAGTTAAAGCTTCTATATATTATTATATGAATACAATTACAAAACTTCAAACAAAAGTAAGATAATAGGTTTAATTAAACACAAATAGCATCAAAGAAAAGAGCTTTTGTATTAGACCAGACATGTCTCCAGACATGTTACTTTCTAAACCATGAGGTATAACCATGAAAGGATTATATGCAGAAACCCCCCCCAAAAAAACAGACTATATAAAATATTTTGAGCATTAAATAGTGATTATAAATAAATATTTTAAATCAAATATTGAAATTTATTTACTCATGTAACAATAAAAAGTATAGTGTATAACACTAAAAAATTAAACTATAATACTTATTTATATATTATTATTTTAATTTAATATTATTATTATTTTTTTAATTTAGAGTATTTACTATTAATACTTAACTAACACTTAATGTTTTGAGATTATAAAAATATACAATTTAGTTAATATTAAGATCATTAAAGGGTTTTAATCTTTAACACAGAAATAACATATATGTATTTTAACTGATTTCATATTTTTTCGTCTCTTTCTCTGTCTCTGTCTCTCTCTCTCCTCTCTTCTGTCGCTCTATCTTCTCTCTCTCTCTCTTTTCTCTCTTTCTATATATCCTTCCTTTATAAAAATATTTCCATTTTGTGGAGATTGCATTGGTTTTTAGACGTACTATGTAGGTGGGGGTAGGCTAAAATAATTTATACATAGTAACATGTAATTGTAATGTAAAAGGTAAACATTAATAGTTTATTAATGTACAAAAAATAAATATATATAGTGTGTAACAGTGTGTGTAAATGGCATATGAAATAAAAAATAAAAAAGTACTTACCTACAGAATCTCCCCACGATCGAATGGACTGGTCAAAATGGGAGCTACGACACACCTCTCAATTATTAAATTCTGCATGGAAGTTTGCTGTATAATTCCTTATTGTTTATTATCCAATATGTGTGCTTTTGTAGCTGATGTAGCACTACATTATATCCTGACACAATGCATGCTTTCAGTAACATCCTTAGCTTTGCATTGTGGGAGAGACTTACTGAGCATGTGCGAGTAATGGCCAACAAAAGAAAGTTAGCTTTCCCAGTAAGTGTAGATGATATCCAGCTGTATTGATTGTGGGAGAGACTTACGCATGTGCGAGTTAATGGCCAATCAAAAGAAAGTTAGCTTTCCCAGTAAGTGTAGATGATATCCAGCTGTATTGCATTGTGGGAGAGACTTACTGAGCATGTGCGAGTTAATGGCCAATCAAAAGAAAGTTAGCTTCCCAGTAAGTGTAGATGAGATCTAGCTGTATTGCATTGGGGGAGAGAACTTCACATCCTGTTGCAATGTGTAGTGGGAGTGGGTGGGCGTGGTCAAACAACACGCTTTACTGAAAACTTCCCCTGAAGGCTGGTAAGGGACTAAATGTTATAAGTTTTGTGCTTTAGTGAACACTCTCTCTGAGTCCTCTCTCTCTCTCTCTCTCTCTCTCTCTCAGTTTGTCTCTTGTTGTCTGTCTCTCTCTGTCTGTCTGTCTGTCTCTCTCTGTCTGTCTGTCTCTGTCTGTCTCTGTCTGTCGTCTCTCTCTCTGTGTCTGTCTCTGTCGTCTCTCTCTCTGTCTGTCTCTCTCTGTTGTCTCTCTCTCTTGTTGTCTTTGTCTGTCTTGCTCTCCCTCTGTTTTCTCTCCCTCTTTCTGTCTCTCCCTCTCTCTGTCTCTCTCTCTCTCTGTCTTCCCTCTGTCTGTCTGTCTCTCTTCTGTCTGTCTCTCTCTGTCTGTCGTCTTCTTCTCTGTCTGCCTGTCCTCTCTCTGTCTGTCTGCTCTCTGTGTTCGTCTGTCTCTCTCTGTCTGTCTCTCTCTCTCTCTCCTCTGTTGTCTCTCTCTCTGTGTTGCTCTTCTCTGTTCTGCTCTTCTCTCTGTTGTCTCTCTCTCTCTGTCTCTCTTCTGTCTGTCTCTCTCTCGTCTGTCTTTTTCTCTGTCTGTCTCTCCCTCTGTCTGTCTCTTGTCTGTCTGTCTGTCTCTCTCTCTCTGTCTCTCTCTCTTCTCCGTCTGTCTGTTCTCTCTCTCGTCTGTCTCTCTCCGTCTGTCTGTCTTCTCTCCCTCTGTCTGTGCCTGTCTCTCTGTCTGTCTCTTTCTTGTCGTCTCTCTTTCTGTCTGTCTCTCTTGCTTGTCTCTCCTCTGTCTGTCTCTCCTCTGTCGTCTCTCTTCTGTCTCTGTCTGTCTCTCTCTCCCTCTGTCTTGTCTCTGTCTCTGTCTGTTGTTCTGTTCTCTCTGTCTGTCTCTCTCTCTCTGTCTGTCTCTCTGTCTGTCTCTCTCTTTCTGTCTCTCTTTCTGTCTGTCTCTCTCTGCCTATTCTCTCCTCTGTCTGTTCTCTCTGTCTCTCTCTTGTCTCTCTCTCTGTCTGTCTGTCTTCTCTCTCTCTGTCTCGTCTCTCTCTCTGTCTGTTCTCTCTCTCTCTCCCTCTGTCTGTCTGTCTGTTCTCTCTCTCTCTGTCTGTCTGTACTCTTGTCTGTCTCTCCTCTGTCTGTCCGTCTCTCTCTCTCTCCTCTGTCTGTCTGCCTGTATCTTCGTCTGTCTGTCTCTCTGTCTTCTCTCTCTTTCTGTCTGTCTCTCTCTGTCCTGTCTCTCTCTGTTTGTCTTCTCGTCTTCCTCTGTCTGTCTCTCTCTCTGTCTCTCTCTGTCTGTCTCTCTCTCCCTCTGTCTCTCTCTCTCCCTCTGTCTGTCTGTCTCTCTGTCTGTCTTTCTCTCTCTGTCTGTCTCTCTCTCCTTGTCTGTCGTCTCTCTCTCTCTCTGTCTCTGTCTGTCTCTTGTCTTCTCTCTCTCTGTCTGTTCTCTCTTCTCTCTCTCTCTCTCTCTCTCTGTTTGTTCTCTCTCTCGTCTGTCTCTCTCTCTCTCTCCTCTGTCTGTCTGTCTCCTCTCTCCCTCTGTCTGTCTTTCTCTCTCTGTCTGTCTCTCTCTCTGTCTGTCTGTACCTTCTGTCTGTTCTCCTCTGTCTGTCTCTCTCTCTGTCTGTCTGTCTGTTTCTCTCTCTGTCGTCTCTCCTCTGTCTGTCTCTCTCGTTCTGTCTGTCTGTCTCTCTCTTTCTGTCGGTCTCTCTCTCTGTCTCTCTCTCTCTTTCTGTTGCTCTCTCTCTGTCTCTCTTCTGTCTCTCTCTCTGTCTTCTCTCTCTCTGTCTGGTGTCTCTCTCTCTGTCTGTCTCTCTGTCTGTCTGTCTCTCTCTCTCTCTGTCTGTCTCTCTCTCTCTCTCTGTCTGTCTTCTCTCTGTCTGTCCCTCTCTGTCTCTCCCTCTGTCTGTCTCTCTCTCTCTGTCGTGTCTCCTCTGTCTGTCTCTCTTTTCTGTCTGTCTCTCTCTCTGTCTCTCTCTGCTCTTGTCTGTCTCTCTCTCTGTATGTCTGTCTCTCTGTCTGTCTGTCACTCTCTGTCTGTCTGTCTGTCTCTCTCTCCCTCTGTCTGTCTGTCTCTCTGTCTGTCTCTCTCTCTCTGTCTGCCTGACCTCTCTGTCTGTCTGTCTCTCTCTCTGTGTCTCTTTCTCCTATTCTGTTAGCAGCAGTGCTCACAATGATCAG
Organism: Hymenochirus boettgeri; assembly: GCA_019447015.1. Taxonomy (NCBI): domain Eukaryota; kingdom Metazoa; phylum Chordata; class Amphibia; order Anura; family Pipidae; genus Hymenochirus; species Hymenochirus boettgeri. The sequence continues at coordinate 301,187,562 of CM033473.1, read as the reverse complement.
CTTCCAGGTAGTACTATCATTTTAAATTGTCACATTACTGTAATAGTGGCCGACTGTATTCTAGCAGCCAATAGGAATACCCCTATAAACAAAGCACCAGGTTCCTCCTTACTGCCGCATGTATGTAAAACTACAGCACTAACAAAGCCCTTCCGCATTGGTCGGAATCCAGGTAAAAGCCAATAGTGTTCCGTTTAAACTGGGAGAGAAGGCATTGCCTATAGAAATGGTGGGCGATCCCTGCTGTTGCTAGGTATTGAGACGCTGCCTGTTCCTGCTTGAGAGCCCGGGGATTAGCTGGAGGAGGAGTTAATGTGTGTACAGTATTGTATGTTACAACTTGACAGCACCTGGTCTGTCTCTCTCTCCTGGAAGACGGAACTACGGGAATGGCTCGAAGTGCCGCGGAGCCTCCCAACACTCATGGCGGGGCCTGGGAGCTGGTTTTCAGCCGCGAACAGCCGCAAAACTACCCGAAAGACGGAACTACCGGGAAAGGCTCAAGTGCCGCGGGAAGTTATCATTAGGAAAAAAGTATCCAATACATAAATTACACTACAAAAATAAAGATTATTATTAATATGTCATTCTTAGATAGGACTACCCTAATATGGAGGGCCTTGTAGTGGGGGTAGCTTACACTTATTATATTAATAAGATATATATATATAATAATGTCATTCTTAGATAGGACTACCCTAATATGGAGGGCCTTGTAAGTGGTGGGTAAGCTTACACTATTATATATTATAAGATATAATATATATATAATAATGTCATTCTTAGATAGGACTACCCTAATATGGAGGGCCTTGTAAGTGGTGGGTAGCTTACACTTATTATATATAATAAGATATATATATATAATAATGTCATTCTTAGATAGGACTACCCTAATATGGAGGGCCTTGTAAGTGGGGGTAGCTTACACTTATTATATATTAATAAGATTATATATATATATATAATAATGTCATTCTTAGATAGGACTACCCTAATATGGAGGGCCTTGTAGTGGGGGTAGCTTACACTTATTATATATTAATAAGATATATATATATATAATAAGTCATTCTTAGATAGGACTACCCTAATATGGAGGGCCTTGTAAGTGGGGGTAGCTTACACTTATTATATATTAATAAGATATTATATATATATATATATGTCATTCTTAGATAGGACTACCCTAATAGGAGGGCCTTGTAAGTGGCGGGTAGCTTACACTATTATATATTTAATAAGATATATATATATATATAATAATGTCATTCTTAGATAGGACTACCCTAATATGGAGGGCCTTGTAAGTGGCGGGTAGTTACACTTATTATATATTAATAAGATATATATATATATATAATAATGTCATTTTAGATAGGACTACCCTAATATGGAGGGCCTGTTGTAAGTGGCGGGTAGCTTACACTTATTATATATTAATAAGATATATATATATATAATAATGTCATTTTAGATAGGACTACCCTAATATGGAGGGCCTTGTAAGTGGGGGGGTACTTACACTTATTATATATTAATAAGATATATATATATATATATAATGTCATTCTTAGATAGGACTACCCAATATGGAGGGCCGTAAGTGGTGGGTAACTTACACTTATAATATAGCAGCAGTGCTCACAATGATCAGCTTCCAGGTTAGTACTATCATTTAAATTGTCACATTACTGTAATAGTGGCCGACTGTATTCTAGCAGCAATAGGAATCCCCATATTAAACAAGCACCAGGTTCCTCCTTACTGCCGCATGTATGTAAATACAGCATCTAACAAAGCCCTTCGCATTGGTCGGAATCCAGGTAAAAGCCAATAGTGTTCCGTTTTAACTGGGAGAGAAGGCATTGCCTATAGAAATGGTGGGGATCCCTGCTGTTGCTAGGTATTGAGACGCTGCCTGTTCCTGGTGAGAGCCCTGGGATTAGCTGGAGGAGGAGTTAAGGTGTGGTCTCTGTCTGTCTGTCTCTCTCTCTGTCTGTCTCTCTCTCTGTCTCTCCCTCTGTCTGTCTGTCTCTCTCTGTCTGTACCTCTCTGTCTGTCTCTCCCTCTGTCTGTCTCTCTCTCTCTGTCTGTGTCTCCCTCTGTCTGTCTCTCTTTTTCTTTCTGTCTCTCTCTCTGTCTCTCTCTCTCTGTCTGTCTCTCTCTCTGTATGTCTGTCTCTCTGTCTGTCTGTCACTCTCTGTCTGTCTGTCTGTCTCTCTCTCCCTCTGTCTGTCTGTCTCTCTGTCTGTCTCTCTCTCTCTGTCTGCCTGTACCTCTCTGTCTGTCTGTCTCTCTCTCTGTGTCTCTTTCTCCTATTCTGTTAGCAGCAGTGCTCACAATGATCAGCTTCCAGGTTAGTACTATCATTTTAAATTGTCACATTACTGTAATAGTGGCCGACTGTATTCTAGCAGCCAATAGGAATACCCCATATTAAACAAGCACCAGGTTCCTCCTTACTGCCGCATGTATGTAAACTACAGCATCTAACAAAGCCCTTCCGCATTGGTCGGAATCCAGGTAAAAGCCAATAGTGTTCCGTTTAACTGGGAGAGAAGGCATTGCCTATAGAAATGGTGGGCGATCCCTGCTGTTGCTAGGTATTGAGACGCTGCCTGTTCCTGCTTGAGAGCCCTGGGGATTAGCTGGAGGAGGAGTTAATGTGTGTACAGTATTGTATGTATACAACTTGACAGCACCTGGTCTGTCTCTCTCTCCTGGAAGACGGAACTACCGGGAATGGCTCGAAGTGCCGCGGAGCCTCCCAACACTCATGGCGGGGCCTGGGAGCCTGGTTTTCAGCCGCGAACAGCCGCAAACTACCCCTGAAAGACGGAACTACCGGGAAAGGCTCCAAGTGCCGCGGGAAGTTATCATTAGGAAAAAACGTATCCAATACATAATAATTACACTACAAAAATAACAGCATTATTACTTAATATGTCATTCTTAGATAGGACTACCCTAATATGGAGGGCCTTGTAAGTGGCGGGTAGCTTACACTTATTATATATTAATAAGATATATATATATATAATAATGTCATTCTTAGATAGGACTACCCTATTATGGAGGGCCTTGTAAGTGGCGGGTAGCTTACACTTATTATATATTAATAAGATATATATATATATAATAATGTCATTCTTAGATAGGACTACCCTAATATGGAGGGCCTTGTAAGTGGCGGGTATTAATCAATATATGTAACTAACACTCCAGCAGATAAAACTAAATAAAATTAACACATAAAAAACCCACTGTGCACCAACGGGCACACTTTTGCTAGTATATCTATATACAAATTAAAATTATATAGAAGTTAGTAGAAGCATAGATAATGTTATTACAGAGCCAGACTTATAATAATATTATTACAATATATATCACTAGAAATAAATATATTATAAGCAATGTAATTCATAAAGAAATTACCTTAGAATTTAACAGTAAGTCCGATAAATTGGAAGCCCAGCAAGCAGATAAGTAAGATCGCTAAGTTACTGCACGGTCTACTAACAGCTGATCTGATAGTCACCGCTTCGTGCAGTTACTTAGTTCCATACACAATGCTTACTCGCTGCTGATTGGATGTTGGACTTACAGTAGGCGGGACCTGAGGGTCAAGCCTCTGGAGATGGACAGTGCACTAGCTTCCATTCCCTGCGCTGTGCTGTCTTAACAGACATGCACGGGAACAGAAAAAGAACAGATTTGGACTTACGTAATTGAGCACATAGAGAAGGTAGATTCGGCTCTGTTGAAGAAACATGACCCGATTTTCGTAGGGTAAAGTTTGTTTTGAAGCTTACAATTTGGCTACACACATATAGAAATATGCTTTTAGGGGTGGACATTCCCTTTAAGTCCCGCTAACCACTTCCACTTCGTTTTAGTCCTGTCAGCCTTTGGCTTTGTGCTTTTAGACTGCCTTTGGGTTCCGTTCGGTTTTACCTACCTTAGCTCCCTTTTTTCTTAGCTGGGGACACCCAGAAGTGTTGTCTGTGAGTTTTTATGTGTCATTTTAGTGTTGCTATTACCGGTGTTAGAGTTTTATGGGGATACAGGTATGAGGATGGGTGGTCTGATGTTTTATATGTGATTGTGTTTATCTTGGAGTGCACTTAGTTACCAATAAACGTTACAGCACTTTATTGGCCATAAGTAGCGGTGCCTTATTTTGGGGGCCTTTCTTGACTTGCTTAGTCCCTTGATCTGTTGGTTGATTTAGGCATGATAGAGCCAAAACCAAATTTAAAAGAATAGAAAAGATCTGTTGATAATGGAGTTTAAAGCGGAGGCAATATGGGTTGACTAGGCAACAGGAAGAGGGGTAATGTCAATTTTGGTGTCTGCTACAAGCTACAAAATGCTGGCAGGGAGGAAGGGAATCAGCTTCATACACAGATGGCAAGGGCTGCAGGTTTGGGGAGTGTTCTGATTATGACTTATATTACCCTGACATTGATTGGTGTAGTGGAACTGCCAACACAGAAAAGGGCGATGAGTTCCTGAATTTGCTGCAGGATCATTTTCTCTCACAGGTGGTTGAAGTCCAAGTAGAAAATGTTGCTCTGTTGGATCTGGTAATATCTAATGTTGTGGAACATATTACAAATATAAAGGTAACTGGAAGCTGAGAGAAAGTTATCACAAGGAAAAGGGCGCTGGGTTAACAAAGGCTTTTCATTTTAGTAAAGCAATTTTTTTTTGGATGACAATAACTCTTCAGCATATCAACGGGCATGATGTATTCTCAGATAAGGATACTAAACCAAAGTTTAAAATGGAAATCAAAAGGGTTCAGAAAAGGGCAACTAAATCAATAAGGGGAATGGGGATACTGAATATGACAGATTATGCATAAGAAGTCTTAACTCTTTTGTGGTTACATGGGGGTTGAAAAGTCATTGTGCTGGACCTCAAATGGTAATGAAGGGGTTAATGGTCACTGTTTTGGATCACAAACTCCTATGTGGTAATGTGGTAGTGTTATGGTCCGCAATTGGCTCCTGCTGAAACTCACCTGTCTGTCTCAAGGGTTCCTCCTGCATGTCCGGGAAATCAAGTATGGAAATATCAAGTTTTGGGAAGTCGGAAACTTGAAATCAGAAGCTGGATTTCAAAAACTCGATCTTTAAAAAATTGTTGTAGCCAAATTGGTGGGCGGGGTAATTTTTGATGATACAAGCAGACAATTTCCTCCTTTTAAAGTCCCAGGCCTAGTACTTCTTTTGCTGTCAGTTTGGATTTATTTCCCTGCCTCAGCTCCTGTTCCTGTGTTCCTGCATTCCCTTACTTGTGATCTTGATCTCCTGTTGCCAGACTTCTGACTGTTTACTGACCAAGCTTACCTGTCGCCAAGCCCAGCCTCATGCCTGCTTCTTGACCATTGGCCTTTTTATCAACTACACCAGTCAGTTGTCTGCCGGTTTCCGCATCCATTCTACAAGTGAGTTACCTCTTCTGTTGGAACAGTCTGAACCATTAATTTTGCCACAGGAGTGCTCCCACAGACCCCCTTTTGTGTATATATTGTAGCAGAGCTTCTCTGCAGGAAGATTGACCAAGCTTCCACGTGGTAGTAGAACCCCCAACATGTCCCTTTAATTGGATGTCTTGTGCCTTGAATACTAAGCATTGGATGAGCCTCTTCCCTCCTTGTTAAAAGCCAGTAGGCAGAAGTGATAGCCTTTAATACTTAAGGGAAAATAACATGTAAGCAATTTTAATTAAATTGGATAAATATTAAGATTCTATTTTATGTACCAGGATCATTCCAGGAAATATTAGGGGTGATTGGCAGATAAAGACTGGGGGTGGGGCTTATATTTCTATTTCTATCTCCTAATACAGAGATGTTACACTCAGTATAATAATTAGAAAATAGGTTGACCTCATATTGACTTAATATTTCCTTACAGCTGTTTCTTTTATGTTTAGTTTGGGTCTGAACAATATAATGTAACATTTGGGAAAGAATATACAACCCAGTAACCCAGAGCTGGATGATAAGATGGAGAATATCTCAGCAGCCACCATTTTACTCCCCTTACTGCTCAGGTAGGCTGGGACAAATGATACCCACACACTACAGAACACCAACATACTGAATGTGATGTTTTTAGCTTCATTAAATCGGTCAGGGAAATCCTTGGCTAGAAATGCAACAATGAAACTTAACACAGATAATGTTCCCATGTAACCAATAATACAGAAAAAGAAAGTGATAGATCCCTCATTACACAGTAAAATAATGGTGTCCCTTTCTGAAAATGGATCAGTATCCAGAAATGGTGGACATGAGACCATCCACACTGCAGAGATCACCATCTCACCTAAAGAACATACAGTCACTAGTATGATGGACAGTTGGGTTCCTACATACTTTGTCAGTTTGCTCCCAGGCTTTGTAGCATTGAAGGCAATAATAACTGTGACAGTTTTAGCCAACACAGAAGAAACAGAAATAGTGAAAATCACCCCAAATGCTGCTTGTCGGAGGAGACAACATGTATCTGTTGGGTGTCCAATGAATAAGAAAGTGCAGAGGAAACACAACATGAGAGAGATGAGGAGGAGACAGCTGAGATTCTGGTTATTGGCTTTCACCATTGGAGTGTCCCAATATTTCACAAAGATTTTCAGAACAGCACAAGTCATGATGAAGAGAATCAAGGCAATGGAAGTTAAACTTGCTCCCAGGGTGTCTGTATAGGAAAGGTAGTTTATAGTTTTAGGGATACAAGCAGTTCTGTTCTTATTAGATTTCTCTTGAACGGGACATTTCCAACAGTCTTCAGCATCTGGAAAAGGAAAAAATATATGATCTAGTTATATTCCTTTCCTTTTAAATATCACAAAGGAGGAAATAAAGATGAAAATAATAAAAATATATCTCTATATAAAGTATGTCCATTATTATTTACTTTTTTGGTATTTAGTGTGATGTTTTGGGTGTCATTGTCATTGATTCTTTTAAGAGAACAAAGATCAGGAAGGCCAGGAAAGCAATCCATTGTAAGGAATCTCTGCTTAAAATTGGAATATAAAGGGCAATAAGAGGTGCCAAATATTTTCAGTGCTATTAATCTGCAGTAATCAGTGATATTTTATCTAACTGAATTACACCTTTAGAAATTCAGAGGGCTATGTACTGAGAGCCAGTATCGCCCTTTATTGCTTCCATTAGGCAATGCACTGAGCCGATAACAGCTTTCAGTTACAGAGCCATTATCGGCTCGGTACATAGCTTGCGGCAGTTACTTGACACAATTTATGCGTACCACTACAACCACCGTTAGTTATGTCTTAAAGCCATGTTAAGCCTTGGTACATGGGTTAACGTGACTTTTAGATGGAAAAAGCCATTTGCGGCTTTCGGTACATAGCCCTCATAATATTTAATTGGTTGTTATAATACTTGGCACCTCTTACTAAATAAGCCTGATAGTGTTAAGTCTAAAGATGTCCAAACTTAATAAAGTTTGGTTCATTTTTGTACTCCCAAGCTTCAGTTAAAATTCGGAAGTTCGGTAGTTCAAAAAAAAGTCTATGGGGAGAAAACGTTCGGAAAAGTTCAGATGAATTACTAATAAAATAACCATTATAACATACTGTAAATGGCTGTGGCACCTGGTAATTGGTCTGGGGAACATGTCACTGCTGGAAGAACAGCAAAAAAAATGGAAGTAGGGCACAAGGCGGGCTACTTTCAGTTTTCCGTTGGCCGTTTCTGGTAATCCTCGAACATTTGAATGTTCAAATTCTAGAAGCCTTGATAGTTCTAGGATTCACAAATTCAGCCTTTCGAGGATTATCAAACAGCCAAAAATTCCGTCGATGGACGGGGTCCAGCAGCTCAACCAGGGCTCCCCTTGGGTCCTTAGAAGGACCATTGTGGCCCTGGAAAGGGCCTATTGGTGCTTAAGGGGTCCTGCAGCTCTAAACCTGGGACCCCCTTCCCCGGCACTTATAAGTGCCCTTGTGGCAATAAAATATTAAAATATGATTGGTTAATGTGTGATCATATAATTGTAAGCATTAAACTATTAACCAATCACTGCCACAATTGGTTGATTTGGTCCTTCAGCAAACATATATAAAAATGTGCAAACCCCACGGAACTCAGAAATCATCTGAGTGATGGCTGAAGAAACAGTTCGGTAGAACTTGGGTTTGAAATTCGATTCAGTCCATCTCTAGTTAAGACATAAAATAACCTGTTGTTTTGTTCTGTTACAATTTCATCCATTTCCACAACTATATATTTCATTAGTGTCCCAATGATGAGATATATATATACTCACTGAAATCCGTTCCCCTTCTAAAAAAATTTAAAATTCGAAAATCCACAAGTGGGCCCATTGAGGTTGATGGGAGATAAAAAAAATCCCAAAATTCTGACTAAAATTAAAATTTAATTAGCAATGGTCACTTACTGCAATTGGCTCAGGGACTTGGGAAATGGTCTAGGGAACACATATTAAAGTCTAAAAAAATCAAGAACCGGAAAATTCATGCACTTCCTGTTTTGGCATTCTGCATATTAATTTTGAGATTTCCAGAATTTTTTACAATTTTCGAAAATATTTCTGCGGTTTGGGAAAAATCCGAAAAAGTCTGAAATCCGCTAAGTCAGAATTCCAGTGGATCCGTTTAATCCAATTCAGAACCAGGTTCATGTTTGGGTTTAGAGTTTCAGGGACCCTCACAATTGCCCATCTATGAGTTTCAAAGTGAAAGTTTTGATCTGTGGGCCCCCTAAGCACCAATAAGCCACCCTAAAGGACACAAAAGCTTGTATAAAAGCTGTAGGGACCCAATGGCTCTTGTAGGATTAAGGAAGGGGTTTTTGGGTTTGAGCTGTGAGATCTATTAAACCCCAAATGGCCCTCCTAAGGGCTGTAACATTTTTTGATAAGATCCATATATTGGACAGGTCTTGGTTTCAAGACCCAAAAGTCTTGGAGATTTAAGTACCAGTTTATAGATGCCAGACACTCTAAACCTTTAGGGGAGGTTACCATTTCTGTAGCCTCTGCCATTTTGACAATTTTTTTACTTGTCCCCACTATTGTGTGTTTTACTACCAAAATTAGTGCTCATTTTTACTTTGATATTTGGGAAATTTACACTTTGGCCTTCAAATGTTTACAGTTATGGTGTTGTTGCTGTGAATTTGGCTGGTAAAGTGACAGTAAAATGTTTTCTATACCACAATGCCCTGAATGACAATTACACGCCAATCAGAAGGGATGTGACAACCAATCACAACTATTCTATTTTGTGCCAATACAAACAATAAGAAAAAGTTGGCAAATAAGAGAAAAAAGAAACCCCTTATAAAGTGCAAACTGTTTAATCAAAAAGGTGCAATCGGCCAAGATTAAGGGGGAAAAAAGCAGTCAGCCCAAAATACACAGTGAAATAGGCACAGAATCGGAAAGACTATATATCCCTCAAGAGGGTGGGAGCAATCTCTCCACCCTACTGGCCCTATTAGTAACAAAGGCAGCCCTAGGCACTCCCTGCCCTCCTAGTCTTAGTAGGATAAATGTTAGTCTGATGGCCCTGTGACTAATTGAAAAAGAAAGAGGCTAGACTGGTAGATGTGCATAAAAATAGTGATATTAGCACAAAAAGATCACCCCATTAGCTGCTAATTAGTGTGCTGGAATGGCCATACAGAGCAGATAAAACAGAGCAGGTAACAAACAGTATTACATGTTCTAGGGTTTAAGTGCTAAGAAGTACAAACAAATAAGGTCCTCTGACGTGTTTCGCTCCTTATAGGAGCTTAGTCATAGCTAAAGTGCTGATGGCATCACATCTCATCCCTACACATACCCCTTCCGTGGCTGATCTCCCCCCCATTATCCATATGGAGCATTGCTGGGTGACACGTAAGGTCTTATCATGTATAGATGCTGTTAGTTCCATATGCATTATTGTTTATCCATTCATTGATCCAGTCTCTCATTGTGGGGGTGACAGGTTGCTTCCTGTAATGGAAACGACAGCTCTACCTGCTATTAAGAAGCTGAAGACTCCTGATTTTGTAACAGGAAAGTAATCCAGGTAGTATAGTAAAGAGGATTATTACCAAACATGATATTTGATCAGCCTTCAGGTCGTTGTATAAATCCGCAATAGTGGTCCAGTATGAACAAATCAAACCTAATACAGTATGTGATAGGGTCCCAGCAGGTTGTTTACACTAGGGTCATCTCACTGCTGCAGGGAGCATCGCACTAAAATGTTGTGCGGTGTTCACCTGCAGTCTATAACAGTACAGCAGCATCAAAAGTACACATGTATGTTCCAATATAATGCATTTATTAGGCTTGTTCGGATATGTACATAGCAACGTTTCGGGTAAGTCCCTTTATCAAGCCATCAGAACATCCTTGAAATAATGAGTTTCCAAAGGTCTTAAATACAATTAGTAACAGGAAATTGTTGCACAAAGTTAACAATTAGCAATCACACAGAATAACTTACAATGATAACAGTCTGTGGCAGACTAGGAAAAGACAATGTATAAACTTCATAGATATACATATACTGTAGGTCATAATCTCTGTTTAACCCCTTTGGATATAAGGTATCTAATCTATTGATCCACCAGACCTCTCTTTTTTTTAGCTGTTGTAGATGATCGCCTCCCCTTATTGGTTCAATCTGTACCTGTTCCAATACCATGAATCTCATTTGGTCAGCATTATGACCCTTTTCCATATAATGACATAGAACAGGTAATGTGGTCTGTCCTGTACGTATGGACGACCTATGTTGGGTTAGTCTCAGCTTAACTTTTTGGGAAGTTTCCCCCATATATAATAAGTTGCATGGACATATAATTACATATATAGCAAAACGTGTGTCAGAAGTGTAACAACCACGTAATGTGAAACATTCCCCTGTCCTGGGATGTATGAAATTTCTCCCCTTGATCACTTTATCACAGCATATCCCATTCATACATGGATACATCCCCTTATTACGGCCTTCAAGCCAGGTAGTATCTTTCTTCTTCATGGTACCTATGTTGTTAGAAACCACCATAGAACCTATAGTCCTACCCTTTCTGTAAGAAATAAGTGGAGGGGAACAAAACTCCTTAATATTTGGTAGGGAGTCCTGTAAAAGGGGCTAATGTTTGTGTAGTAGAGCTGCCACCTGTCTACCATAGGGGTCATATGATGTAATAAATGGCACCCTACATCCCTTGTTCTCTCCTTTATTTATTTCACTATCATCCTTATTTTGTATGCGATCCATAGCATTTTGTATCACTGTTCTGGGATAACCCCTTTCCTCAAACTTCTTACCCATAAGTTTAAATCCAACCCTTTTAACTTTAGGTTTGCTCACAATACGATCTACCCGCTTGAGTTGACTATACGGTATAGACCTCTTAACATGAACTGGATGTTGACTAGTGTAGAGGAGCAGCTGATTTCTATCTGTAGGTTTCTGATAGATTTCTGTATGAAGATATATACCTTCACGTATTACACGTACATCCAAGAAGTGTATGGACGTGTCATTAGCTTCCATATCAAATCTTATGTTCGGATGAATCCCATTAAGCGTCACATGGAACCGCGATAGGGTGTCCAAGCCGCCCTGCCAGAGGACGAACACATCATCTATGTATCTCCACCAGGCCAAACAGTGGTCCCGGTAGAGATCACAGTGATAGATGTGCCCGTCCTCAAGCCATGCCATAAAGGCATTGGCATAGGCAGGAGCGGCATTGGATCCCATCGCAGTCCCACGCAATTGCAAATAGAACTCATCCATGAAGTAATTTTGAGTTAGTACAATCTCTAACACACTGTGAAACAAATTCCTCTGGGAAACAGAGTACACACCATTCTTTTCAAAAAGCCATCTCACTGCCCTCATGCCGTCGTCATCAGGAATGGCAGTATATAGACTGGCCACATCAAATATGGCCAGATATATCAGGTCATCTGAACCAATACTGATGTCCCCCAGTTTGTTCAAGAAATCAGTACTGTCTCTGATATATGATGGTGTACCCTGTATTAATGGACTTTATCCACAAAAATTGCCAACGGGCAAAAGACCGAATTTACCCCAGATACTATCGGGCGATCCGGTAGCCTAGTCGGGTCTTTATGTATTTTAGGAAGGATATAAAGCACTGGAGTCGTAGGTTATTGTACTATCAATTGTTCTTTATCAATACTGCTCAAAACACCTTTATCAACATATAATTGTAAACAATCAGAGATACATCTTTTAATACGAGGTAAGGGTTCACATTGTAATTTGCAATAGACATCCGTATTGGAAAGCTGCAGTTTAATTTCACTAATATAGTAATCACTATCCAATATGACTATGGCTCCTCCTTTATCGGAGGGTCGTATAACAATTCTGTCATCCTCAGCAACATCTTTCAATGCTTTCCTTTCTTTATTAGAGATATTAACAAAATCCCTTTTGTTCAGGGGATTTAGCTCCTTGATCTCTCTTTATACTTGTTGTATGAAAGTTATGGATATATACCTTATATCCAAAGGGGCTAAACAGAGATTATGACCTATATGTGTATTTATGAAGTTTATACATTCTTTTCCTAGTCTGCCACAGGAGGTCACTGTTATAATTGTAAGTTATTCTGTGTGATTGCTAATTGGTAAACTTTGTGCAACAATTTTCTGTTACTAATTGTATTTAAGGCCTTTGGAAACTCATTGTCTCAAGGATGTTCTGATGGCTTGATAAAGGGACTTAACCAAAACGTTGCTAAGTACATATCAGAACAAACCTAATAAACTCATTATATTGGAACACGCATGTGTATTTTTGATGCTGCTGTACTGTTATAGACTCTAGATTAGTTTATACAGCTGTGCATCTACGTTTGATTGGGAGTGCTGCGAATCTGTTGGGATTGTGTATATATATATATATATATATATGATATATCTTTATATTTAAAGCCGCAGCTATCCAGTAAGCTAAAGTTGTTTTTATAGTGTACATACCCTTTAAGTTGTCGGATGACACAATGGTCGTCAGACTTATTTCATGTAAGGAGGATGAATGTGCTTATGGGGATGAGGTGAAGCAGTTGATAGAGAGGTGGAATAAATAACCTGCATCTTAATATTGAAAAAAAGGAACTGGTAACCTAATGGGCTTTCAGGGTACAGGGCAATAAGGAATGGGAAATTAAAGGCAGGACAATGGTGCTGTAGGTGTTATGTGAAGCATAATAAGATGTATAACCTTTCATGGTGGGATGTTGAATATGCCACACATCAATTAAACTTAATCCAGGAAGCCAGTGTTTGAGCCTGTTCTGTGCTCTGTTTGTTGGTGGCAAGATGTGGATTTTAGGGTAGGTTCAAGTGTTATATTGAAATCACCTACCAGTATTACCTTCCTTCCACAAAACCTGTAATTTTTTCTAAGAAGTGCAAGCACATAGGTATTTGGGACTGGCTGGGCAGATACAAATTTACCAGTGTTCATGTAGAACAATGTTTAGCAAACTGGAAGAGTTGATAAAGGGACTGTCCATCCCTCTATACAAAAATCTATATATAGTAGAATACCCCCCAAAAGCTGGACATCGTTTTATAGAAAAGCTTTAAATCAGCTCCCAACCGGAGATATTATACTTACAAGCTCCTTTATCCACCGCCGCTTCCGGTCTCCTCACTCAGTCTCCACTGACTCCCCTTTTATAAAACAATCTCCTGCTTTTGGGGGGTATTCTACAATGTATTGATTTTTGTAGAGAGGGGTGGACATTCCCTTTAATCAAGACGGGAAGTCTCTTTTACAAGAGGCCACACCCTTAGGGCTAGGCCCCACTAGCCTATTTTGGTGTGCGCTGCTTTAGCAATAGAAGAGGATGGGGATGGCCCCATAACCTAAGCTGCCGACCCTTTTTGCAGCACATGCGCTCACCATTTTTGGTGCGCATCGCATGCGCCGTCATAGGGGTACATCAAAGCAATCGCAGCGCACATGAATAGCACAACATTGCGATTTCGTTGTGTCGCAAGATTCCTTCACGCTTCCTAGTGGGGCCTAGCCCTAGCTTCTAGGTTGGAGCAAAAAACATTTAGTATAGTTTAATCCATCTTCAATATCTTTAATTATAGGGATTGAATCTGTTTTAAAGTGAGTACATGCGCGGACTGTATCCCCTGATATATACTTAACAGAACACAGTCCTATAGCAATCAGAAGGTAAATTGTACAGAATCTCTACTTGATCTTTATGATAGGGAAGGGAGGATATAGAAAAAAGTGAAATGTGAAATATATTGCGATCCTTTCCTTCACTCCACTTCGCTCCCTCCTCATCTTACGCCTCTCTCATGACTTTGGGTTAGTTCGGTAATTTCCACCAGATTCTTTGTATTTTCGTATTTTCTTCGGATTTCGTCTATCTTCAGCTTTTCCGTGATTCTATTGGTTATGGTCTTTTTGGCAGCACATTTGAATCACCTTCAGCCATTACAGGTTCCTGCTTGTTCTTCTCTTCCTCTCATAGCCATTTATAGTAATTGGTTTCGTCCTGACTTGATTCTTGCCGCCTGTCCTGACATTTGCTCTTTAATCGTCTTCAACTCTCTCTTCGTCCATCAGTTAAAAGCCAGTTAAGTATTGCTGGGATGACTCTTCACTTGCTTATAAAGATTGGGCTTGGGGTTTAATAATATATGTATGCTGCTATGTTGAGTGTATCATTAATTATTTACTCTGTGATTATTGATTAACTATGCTATTGAAGTTATCCTTCATTTTAATTTTTAATGGGTGATTCACGTTCACAAATTTTTGACAATTAGATTACTGTGCACCTGTGGGTACTTTGTATTCTACCCGTTAAGGCAGCATGTGCACCACTTGGAGTAGGTACTTGCATTCTATATGAGTATAGCAAAGCTGTATTTGCAATTGCATTGTCCCTAACACCACATGTCCAAGATATTGGGAGGTTTTTAGAGGTAATGTTTGCTTAGAAACACAGAGAACATCAGAACATGGAATTATCTATGTAAGGTAATTTGCACAGTTTAGGATTATTTATGTTTCAATGCCTGTAAAAGGATAAAGGTCACTAAGTACAAGAATGAGTATTGGGTTTCCACCTATTAAGCTTCAGAGTTCATCCCATTATCACAGAGCAAAAAGCAGAATTTATACCTAAAAAAAGGAAAACATAAGTAATGGCAGATTAATGAGACACAACACATACAATTAGGGTTCCGTACCTGGTTTAAATATCAATATAAAAAGAAACAGTACTGAAGTCAGCATAGAAGTGAACTAGGTACAGTAAGTATTCTAGGTTTAGGGTCAAGCCTTTCTGGTCCAAAAATGTTAACCATATTGCATACCTATGTCTTCATACAGCACTCTCAAAGTACTGTTCTCTCAAAGTACTGTTCTCTCAAAGTACTGTTCTCTCAAAGTACTGCTCTCTCAAAGTACTGCTCTCTCAAAGTACTGTTCTCTCAAAGTACTGCTCTCTCAAAGTACTGCTCTCTCAGCACTCACAAAGTACTGCACTCCCAAACTGCTGCTCTCCCAAACTGCTGCTCTCCCAAAGTGCTGCTCTCCCAAAGTGCTGTTCTCTCAAAGTGCTGTTCTCTGTTTGGAAGCTACTACTCCCAGCATGCTTTAGTTGCTGGGAACTGTAGTTTCCAAATATCTGCAGTGGCAAGGAATCGGGGGTTACTGTATGGGATTACTCCCCCCCTCCCCACGAGAGGGGGGGGACAGTATAAGCCTAGGCTTATATTCAAGTGTATATTTCTGTGAACAGCACTCACAGAAATGTTTGCCAAAGTTCCAGACAGCCTAACAACTGTTCCACCAGCCAGTGAGACAGCCATTCTACCAGCAAGCATACCAACCAGTTCATAAACCAGCCTTCCAGTCATTGGTCTAGCCAGACAGTTCTCTCATTAGCCAGCCATTCTACCAGCAATGGTGTCAGTCAGTTCATTAGCCAGCCTGTCAGCCATTCCTCTAGCCAGCAAGTCCAATGGCTACCATTACTTTTTTTTTTACTTGTATCAGTAGAAGCTGCCACACTGTTCCTATTAATACACATAGTTATAAATTATTGAACGCACAAAGCATTCCTTATCTGGTTATTTGCATTTAGATGTATTAATTGCAACTTCCATACATGGTGATATAGCTACATAACTAATTTGGATTTCAAAAGTACAGGTTCCTCCATTCCATTGGTACAATCCTCCCCCCAGTGCAACAAGGACACAACCAATCACACCCATGATACAGTAACCCTGGATAATATTCATGAAGACAACTCTTTGTTCCCATTAGATACGAACAATGATGCAGAACTTTTTAGGTTTAAACAATGAGTGCGAGCTGTCCTACTTTCCCTCTTATACAGCTCACAACGACTATGTAACTTATTGTGTTCACAGATAATTCCTTTTCTGAATATTTGTATTTAAATGCATGGGTTGGAGGATGGTTAGATGTATGAACATGAATATAGTAACTGTATTTATGATGCCAGAGATAACCATGTACCTGTTACATTGGACATTTCCCCGTCTGCACACTGGACACAGTCATAACAACAAGATGGCTTCCCTTCTATTTTAGATTTCCTGTATCCTGGGGCACACGGCTCATTACACAGAGATGTTGGCACCAACATTTGTGATAGAAAAAAGAAAGAAATTCGGTTACATTTAATAAATCCAGAAGAACAAAAGCATTTGTTGTAAATATAACTTTACAGTGAATACTTAATAGCTGAAGGGCATGATCACTGCTTAAATATATCTCACTGGCAATATTCATCTAAAAGCCTCAATCCAGTCTGTAACATGTCGATAGATCCTATCTGCCTCCACCCCTTTTACTGTCAGTCATACTGATAACACAGCTGTGAAGCAGAGACATTGGGAGGAGTTCTGGGCTTTCTGGTATCTGTAGAACGCCACCTCTGTGCATGCCATAACTTGTATAAAAAACTGACACAGCTTGGGGTGGCAACAATGAATGGAAGCTGTAAGAATGTTAAGAGAACTAAATGCATATATGGTTTTTCCAAAAACAGTTTTTCCTAGGGCAGGGAGGTAGAATTTGGTACTTCCTACCTCCCAATATTATTTCTAGGAGGAGCGGCAACACAAAGAAAACTGCTTCTGCCAGGCTTCCTGAGTGCTTCGGCACCATCTTTAATGCAGGATGGCCCAGGGCACTAACCTTGAAGGTGAAAACTGTATATGCTGTAGCTCCTTAATGAATCCATATTGGAGTTATTAGTCCTACTTCCCTGTCCCAGTTGCTTTTTATTTTTAAAAACTTAATTTTTACAGTTTAGTTATCCCCAGTGGTGGAACCACCACTGCCACTACCTTTGGGGGGCCCAGGAGGTAAGAGGGCCCGCACCAAAAGTCCGCAATCAGCTGTTTTTAAACTGAAGTAAACATGCATGCGATCAGCTGTTTAAAAGACCGGACCCGAACGTCCCATTCGGTTCCGGTCTTTTAAACAGCTGATCGCGCATATGTTTATGTAAAGTGTTTGGGTGTGGTAAGTTAACAAAATGTTCTGAATAACAATGGCTAATATTAAAGGGCATGTCCACCCTAAAAATTAAGTTTTAGTATAAGGCCCACCCCTATTCACCTATTTATTGTTTTAAAAATATGCTTAAATTGCTATATACAGCCCCGTCTCTCAGACGACATCTCCGATCTGGCTCCCTGCTTGCGGAAGTTGCAAGCAGGGGCCAGACCGGCAGCCGCGTCTGTGATTGGCTAAGACGCGAACAATCACAAACGTGGCTGACGTCATTGAGGACGCCGCGGGAGAGAAGGGTCCGTAAGTAGTGATCTAAGCTTTCTTTAAAGAAATATTTCAGCGGTTGGGGGTGGGCAGGGGATGTCTACCTTATGCTAGAAGGAATTGCAGTGGATGGATCCAAAAAGTGGGAGGGAGGGGGTGGAGGAAGGGTTCCCCTGCGCATGTCACTGCCTTGTTGAGGTTGAGGAAATAGCAGGGACCGGATGACTCACTGACAGCTTCTACTCTTCACTTTCCTGGATTTTGAACAGGCACTGCAGGAGAACCATAAGGAGCAGAGATGTAAGGTAAGGATTTTTTTAAACTACACAGTGGGGCCAGTATGGGGTTAAATTTTAGTTTTGGGGGTGGACATGTCCATTAATTTAAACCTTGGCATTTCTATTATAGCCAGATATTTTGTTTTTAAAATTAATATTAACACTATATTTTGCGATATTGTGTGGAGCTTTTTCTGGATTTGAGCTGGCAATTTAAAGGAAAGTCTAGATCTAGTGGAAAAAATCCTGGGTACACTGGACAATTTTGTGTGGGCTGGGAGTATAGTATAGTATAGTATTATAGTGTAGTATAATATAGTATAGTATTATAGGTTAGTATAATATAGTATAGTATTATAGTGTAGTAAATATAGTATAGTATTATAGTGTAGTATAGTATAGTATAGTATTATAGTGTAGTATAATATAGTATAGTATTATAGTGTAGTATAATATAGTATAGTATTTGAGGTTGAATAAAGACATACGTCCATCCAGTCCAACCCATCCAGCAATATCCTCATTTCCTACCTAACTGTTGATCCAGAGGAAGGCAAAAAAAAAACCCACCAAATTTATGAAGGAGAAAAAATTCCTTCCTGACTCCAAGTGGCAATCGGAAATTTCCCTGGATCAACTCTACTTTATGTATCAATACCAGTAACTTGTAACATTCCTTGTTTGCGGAAACTCATCCAGCTTTTTATAACTGACCATGAACCTGCCATCAAACATCCACTGGAAGACAGTTCCATAGCTTTACCGTTCTCACACTGACAAACCCTTTCCCAACTCTACTTTATGTATCAATAACAGTAACTTGTAACATTCCTTGTTTGTGAAACTCATCCAGCTTTTTATTAAACTGACAATGAACTGCCATAACCACGTCCACTGGAAGACAGTTCCATAGCTTTACCGTTCTCACAGTGACAAACCCTTTCCCACTCTACTTATGTATCAATACCAGTAAATTGTAACATTCCCTGTTTGTAGAAAACTCATCCAGCTTTTTATTAAACTGACAATGACCTGCCATAACATGTCCACTGGAAGACAGTTCCATAGCTTTACCGTTCTCACAGTGACAAACCCTTTCCCAACTCTATTTATGTATCAATACCAGTAACTTGTAACATTCCTTGTTTTGTAGAAACTCATCCAGCTTTTTATTAAACTGACCAATGAACCTGCCATACAATGTCCACTGGAAGACAGTTCCCATAGCTTTACCGTTCTCACAGTGACAAACCCTTTCCCAACTCTACTTTATGTATCAATACCAGTAACTTGTAACATTCCTTGTTTGCAGAAACTCATCCAGCTTTTTATTAAACTGACCAATGAACCTGCCATAAAAACGTCCACTGGAAGACAGTTCCATAGCTTTAACGTCCTCACAGTGACAAACCCTTTCCCAACTCTACTTTATGGATCAATACCAGAACTTGTAACATTCCTTGTTTGCAGAAACTCATCCAGCTTTTTATTAAACTGACCAATGAACCTGCCATAACAACGTCCACTGGAAGACAGTTCCATGCTTTACCGTTCTCACAGTGAAAACCCTTTCCAACTCTACTTTATGTATCAATACCAGTAACTTGTAACATTCCTTGTTTGTAGAAATCTCATCAGCTTTTTATTAAACTGACCAATGAACCTGCCTACAAACGTCACAGGAAGACAGTTCCATAGCTTTACCGTTCTCACAGTGACAAACCCTTCCCAACTCTACTTTATGGATCAATACCAGAACTTGGAACATTCCTTGTTTGCAGAAACTCATCCAGCTTTTATTAAACTGACCAAGAACCTGCCATAACAACGTCCACTGGAAGACAGTTCCATGCTTTACCGTTCTCACAGTGAAAAACCCTTTCCCAACTCTACTTTATGTATCAATACCAGTAACTTGTAACATTCCTTGTTTGTAGAAACTCATCCAGCTTTTATTAAACTGACCAATGACTACGCCATTAAAAGTCCACTGGAAGACAGTTCCATAGCTTTACCGCCTCACAGTGACAAACCCTTTCCCACTCTACTCTTTATGTATCAATACCAGTAACTTGTAACATTCCTTGTGTGCAGAAACTCATCCAGCTTTTATTAAACTGACCAATGAACCTGCCATAACAACGTCCACTGGAAGACAGTTCCATAGCTTTACCGTCTCACAGTGACAAACCCTTTCCAACTCTACTTTAGTATCAATACCAGTAACTTGTAACATTCCTTGTTTGCAGAAACTCATCCAGATTTTTATTAAACTGACCAATGAACCTGCCATAACAACGTCCACTGGAAGACCGTTCCATAGCTTTACCGTTCTCACAGTGACAAACCCTTTCCCAACTCTACTCTATGTATCAATACCAGTAACTTGTAACATTCCTTGTTTGTAGAAACTCATCCAGCTTTTTATTAAACTGACCAATGAACCTGCCATTACAACGTCCACTGGAAGACAGTTCCATAGCTTTACCATTCTCACAGTAAAAAAAACCTTTCCAAACAAAGTCTTAAGGGATGTCCTCTGACATGTTCTATTGGTGAACAATGCCCCAGATAGTTTATTGTATGGCCCGTTAATGTATTTATACACAGTAATCATATCCCCACACAAGTACCTTTTCTCCAGTGTACATAATTGTAACAATTGTAATAATTGTTTAAAACCTCCTCCAACCCTCTAGCCATCTTCTCCCCTAAAACAGCTGCACTGCCATCAGTGAGGTGCAACCCATCCCTACTAAAGAGCCTGTAGCTGACAGCAAAGTTTGCCCAGTTCTCTATAAACGCAAACCCTTCTTCCTTACATCACCCTCCTAGCCACGCATTAATGCTCCTAATCTCCCGCTGTCTCCCTGGCATAGCACGTGGCTGTGGTAGTATTTCTGAAAACACTACCCTGGAGGTCCTTTCTTTTAACTTGGCCCCTAGCACTACCACCTGTCTAGCTTTCCTGATCCTAAGTTCCTCCTCCCTTGTATCAGAGATGGCAGACCCCTAGGTGCTCAAGGGACTAGCCCGCTCCATACATGCTAACTCCGAGCTGTCACTAGGACACTGTCTTATACTGTTTAATACATTTGAAAGGACACTTTCCATTTCAAAGGACATGGTTCTCACATTAGTACAGCTGTCTACTTGTGCGCCCTCCCACCCTTACTGCTGTTTTCCCAACACCCCCCCCCCCTCTCTCTGGGGGCTGTGGAACCGGAGAGATACAGCATTTTGTAAAATACGCAATTCCAAGATGGCCATTGGAACACATAATAGAACGTTGCACTCCAAATGTAGATTTATTAACTAGCGAACCACAAAATCACAACATTTCGGGGTTTTACCCCTTCATCATTTGGTAGTTTGTGGGGGTATTTTTGAGATTGGGGGTGTTTTGCTTGAAAATATGAAAGCCGTTCAAATTGCAGAGATGACTGAAATTGTAGGTGTAATTGTCTTTATGCATTGGTTCCCTTCAGGGCTAGTTAATAGCCATGTCTTGTTGTACACCCACCCATGTGGCCTACCATTTTTTTTCAGGAGGGATTAGGCTTTCCTATTTGTGTTGGTTATGAACTTTCTCCCACAATTTTTCTCTAAATTTACCTTTAACTTTGTTGATTATTTGGTATTTGAAAGAAAAAGGAAAATATGAGAAGAAACTTCCAATTTGATGAACAGCTGCGTCCGGGTATTTTCATCAGGGCCACCCCCCTAATGAGGCAGGGTGAAGCACATTACAAGGGGCACCCTGTAGGGAGGCGGATGTTTTGATGCCACAGTTTGCAAGTTGAAATGCAGAGAAGAGCTGACAGACAGGAAGAGCTCCTTCCTCCTCCATGGGCTGCCCGTCACCGTGGCCAAGCCTGTCACTTAGCTCTGAGCAAAGAGCAAAGATGCAGTGACGTAACATGGCACCTGACCGTCGGCATGTATCTGATGCGTTTAAGGCTAAGTCTTGTGAGACATAGCCTTAAACGTACCAGATACGTGCCGATGGTCAGGTGCTGTGCGTGTTAAATCACTACTGCTACTCCTCTGCTCATTCAGAGCTCAGTGACAGTCTTTTGGCCATGGTGACAGGCAGTCCACAGGGCACAAGGGGGAGGAAGGAGCTCTTCCTCTTCTGCTCTGCATCTTCTTAGCTAGCTAAGTACATTATATATATATATTACCACCCCCTGGCTGTATACATCATAATTACCTATTACCACCCCCTGTATCCAATATATATATAGTATATGAAATATAGAGCGCTCCCAAAGGACTTTATAATGTGATTTATTTGTGGAAACAATTATTTTTATTATTTTATTATTTTTTATTTATAAAGTCCTTTGGGAGTGCTCTTTATTTCATATACTTGTATTTGAGCATCTTTTAGCAACACTCAGTCCACGTTATTATTGCACCTTGGCAGGAGCCAGTCTGTTGGACAGTTTATATATATATATATTAGATATAATATAGATATATATACACACATATATATATTATATATACACAAACATCAATGTGGTGATGTTTGCACTCAGTCCTGCTTTTTAGCTTCTCTAAAGAACAAAACTAGTTATGTATGTATATATTATATTATATATATAATATATATATTATATATATATATATATATATATATACAGGTCTGAGAGAAGACCCAGGCAATCCTGCTACACTGTGTGGTTGAAACTAAACAATCCTAAACATGCTAGGTTAATACTTATTAGTATTCACCAATATGGTACCTCATATATTATAACAGAAGGTTCCTCACAGCATCATGTTATTGTAATAGCATTGCCCTAATAATCTAACATATAAAAAACATTTCTCATTCCCAGTTTACCTAAAGTTGTGGATTTATCCTTTATATACTCTTATATATCGATCTAATTGAAATTAGATTCAGAGCAATTTTTAATAACTGATAACTGCTTTTTATTTCAGTATTACAGTAAATCCTTGGTATACCTGCCTGGCTTTACCACTAAGCATAAGGCTAAGGACTTGCAAGAGAGCACCTTTATCCCAACCATTAATAGTGGCTGCCAATTCAAATTGTTCTAGCCAATCAGTCCACTCCCTAGTTATCCCATCAAATGGATCAGATTTAAAAATAGGTTTGGCAAATTGGGCCTGGTAGAGCTACTGAGTCTAATTGGGGAATTTCATCTGCAGGTACAAGGACGGGAGGATTTAAATCAATACTATCATAGCAGCCTCCATAGCTTAATACAGAGAGCATACATAAAAAGAAAACAGGGAGAATAAATGGTATTACCAGCACCGCTGCCACCCATTTGTACCAGATCACTGCTTTATAGAAGGGTTATGGGTAGCATGGCACACAGTGGGTTACTCTGGTGGTCTGGCACAAAGCAGACAGTGCACATAAACAGGTTCCCACATAACGTGCATTAATCAGTTTATGGTGCACCACTTTGAATATTGACCAGGCCTGTATATTGTGTGTCCTTGTAAGTTGGTTTAAACTTATCTGTTGCCTCAGAGTTTGTATCCAATAAGGTAAATTGTCTGTCCAATGATCTGTCCTCCCAACAGGTGGTAACAGGATCTTATACACAGGGTCTTATACACAGGGTCTTACACACAGGATCTGATACACAGGATCTTATACACAGGATCTTATACACAGGATCTTGTGTTGCAGTCAATATCACTCCAAAGCATACACCACAATCCACTTTCACTTTCTCTCCTCCTACCAGAGAGAGCAGGGATGTCTTGTATTTCATTAATCACTGACACCACCTGCAGGCTGGAGGTGGTATATAAGGAGCCTTGGTGCATATGTCCTTTACAATACACATCACATCCTGGGTAGCAGACAAACTTTTTTTTGATTATACTTCCTTTCACATGGAGCGGACACAGGGGTGTGGTTTAAGCTGCCATTTTACCATTCCATTTTGAAATAGGGATCTCAGCCCTGTGAGTAAGTTTATTTATTTTGTATATTTTGTGTTGTACCTAATATAAGTCAGTGCTAAATTTTATATACATTTACTGATGGTCATTTAAATGGTAACAGTGAGATAGTACACACATACATATACACCTTTCCTATGTGTAATATCCTATACCCCCCACCACATTGGTAGCTCCTAAAACTCAATGCAATCTCCTATGGAGATATAAATATATTTATATAATGTATACGAGATTGGCAAACTTTATAAACAAAGGGGTTTTAGTATACATTACTGTGATCACATGAATGAAAAGCCTTCCAACCACGTCAAGGTAACCCCAGTCTGGAAGGTTTTAAATGTCTTTTACTTCAATATTGATTAGCAAACTTTTGCATTTCTCATTCTTACACACTGGATCCATATAACAGGCTCTCTCACTTGGGAGGCTTGGTCAAGCCTCCATGTCGTGATAGCATCCCCAACACGCCCCTTTTATGGGAGGTCCTATGCCTTTAATATAAAGCACTGGATGGCCTCTTCCCTCATTTTAAAAAGCCAAAGGGCTGGGGGGAAGTGAGAGAGCCTGTTATATGGTTGGAAGGCTTTTCATTCATGTGATCACAGTAATGTACACTAAAACCCCTTTGTTTATAGTGTGCCCGTTGGTGCACAGTGGGAAATATGTGGGTGTATGTTTAGCTATATGTGGATATAGATGATATAAAATCTTTATACACACTACTATAAAATTTAGGTATTTGTACAAAAAAATAAAGGCAAGATGTTAAAAATATGAAATCCTGGTTCTATTAGTGTCACATCCCCTAAATGAATATTTTACACAATATACAGAGGCAGACGGGAACCTATTGGGTGTACCCCAATAGGTATTAGAGGGGACATATATACACACATCTTTTGGATTGTACTGGAAGTGTCAGTGCTTTAGAAATACATGTTAAATATACATAAAGTGCCACCTAACATCTAGATAAGACAGACATTATCCATCTTATATTTGTTGTATAACACTACTCACATTTTTTCTGTTTTGTTTATCGATTTGTTTTGATAAATCTATACAGGAAGATATTTAAATCCAGGGTTTTGAGAGATGGGCGAAACTGCTAAAATCCGTTCTGCCTGTGGACCTGGAAAATGGTCTGGGGAAAATGTACATACATCTAGAAGTGTAAAAAAATAACTTTCCTCACAATCGAATTGTTTTTCGAGATTAACACATTCTATTTTCAAGGGTCACTGAAATTTTAGAAAATTTTAAGTTTAAAGGAATTTTCGAAAATGTTTGCAAAAATGATTCAGTAACTTACTGTAAATGGCTCTGGGACCTGGGAAATAGTCTGGCAAATCAGATTCTTTCAAATCAGAATTGGTTACAATCAGATTTTTTCAGAAAGTAACTGATTGGTAGACTAACCAATTAGATTATTTCTGAAAGAATCTGATTGTAACCAATTCTAAATGGAAAAGAATCTGATTGGTATACTAACAAATCTGAATGTAGCAAATTCTGTTTATATAATCTGATTAGTATACCAATCAGATTCTTTCTAAAGAATGTGATTGTATCCAATCAAAATTGGTTACAATCAGGTACTTTCAGAAAAAATCTTATTGGTACGCTTTCTGGAAGAATCTGATTGAAACTAATAAGAATTGGTTACAATCAGATTCTTTTAGAAATAATCTGATTGGTATACTAACCAATTAGACTCTTTCTGAAATAAGCTGATTGAAACCAATCCTGATTCGAAGATAATCTGATTGGTTAGTATAGCAATCAGATACTTCCAGAAAGAATCTTATTGTATCTAATCAGAATTGGTTACAATCAAATACTTTTAGAAATAATTTTATTGGTATGCTTTCTGGAAGAATCTGGTTGTTACCAATTCTGAGTGGAAAATAATCTGATTGGTATACCAATAATATTCTTTCTAAAAAAAAAAAAAGCTGATTGTAACCAATCAGAATTGTGCATTTTCGTGTGTGTTTTGCTCATGCAATTTTGCCGTTTTCCATTACATAAACGCATGCGTTAATGCACCAAAAATGGTGAACACGTGCATTACCAAATGCGAACGGATGCGCAATTGCATGCGCATCAGAAATTATGGGAATTTTCCCGTTCCTGCGATTTCCATTTTAGCAAAAATCGCAGGCACAGTCGCGCGAAAAGCGCGCCACTGTCGCCCAGCCCTCATAGTTGTCATCAGCGATTCTGTTACAGAGGGATCACTATTGGTCAATGTGTTAGAGGGGGAATCACTATTGGTAAATGTGTTAGAGAGGGATCACTATTGGTAAATGTGTTAGAGAGGGATCACTATTGGCAAATGTGTTAGAAAGGGATCACTATTGGCAAATGTGTTAGAGAGGGATCACTATTGGTAAATGTGTTAGAGAGGGATCACTATTGGTAAATGTATTAGAGGGGGATCACTATTGGTCAATGTGTTAGAGAGGGATCACTATTGGTTAATGTGTTAGACAGGGATCACTATTGGTCAATGTGTTAGAGAGGGGTCACTATTGGTCAATGTGTTAGAGAGGGATCACTATTAGTCAATGTGTTAGAGAGGGATTACTATTGGCCAATGTGTTAGAGAGGGATCACTATTGGTCAATGTGTTAGAGAGGGATTACTATTGGTCAATATGTTAGAGACAGATCACTATTGGTCAATGTGTTAGAGAGGGATCACTATTGGTCAATGTTTTACAGAGGGATCACTATTAGTCAATATGTTAGAGAGGGATCTCTATTGGTAAATGTGTTACAGAGGGATCACTATTGGTCAATGTGTTAGAGAGAGATCACTATTGGTCAATGTGTTAGAGGGGAATCACTATTGGTCAATGTGTTAGAGAGGGATTACTATAAGTCAATGTGTTAGAGGGGGATCACTATTGGTCAATGTGTTAGAGAGGGATTACTATAGGTCAATGTGTTAGAGAGGGATCACTATTGGTCAATGTGTTAGAGAGGGATCACTATTGGTCAATGTGTTAGAGAAGGATCACATTGGTCAATGTGTTAGAGAGGGATCACTATTGGTAAAATGTGTTTAGAGGGGATCTTACTATTGGTCAATTGTGTTAGAGGGATCACTATTGGTCAATTGTGTATAGAGGGGATCACTATTGGTCAATGTGTTAGAGAGGATCACTATTGGTCAATGTGTTAGAGAGGATGCACTATCATTGGTCATGTGTTTAAGAGGGATCACTAATGGTAAATGTGTTAAGAGGATCCTATTGTTAAACGGTTTAGAGAGGGATCATTATTGGTCAATGTGTTAGAGAGGGATTACTATAGGTCAATGGTTTTTAGAGAGGGATCACTATTGGTCAATGTGTTTAGAGAGGAATACTATTGGTCACATGTTTTAAGACAGATCACTATTGGTCAATGTGTTAGAGAGGGATCACTATTGGAAAATGTGTTACAGAGGGATATCTATTGGTCAATGGGTTACAGAGGGATCACTATTGGAAAATGTGTTTACGAGGGATCTCTATTGTCAATGTGTTACAGAGTGATCACTATTGGTCAATGTGTTTAGAAGAGGGATCACTATTGGTCAATGTGTTAGAAGAGTACTGTTGGTCAATGTGTTGAGAGGGATCACTATTGGGTCAATGTGTTAGAAGGGATACTATTCGGTAAACATGTTACAGAGGGATCACTATTGGTAAATGTGTTACAGAGGGATCACTATTGTAAACTGTTTAGAGAGGGATCATTATTGGTCCAATGTGTTAGAGAGGGATCATATTGGTCAATGTGTTAGAGAGGGATTACTATTGGTCAATGTGTTAGAGAGGGATCACTATTGGTCAATGTGTTAGAAGGGATCACTATTGGTCAATGTGGTTGAGAGGGATCACTATTGGTCAATGTGTTAGAGAGGGATCACTATTGGAAATGGTTTTACAGAGGGATCATGTTGGTAACGTGTTACAGAGGGGATCATTATTGTCAATGTGTAAGAGAGGATCACTATTGGTCAATGTGTTAGAGAGGGATTACATAGGTCCATGTGTTAGAGAGGGATCACTATTGGTCAATGTGTTAGAGAGGGATCACTATTGGTCAATGTGTTAGAGAGGGATCACTATTGGTAATGTGTTACAGAGGGATCATTATTGGTAAACGTTTTAGAGTGGATCAATTATGGTGTCATGTGTAGAGAGGGATCACTATTGGTAAATCTAGGCCTATAAAAGAACCCACTATCCATGTCATGTTTCAGTCTCTTTACATTTATCAGTTTAGGACCCACAGGTTCATGGCTTCTATAGGGTCTATTGCTTAAATAATGTATAAACCATTAACAAACTCCTTCATTGTCTTAAAAATGGGCATGGAGATGTTTTTCCTTTCATTCCCCCAATCATATAGAGCAGGGATAAGCAACCGGTGTAGATCTCCAGAGTTTGAAACACTACAACTCCCAGCTTCCTCTACAAGCACTCTGTCCTCTACAAGCACTCTGTAGTTAGGGAATTCTGGGAGTTGTAGTTTCCAAACATCTGGAGATCTACTGGTTGCCTATCCCTGATATATAGATATTCCTCCCTGTCCAGCAACAGCAGCTCTCCTTTTTGTCTATTGAGAGGGAGGGATGGGGTTGAGTTATGTGAGAGTGAGAAGAATGTTTTTACTAAGACTGTCCATGTTTTATCAAAGGATATGTGACATATGTCTTGCAACTTCCTACTAACACTCAGAAAATGTTTTGATTCGCTAACACTGCTGTCAATCTAATATTGAGCACACACCATTGGATACAACACTAAAAGGGAGTGAGAAATGTGTTCCTTTGTAAGCTTCCATTCCCTCCCTGTAAAACTTCCAGGGATGTGGATTAACAGTCCATTTTGAGATACCATAACAAAACAGGAGTGGGGACTACTAGTACTTTATTTTATTTTTTATTTATATTTTTGCCTTATTTACTTTTCTATATACTTAACCCTTTCACTGCCAGGAGATTTTCATTTTTTTTTTGTTCGTTAACTGGTTAACTGCCAGAAATTTTCAGGATTTTGCCCTCAATCGCTTTAGACTAATTTTTACAGTAGGAAACCTTGCAGTAATCAGGAATATTATACATTGTTTTTTTCAGCACAAAGTCTACTTTAATATGGTAACAAAAATTTTGTAACTTTTCTGGAAATTTTACTGGAATTATGGGTAAAATATGTAAAAAAAATGAAAATTTGCAAATTTTCATGGATTTTTCCCATTTTTACTAGTTTCTTAAGGTTACACACAAAATCTTACTGTTTCTAAAAGCTCAGATACTCCCGAGTACAACGATACCAGATATATGTAGGTACCCAACGTTTCCTGTACAGGAGACCCCCCAAACTAAAACTGCACCTCCTAGAAATATTACACCAAAATTAAAATGTGTAACCACTAAATACTGACAGTTTTTACATAGAATATCCCCAATTATCTAAAGTACCCCCCAAGTGAGATCGTTTTTAGTAAACGACACACTCGCAGATTTTACGAGTGGAGGTTAGTTTCGATCAAAATGCGATACCCGGGGACGCAGCTCTTCGTCAAATGGTAGTTACTTCTCACATTTTCCTTTTTTTCCTCAACTGTGAAATCAGAGACAAAATCAAATGCGAATTCAGCAAAAAACTGTGGCGGAAAGTTCAAACGCATCTCAAATATAAAGCCTAACCCCTCCCGAATAAAACGGTATGCCACATTCATGGGTGTACCCAGAGACATGGCTGCCAACTAACCCAGAGCGTGACCAGTGCCAAATGTCAGTACAGCAAAAAAAATTAGCCAGTTTTTGTGTTTTGAACGTCTGCAGTTTTTCCACAAAACACCCCCCCCAACTCAAAAACCCCCACAAACTATATATTCCTGAAATCTACACACCTTCAGCTATGTAACGGCTTGTATTCGTTCATTTCATACCATCAATGGTGTGGGCGCAGTTCTTCGTAGAAGTTTGTACTTTAACCAGATTTTAAAAAAAATGAACATCAAACAACGTTCAAAAGGTCGAAATCAGGCCAAAAACCCCATGGATGTAAAAAAAGGGTCCCAAATATCAATCTCCCAATGTCCTGAATCAAACGGTATGCCATATGGTGTGGTTACACCGCGGACGTGGAAGCGAAAACCACAAGTGAGACTTGCACGATGGCTCAGAAACATCGCGAAAATATTTAGCCAACTCCGAATTTGGACAGTCTGCAGTTTTTTCCACAAAACACCCCCCGTAACTTAGAAATACCCCCACAAACTATATATTCCTGAATCTACACCCTAGAGCTATGTAACGCTGTTTTGTGATTCATTCATCCATCATGGTGTGGGCGCAGTTCTTCGAGAAGTTCGCACTTTCTGAAAAATAACAAAAACAACTTCAAACGGTAGAATCATGCCAAAACCTGATGGAATCTAAAAAAAAGTACTAAATATCAATCTCCCAAATGTCCTGAATCAAACGGTATGCCATATGTGTGGTTACACACACGCGACGTGGAAGCGAAAAAGCCACAAAGTGAGACAATGCACGATGGCTCAGAAACAGCGAAAATATTTAGTCCAACTCCGAATTTGGACCGTCTGCGCAGTTTTTTTCACATAACAAAACACCCCCGTAACTTAGAGAAAACCCCCACCAAACGGTAATTATCTGAATCTCTCCACACCTTCAGCTATGTAAAGCTGTAGTTTTGTTCATCTCCATCATTGTGTGGGCGCAGTTCTTTGTAGAAGTTCGCAATTTCTTAAAAAATGAACAAAACAACTTCAAAAAGGTAGAAATCATGCCAAACCTGATGGAATCTAAAAAAAAGTTACTAAATATCATCATCTCCCAAATGTCCTGAATCCAAACGGTATGCCATATGTGTGGTTCGCACGCGGACGTGGAACGAAAAGCCACAATGAGAGACAATGCACGATGGCTCAGAAAACAGCGAAAATATTTAGCCAAACTCCGAATTGGACAGTCTGGCAGTTTTTCCACAAAACAACCCTGATAACTCAGAAATACCCCCCACAAACTATAATTCCTGAAATCTAAACACCTTCAGCTATGTAGCACTGTAGTTTCTTCATTCATACCATCAATGGTGTGGGCGGCAGTTCTTCGTAGAATTTCGCCATTCTACACAATTTTTCTGGAAAAATAGAGAAAATTACATTTCAAAGTTACAAATCACACCAAAACCCCATGTAATGTAAAAAAAACTTACAAATCTCAATCCTCCTAAATGTCCTGGAATCAAACAGTGGCATATGTGTTGTTACACACACTGCCGTGGAAGCGACTATTCAAAATGTAAAACAATGCCACAGTGAGGCAATAACAGCATTTTCCCAGATTCTCCAAACTGAACACCCCCTCTACTTGGAATACCCCCGCAAAACTATATATTCTCAGAATCTACATACCTTCAGCTACGTAACGTGTGTTTGTTCATCATACACTCAATGGCTTGTGGGCGCAGTTTCTTCGTAGAAATTCGCATTTGTCTGAAAAATGACAAAAAACAAACTTCAAAAGGTAGAATCATGCCAAAACCCCAAGGAATGTAAAAAAAAAGTTACCAAATATCAATCTCCCAAATGTTCTGAATCAAACGTATGCCCTATGTATGGTTACAACGCAGACTTGGAATCAACTAGCACACAGGGGAGCCAATGAACAGTGGCCCAATTACAAAGCACTTTTCAGATTTGTCAAACTAACCCACCCTCTATATTAGAAATACCCCCCAAAACTATATTTCTTGGACTCTACACACCTTCAGCGACACAATGGTGTTATTTCTTTTATGCATCACCATGGTGTAGGTGTGCAGTTTGTGGTACAAGTAAAATTCCGCTTTCTCTTACCAGAATTTTCAGGAAAAAATAAAACCAAGAGTTATAAAAAGTACAATCAAAGGGAAAGAATTAACACAACATGGCAGGGTTCAGGCATTAAAAAAACTTGTCCCCCAAGAGTCAAGTTCCAAATCCCGAATCAAAACGGTTTTATCCATTAGCATGGATCACAACAGGGACGTGGCCACCCAAACCTAGCTCACATGTACGCATGCACCGTTTTGAAACGTAACAATAAACACGAAAAGAAATATCAAATGCTGCTGTAATTTCAAACAGCGCCAACTTTGAAATGCCCCCGCAATTTTATACACCCCCCCACTAAATCATCAATCTCCCAATTTTTCTGAATACAAACGGTCTGCCATCTGCGTGCTGCAACAGAGTACGTTTGGCCACCAACTAGGCTCAAATGGGACGCATGCACAAATGCAATTACAAGGAAAAAATTCAAAGTGCTCTGTTATTTGAACAGCCTACACTTTTTTCTAACGGAAACAGTCCCGGAACATGGAAATTCCCTCCACAACTATATATTTTAACGGATCTACACGCCTTCGTACGTTATTTGTGCCATGATTTCATTACATCATGAAGAATTCCGACCCAGGTCCTCCAAAGATACCTCGGTGTTTTTATCGATATTTTGTGAAAAATTAAAATGAAAGACTGCGAATGGTCATACGGGTTGAAATCCTAGGTCCTTTTTTTTTTATAACCCAACTGACCACAAAACAAACCCACAAATAGACAATCTCCCACATGTTCTGAATCAACGGTGTTGCCCATTTTGCGTGGGTGGGGCAAACAGAGAGAGCAGGGCCATTCCAACTAGCTCAAAATGGGACGCATTTAGAAGAGATGCAGTTACAAGAAAATTTTTTAAAAAAACGCCACAACAACCACCCCCACAAAACACACTCTCACCCCCCTTTTAGTACCCCCCTGTATTTTATGAAGTCGGTTAGTATGGAGAAGTCACACACGTTTTTGCAACACTTTACTGATCCTAAACAATCATACGGTCTTTATTATTGGGTACGCTCGCAAAATTTTCCTTATTTAAATATAGGCTTAGTTTCCTTTGAAATCGAACAAATAAGTATCCGCTTTCACATTTACCGATACACTGGGGACATTGGGAAGGCTTTGGAGAAGACAACTTTTTTTTCTAATTTATAGTTTTAGAGTGGTAGCAAAAAAAAAAAAAGGGTTGTCGTGTATTCAACGTAAGAATTATTTTGTTGTATTTTCCCCTATTTTTTTACCCCGATCATTCCCAAGATAATCATCAGATATCTTTCAGGGAATGATACCGACTGGAATACGGGCATAAATGCCCGTTTTCCCCAATGTCGAAATCGATCGGAAAAGGGAAAAAATCACTTCCCGGAAATCATTTCTCCAGGAAATAGTAGTATTCTTTCATTCATTGGCAAAGCATCACATAATTTGGTGACAGAACGTATATCACCGAATATGATCTCTGTCCCCATTTTTTTTATCTAAGTCTCGCATAGTAGCAAGGACTTAGAAAAAATCCTATTTTGTGAATGGAACCTTGAGTTCCATTCCACAAAAATGTAAGTAGAAAACTGCCAGCTTGACAGCTTTTCTATACGGGTACTGCACGCTATCATTGAGATCAAGCTGCAGTTACCTCAAACACGACCACCACGGGCAGTCTCCCTACCCCACTCTACATCAGGGGAGACCCCGGTGAAGGAGGAAGACTCCGTGAGTCCCCGGGGTCTCCCCTTTCCGTTCCTGTGATTCCTCTGCATCGGGACATGCTTCTACATTGAACCTACTGAAAAGGTAGGGAAATCTCCCGAGTCACCACCTCGGATTTGGGAAACTTGAGGGATATCTCGAGGGGGGAATGGCGTTTGGGGGAGGGGTGGGGGGGGAGGGGGGGTTCTGGAGAGGCGGTCGGATCGGTGGCTAGTTGAGTGAATTGCTTGACTGACCTAGCCCCAAAAACGCATCCGCCCCTTTAGGACAGGGAGCGGGGGGGAAAATTTTTTTTTTTTTTTTTTTTTCAAGTTCTGCAGGGAAGCACAGCACGGATCGTATTTCACGATCTGTGGCAGTGTAAGCATTCTACCTGCCACAGATCTAGGAATATACGATCGTTTGCTGGCGAGTTTAAAGTTTAAAGTCATCCTACTAATATGTTCTAAGTGATTGATAGAAATATTGATTTTTTAGTTCGTAAACAACACAAAAACACTGTACCCTATGTATTTACTTTTTTATCCACCCCCACCAACTCCAAAAACGAAAACCTCAGTATTCCCCGATGAATTATAAATTTATTTATATGAATTATAAGGGATTAATTATTTATTAATGTTACCGAACCCCCTGATACAATATTTTCTATGCTACTATGATACTATCTATCTATTATCTATCTATCTATCTTATCTATATCTGGCAAAGTCATTCAATATCCATCCAGTCACTTGCTTAGAGCAAATCCCAACTGTGTTACTAGAAAACCAGTCTCCTATCTAAGCTTGTAACCAGTCAGTCCACTAGCCAAACATTCAACTTAGTTGGAATAACTTTAGCATTGTGCTTCTCAGACCTACAAGTGAAGAGATGCCATATTGTTCTTTTTAAGGATGTTTATTAAAAAAACTTTGGACATTGAGTTACATGTTCCCATACCTCGACGACTGACTCAGTTCCGCTTGGTCAAGACGGACCTATAGTACCTGGTACCCACTACTAGAAATGTACTAGATACTAAGCCATAAAGATCTACAACCCCACTGAACTTTAATAGTCAAGAATCCATTAAAACACTATCAGAGTTATTTAATAAATTTTTCATTTTGGTTACAAATGGTGCTGTTTTTACCCCAAACCAATCAGCTTTCCCAGACGAATGGTGTGGAGCCCAAAAATTAGCACCATTTTTAAAATGAGTAAAACTTTTTATTGAATCTCACTGTATTACTATAAAACCCTATTATACAGCTATCATTTCAATATGATCTCTTGTACTAAACTATAAAGAAACAAAATCAAATACATCAATACCATATATATATTAAACGCAGTCTGTATACAATTAAAGTGCTCATCATTACCGGAGATTCTTTTCATAGACTTTCAGCATTGTAAATATAAAATGTAAATAGTATTTTATAACATACATTCTCCTTTAGTAGTGTATATTGTATTGATTATATATATAACATTCCTACATATCTAATAATATGAATTATTCTACAATACAATGTCACTGATTTTAAAAATACTTTTCGTTGGACAATGATTTTATTTGGAGGAACATTAACTCTTACTGTATTGAACTGCGGAGTCCAGAAGTCGGCACTTGCTGTTAATATATAAATGACTCTCATTCTTTGATAAGAATAAATTCCGCAATTCTTTATTTTTAAGATAACACCATCTGGTTGGATTCCCACTTCACAATGTCAAAGTGAGTGGCCATTCTCTATATTCATTGATCACGATGTTTGTTCCGTAAATTGTAAAATTCACACTGGCAATAGATGAATTCAAACTAAAAACATTTAAAAAAAAATAAAAGACTAATAGCTAGAAACCTGATTTCCTACAATGTGCCTATTGTTTTGTTGCTTCAAATAATGTACAAATTGGTCTTACTGCGAACTACACCACGGAGGAGATAGTTGGAGCTGTTCTTCTGCATTCACTTTCCACCAGTGCGACCCCGGTCCGACCATTCCCGTTAAAATAAGAACATCCATGCAAACTTCGGTGGTAGATAAGTCCCAAGAACAAAACTCCCGTTAGACTCCAATCCAAGGGTAAAACTTAAACATTTATTAATATCTCTAAAATGGCACCATACCATGGACACATGGACCCAGATCAAACAGGAGGGAAGGGGGTGTGGCCTGACACATTTCGCAGAACACTTCCGCTTCCTCAGAGACCAACAGAGGGAGAGTCTCCCTTACTGAAATACAGGTAAGTATCCATAGAAAGCAAACCAGGGTGCCCTAATAACCAAGACATTATCTCTAACGTAACAATACTGAGTGCCGTAAATGTTACAATCAATTATATCCAACAACATGTGCATGTACGAAACATACAAATTATATACAAATATTGTACCTAATATGATACAGAACAGATGGCACAATATATAACGTATCTGTCCTTATCCATAGTAGTTGTAACACACAGACACGAAGCAAAAACATATGATATATGCTTTACAATACTACTATATAATAATAAACAGTAAGATATGTTTGTACCATCCTATAATAATATAATATAATATACAATGTCATGATGAAAATGTTATAGATTTTAATGATACTGTTCTAACTAAAGCATATTGCTCACATGTACCCATATATCAGTAATATAAGATACATATGTATGTTAGTTATTTAAGAGTTATGTTACCACGCATGTAACCCATATATACAGTAATAAAGGTACATATGGGATGTTGTAGTATTAGGTTATGTTACTCTCGCATGTTCCCATATATACAGTACTATAAGGTACATATGGGATGTTAGTTATTAAGAAGTTATGTTACTCGCATGTACCCATATATACGGTAATATAAGGTACTATGGGATGTTAGTTTTAGAGTATGTTACTCGCATAGTACCCATATATACAGTAATTATAAGGGCCATAGGGATGTTAGTTATTAAGAGTTATGTTACTCTCGATGTACCCTATATCAGAATAAAGGTACATATGGATGTTAGTTATTAAGAGTTATGTTACTCCATGTACCCATATATATACGTAATATAAGGTACATATGGGATGTTAGTTATTAAGAGTTTGTTTACTCGATGTACCCTATATCACAGTAATATAAGGTCACATATGGGATTTAGTTATTAAGAGTTATGTTACTCCATGTACCATATATACAGTAATATAAGGTAACATATGGGATTTTAGTTATTAAAGTTATGTTACTCGGCATAGCCACTATACATTAATATAAGGTACATATGGGATGTTATGTTAATTAATAGTTATGTTACTCGCAATGTACCCATAATACAGTAATATAAGGTACATATGGGATGTTATTTATTAAGAGTTATGTTTACTCGCATATACCCATATACAGTAATATAAGGTACATTGGGATGTTAGTTATTAAGAGTTATGTTACTCGCAATGTACCCATATATACAGTAATATAAGGACATATGGGATTGTTATTTTAAAGTTTGTTACTCGCATGTACCCCATATTACAGTAATATAAGGTAACATATGGATGTTAGTTTTTATGAGTTATGTGTCTCGCATTCCCATATATACAGTAATATAAGGTAACATATGGGAGTTGTTTATATAAGAGTTATGTTACTCGCATGTCCCATAATACGTCATATAAGGTACATATGGGATGTTGTTATTATATTAAGGAGTTTGTTACTCGCATATGCGTACCCATATATACAGTAATATAAGGTACATATGGGATGTTAGTTATTAAGAGTTATGTTACTCGCATGTACCCATATATACATAATAATATATACATATGGGATGTTAGCTTATATAGAGTTATGTTTACTCGCATGTACCCATATATACAGTAATAGAAGTACATATGGGATGTTAGGTTATACAAGTTTATGTTACTCGCAAATGTACCCATTATACAGTAATAGTAAGGATACATATGGGATGTTATTATTAAGAGTTATGTTCTCGCATGTACCATATAATACAGTAATATAAGTACTCTATGGGATGTTGGTTATTAAGAGTTATGTTACTACCGCATGTACCCATATATACAGTAATATAAGGTAACATATGGGATGTTAGTTTTAAGAGTTATGTTACTCGGTCATGACCCATATATACAGTATTCTAAGGTACATTGGGAGTGTTAGTATTACGATTATGTTCTCGAAGTACCACATATATAACAGAATATAAGGTACATATGGGATTTTTATTAAGAAAGTTGTTACTCTGCATGTACCATATATACAGTAATATAAGGTACATATGGGATGTTAGTTATTAAGATTTATGTTACTCGAGTGTACCCATATTAGCATTAAGGTACATATGGGATGTTAGTTTATAATTTATGTTCACTCGCAATGTACCATACATACATAATATAATAGGTACATATGGGATGTTATTGTATTTGATTAGATATTTACTCCATGTACCCATATACAGTGAATATAAGGTACATATGGGATGTTATTTATTAAGAGTTATGTTACTCCATGTACCTCAATATACAGAATATAACGGTACATATGGGATTGTAGTTATTAAGCAGTTATGTACTCAGATGTACCAATATCACAGTAATATAAGGTACATATGGGATGTTAGTTATTAGAGGTTTGTTACTCGCATGTGCCCATATAATCAGTGATATAAGGTACATATGGGAGTTATTATTACAGTATGTTACTCGATGATGCCAAAACAAATATAGGCACATAGATGAGAAAGTATTACGCATTCCCATATACAGTAATATAAGTTACATATGGGCATGTTAGTTATTAAGAGTTTATGTTACTCGCAATGACCCCATATATACAGTAAATATAGGTTACATATGTGGGATGTTCGTTATTAAGATATATGTTTAGCTCGCAATGTACCCATATATACAGTAATATAAGATACATAGGATGTTATTTAGTTGTAAAGAGTATAGTTACTCGCATGTACCACTATCATACAGTACTATAAGGGTACATATGGGATGTTAGTTATTAAGATTATGTCTCGCATGTACCCATATATACAGTAATATAACCGTTTTTAATATGGGATGTTAATTAGTTATTAGATGTAGTTATTTGAGTGGACTCGCATTGCACCCAATAATACAGTAATATAAGGGTCACATATGAGGATGTTCGTATTACTTTTAGAGTATTTACTCGCATGTTTTAACCCATTATTACAGTAGGAATAGTAGGTACATATGGGATGTTAGTTTATTAAGAGTTTTGTGTACTCGTCATGTACCCTATATACGTAATATAACGGTTTACCATATGGGAGTTTATTATTAAGAGTTATGTTACCGCAGTGAGAACACCATATATACAGTAAATATAAGGTACATATGGGATGTTGTTATTCTAAGAGGTTATGTTACTCCGCATTACCCATATATCAGTAAATAAGTACTTGGGATGTTATTTTTTAAAGAGTTATGTAGTCGCATGTACCTAATATACAGTAACTAATAAGGGTCACATATGGGATGTAGCCTCTATTAGAGTTATGTTACTCGCATGTACCCATATATACAGTAATATACCAGGGACATTATTGGATGTTAGTTATTCAAGAGTTTATTCTACTCGATGTACCCATATTTATACAGTAATATAAGGTACATATGGATGTTTGTTATTAAGAGTTATGTTACTCGACATGTACCCATATATACAGGTAATAGGTAATATGGCTGTTTATTTTAAGAGTTATGTTTTTACTGCATGTACCGCATATATCAAGTAATATAGAGGCTACATATGGATGTTAGTATAAGAGGTTATGTACTCGCATTGTTACCCATATATACATAGTATAAAGTACAATGGATGTCATTAGTTATTAAAGTTATGTTACTCGCATGTACCATATATACAGCCTAATATAAGTACATATGGGGTGTTAGTTTTAAGAGTTATGTTACTACGATGTTACCCAGTGTGTATCCGTTAATATAAGATAATATGGGATGGTAGTCCTAGTATAAGCTTATGTTACTCGCATGTACCCATATATACATAATATAAGGTACACTATGGGATGTTAGTTATTACCCGATTATGTACTTCGCAGTACCCATATATACAGGAAATATAAGTACATATGGGACGAGTTTTAGTTATTAAGAGTACTGTTACTCCTAATTGTACACATATATACTGATTTAATATACAGGTACATATGGGATGTTAGTTTTAAGAGTTATCCCTTACTCGCAGTACAACATATATACCAGTTCCAATATAAGGACATTTGGGATGTTAGTTATTAAGAGTGTTTATGCTTTACTCGTCATCGTACCCATATATACTAGTATATATTTTGGTACATATGGGATGTTAGTATAGTAGAGTTATGTTACTCGCATTTACCCATATATACAGTAATATAGCCGGTACATATGGGATGTTAGTTATTAAGAGTTAGTTATAGCCGATGTACCATATATACATATAAACGTAATATGGGCATGTTAGTTCCTATTAAGAGTTATGTTCACTCGCATGTACCCATATATATCTATCTATCTATCTATCTATCTATCTATCTATCTATCTATCTATCATCTATCATCTATCTATCTATCTATCTATATCTATATATTATATATCTATCATCTATCTATTATCTATCTATCTATCTATCTATATCTATATATTTTATATCTATCATTTATCTATTATCTATCAATATCTATATATTATATCTCTATCTATCTATCTATATCTATATATTATATATCTATCAGCTATCTATTATCTATCTATTATCTTTCTATCTATCTATCTATTTATCTATCTATCATCTATCCATCTATCTATCCATCTATCTATCTATATATTTATCTATCTATCTATCTATTATCTATCTATCTATCATCTATCCATCTATCTATCCATCTATCTATCTATCTATCTATCTATCTATCTATCTATCTATCTATCTATCTATCTATCTATCTATCTGTCCATCTGTCCACCTGTCCACCTGTCCATCTATCTATCTATCTATCCATCTATCCATCTGTCTATCTGTCCACCTGTCCACCTGTCCACCTGTCCACCTGTCCACCTGTCCATCTATCTATCTATCTATCTATTATCTATCTATCTATCTATCTATCTATCTATCTGTTATATATATATAGAAGGAGAGATCGGCTTGATCTCGAAACGTACGTCGGTCTAGTGCCATGTGCAGCGTTTGGACTCTTCTAACTGTGGATGTTAGCGGACACCGCCTCGTGGAACCTTTTTCTTTGTGGAAGTGAGTACGGGTGCCCATGCATTGGGCCATACCTCTACTGGAACATGGATTTGGCTCAAACTTATGGTATACCTATCCTACTGGGATTTGAACGGGCCATTAGGACTCGCACCAGCTAACGCAGGGGTGAGACAGGACTTTTTAGACTATATTTGGCTCTTTCTTTATACATGTACTTTCTTCATCGGACTCACTAGGCTGCTGTATTCCGCGTACTCCCTATTATCATATATGAGACCGATCTTACGTAGCTACACTGTTTTTACTTGTGTTCCTTTGATATGTGTATCTAGATGCTTATTGATTTTAAAGTATTGAATAAAATGTTTGTTTTAATCTTTTTCAGTGTCCACCACCGACTCACCAGTCTGTTCTAAATTAGGAGTCATTATGACCTTGTAATATTTAGATTTATTTATTACCACTTATATACAGCGGGAGTGTCTTACGGACTTTGTGTCCCAAGTTTGTTACCGGAGATCTACCCCAGTTTGGTTTTGTTTTTGACTAGATTTATCTTCTGTTCTATATTTTATATATATATATATATATATATATATATATATATATATATATATATACAACCAGCAAAACACCGCACACAGGTCTTAACTACAGATTCTTTATTAGCACATATGCAAATGCACTACGTTTCGGGGATCGCACTCCCCTTCGTCAGGTACACATATTCACATAATGCTACATAGTACACAACCTTTTATACCCTCCCCCCCACTATTGGTCAATGTGTTAGAGAGGGATCACTATTGGTAAACGTGTTACGAGGGTCACTATTGTAACTGTGTTCCAGCGGATCACTATTGTAACGTGTTAAGAGGATCATTATTGGTCATGTGTTAGAGAGGGATCACTTTGGTCAATGTTTGAGAGGGATTACTATAGGTCAATTGTTAGAGAGGGATCCTATTGGTCCAATGTTGTTAGAGAGGGGATCCTATTGGTAATGTGTTACAGAGGGATCATTATTGGTAAACTTGTTACAGAGGGATCATTATGGTCAATGTGTTAGAGAGGATCACTATTGGTCAATGTGTTTTAGGAGGGATTCCTATATGTCAGGTGTTAGGAGGGATCACTATTGGTCAATGTTTAGAGAGGATCACTTTGGTCAATTTGTTAGAGAGGATACTATTGGTAATGTTTTACGAGGGATCATGCTGGTAAACTGGTTCCAGAGGATCATTATGGGTCATGTGTTTAAGAGGGATCACTATTGTAAATCTGAGGTCCTATAAAGAAACCCCAAATTACCTGTCTGTTTCAGTCCTTATTACAGTTATCAGTTTAGGACACAGGTTCATGGCTTCTATAGGTCTATTGCTTAAATAATTAATAAACATTAACAAACTCCTTCAATTGTCCTTGAGAAAATGGGCATGGAGATGTTTTCCTTTCAAGTCCCCCAATATATAGAGCAGGGATAAGCACTGGTGTAGATCTGCCAGATTGTTTGAAAAACTACAACTCCCACTTTCCGCTACAATCACTCTTGTCCTCTACAAGCACTCTGTAGTTAGGGAATTCTGGGAGTTGTAGTTTTCCAAACATCTGGAGATCTTACTGGTGCCTATTCCCTGATAATATAGATATTCCTCCCTGTCCAGCAAACCGCATCTCTCCTTTTTGTCTATTAGAGGGGAGGATGGGGTTGATTTTATGTGAGAGTGAGAAGAATGTTTTTACTAAGACTGTCCACATGTTTTACAAAGATGTGACATATGTCTTGCAACTTCCTACTAACACTCAGAAACATTTTTTGATTTCGCTACACTGCTGCAATCTAATATTGAGCACCCCATTGTATCAACACTACAAAGGGAAGTGAGAAATTGGTTCCTTTGTAAGCTTTCCCATTTCCCCCCTGTAAAACTTCCAGGATGTGGCTTAACTCCATTTTGAAGATACCATAACAAAACATAGTGGGGGACTACTAATACTTTTATTTATTATTTATTTATTTATATATTTTGCCTTATTTACTTTTCTATATCTTACATGTCATTACTACATATTTTTTAATATTGAATAGAACTATTTATTTATTCTTAAACAACACACAACAACTGTCCCTTGTATAATTACTTTTACCCACCCCCACCAACATCCGAAACCCCATGTATTCCCCATGAATTTCAATTTATTTATATAATATAAGGGATATATATATATGTTACCAACCCCTGTATACAATATCCATCTATCTATCTATCTATCTATCTATCTATCTATCTATCTATCTATCTATCTATCTATCTATCTATCTGACAGTCAGTTCAATATCCATCCAGTCAATTGGCTAAGAGCAAATTCACCAGTCTCCTAGCTAGCTTGCTAACCAGTCAGTCCACTAGCCAACATTAACTTATGTTGGAATAACTTGCATTGTGCTTCTTACCTACAAGTGAGAGATGCCATATTGTTCTTGTTAATGATTTTATAAAAACATTTGGACATTGGTACATGTTCCCATTACCTGCAGACTGATCGAGTTCCGCTGTGCAAGACGGACCTATAGTACCTGGTACCCACACTAGAAATGTACTAGATACTAAGCCATAAAGATCTACAACACTGAACTTTAATTAGTCAAGAATCATATAAAACACTATCAGGATTATTTAATAAATTTTCTTTTCGTTACAAATGGTGCTGTTTTTACCTCAACCAATCAGCTTTCAAACGAATGGTTGGAGCAAAATTAGCACCATTTTTAATGATAAGAACTTTTATTGAATCTCACTGTATTACTATAAAACCCTATTATACAGCTATCATTTCAATATGATCTCTTGTACTAAACTATAAAGAAACAAAATCAAATACATCAATACCATATATTATATTAAACGCAGTCTGTATACAATTAAAGTGCCATCATTTACCGGAAGTCCTTTCATAGGACTTTTCAGCATTGTAAAAATATAAATGTATAGTAATTTTATACATACAATTCTCCTTTAGTAGTGTATATGTATTGAGTTAATATAATAATCATTCCCTACATATCTAATTAATATGCATTAATTCTACACTAAAAACCTGTATTGATTTAAAACTACTTTTGCAGTTGAGAACATTGATTTTATTGGGAGGAACATTAACTCCTTACTGTATGAACTGCGGAGTCCAGAAGTCGCATGCTGTTAATATCATAAATAGACTCTCATTCTTTGAGAAAGATAAAATTCCAATTCTTTATTTTTAAGACTAACCCATCTGTTTGGAGTATCCCACTTCACAATGTCAAGATTGAGTGGCCTTCTTATCTCATTTGATCACGATGTTGTTGTCCGTTAAGAAGTTGTGTAAAATTCACACTGGCAAATATGAATTCAACTAAAAAGACATGTAAAAAAATAAAAAGCTAAAGTCATGATGAATTTCACAAGGTG
This sequence comes from Hymenochirus boettgeri, assembly GCA_019447015.1. Classification (NCBI taxonomy): domain Eukaryota; kingdom Metazoa; phylum Chordata; class Amphibia; order Anura; family Pipidae; genus Hymenochirus; species Hymenochirus boettgeri. Next base: position 301,143,157 of record CM033473.1, on the reverse strand, counting down.
CTAATTGTTTTCTTTCAATAAATGTACCAAATTGGTCTATGAGCGGAGTCTCACACACGGAGGAATAGTTGGAGCTGTCTCTGACTTCACTTTCACACCAGTGAGAACCCGGTCCGTCATTCGGGAAAGATAAGAACCATACCATGCAAACTTCGGTGGTAAGTAAGTCCCAAGAACAAAACTCCAGTAGACTCCAATCCAAGGGTAAAACATTAAATTGGTATTAATATCTGTTAAAATGGACACCATACCATGGACAACATGGACACAGATCGAAACAGGAGGGAAGGGGGTGTGGCCTGACACATTTCGCAGACACTTACGACGTCCCCTCAGAGACCCACGAAGGGGCAGAGTCTCCCTTACTGAAATACAGGTAAGTATCCAATAGGAAAGCAAACCAGGTGCCCTAAATAACCAAGATTTCTCTAACGTGAACAGATCTGAGTGCCGTAAATGTTAACATCAATTATTTCAAATGTGCAATGTACAGAAACCATACAAATTATTATACAAAGATTGTACCTGAATAGATACCAGAACAGATGGCCACATATATAAAGTATCTTCTTATCCAAATAGTAAAGAGTTGTAAAAGCACAACAGACACGCAGCCAAAAAACATTATGATAGCTTTTGAAAATACTACATATATAATAAAAACAGTAAGAATAGTTTGGACCACATCCTATAATAATATAATATAATATGACAATTGTCATGGATGAGGAATAGTTATATATTTGGATTAGTTAAGAAGTTCACTTGATAATCGAATGACATATGATGTAGTATTAAGAGTCATATTAGCTCGAATGTCCCCATATATACAGTAATATAAGGATACATATGGGATGTTGTTATTAGAGTTATTACTCGCATGTACCCATATATACAGTAATATAAGGTACATATGGGATGTTAGTTATTAAGAGTTATGTTACTCGCATGTACCCATATATACAGTAATATAAGGTACATATGGGATGTTAGTTATTAAGAGTTATGTTACTCGCATGTACCCATATATCAGTAATATAAGGTACATATGGATGTTAGTTATTTAAGAGTTATGTTACTCGCATGATCCCATATATACAGTAATATAAGGGTACATATGGGTATGTTAGTTATTAAGAGTTATGTTACTCGCATGTCCCATATATCAGTAATATAAGATACATATGGGATGTTAGTTATTAAGAGTTATGTTACTCGCATGTACCCATATATACAGTAATATAGGTACAATATGGGAGTTAGTTATTAAGAGTTAGTTACTCGCATGTACCCATATCTACGTAATATAAGGTACATATGGGATGTTAGTTATTAAGAGTTATGTTACTCGCATGTACCCAATATACAGTAATATAGTTACATAGGAGTTTATTATAAGAGTTATTTACGAGTACCCATATATAGCAGTAATATAAGGTACATATGGGATGTTAGTTTTAAGGTTATGTTACTCGCATGTACCCATATAACAGTAATATAAGGTACATAGGGATGTTAGTTATTAGAGTTATGTTACTCGCATGTACCCATATATACAGTAATATAAGACATATGGGATGTTAGTTATTAAGAGTTATGTTACTCGCATGTACCCATATATACAGTAATAAGATACATATGGGATGTTAGTTATTAAGAGTTATGTTACTCGCATGTACCCATATATACAGTAATATAAGGTACAATATGGGATGTTAGTTATTAAGAGTTTGTTACTCGCATGTACCCATATATACAGTTAATATAGGTACATATGGGGATGTTAGTTATTAACGAGTTATGTTAACTCGCATGTACCCATATATACAGTAATATAAGGTACAATAGGGATGTTAGTTATTAAGAGTTGTACTCGCTGTACCCATATATACAGTATATAAGGTACATATGGGATGTTAGTTATTAAGAGTTATGTTACTCGATGTACCCATAATACAGTAATATACGGTACATATGGATGTTAGTTATTAAGAGTTATGTTACCGCAGTAACCCTATATTATAATAGTGTTATGTAGCTGGCCACACTGAAATGCAAACGCAACGCCAATCGCATCGCATGCGATTTCATGTGCGATTTTTTTGGCGTTGCGCTTGCGATTGTCTTCAATAGTATAGGAATCGCATGCGATTGCGATTAAAAATTGCAGAACGCAAACGCAACGCAAACGCATCGAAAAACCACGTTTTTTGCGTTGCCGCGTTTTCAATAATTTTGAAAAATCGCAAGCGCAATCGCAATCGCAAACGCAAGCGCAAACGCAAAAAAACGCAGCAGTGTGGCCTAGCCCTTAGACACATTTATAAAGACAATGGAATGAAAAGTGCCCATCTATAGATAATTGATATGATAGATAAGTACTATCCTATAGATGGTAAGTGTGAGTAAGTCGATAATAAATAGCTGGTAAAATAGTAGGTTAAGGAAAATTCATAAGAAAGGGAGAACATATGGATATACATACTCATTAATCCACATACACAACAAAGTTAAGGCCATGTGGGACCACCATTTTTAAACTATACATCCATACTTCCTAGGCCTTCCTCCTACTGAGTGCAGATTCCCTGCATCCCAAGTCCCAATTGTGCTCGTCTAGGTGCTAATTGCCTGGTGCCAAAACCGTGGGCTTGACTATAGGCAAGACATGGTGAAAATGGAGAATCTGACTGAATGAAAAAGTTGGATTTACTGGTGAAGTACACTCTACACAGAGTTTTTAGCTTCTGTTTCTAGCAAAAGACAAACAGGGAGATACAATTTCCCGCACTAACGAGAAAATAAGCGCTAAATTCACGCTAACCTACGCACTAATGTGTTAGTGAAAGTTTTGCACTGCCTGCACCATGTTGCAAATTTTTTTTACTTTGCACAGTGCAAAGCGATGCAATAAATTTTGCGACGTTTTTAGCGCTAGTTTTTTTCGCGAAAGTGAACGCCTTTTCAACGGTGTCTTTAAAATACGGCACAAAAGGTCGCAACTTACCGCTAGCGTTTTCGCAATGAATTAACAGTCGCAAAGTGGTTAAAACATTGCGGAAACGAGTGCACGTAGGTTGTGATAGCGAAATTTATTGCATCTCCTCCAAAGTTTAAATTTACTGCTAATGATTTTACCAGTGGCTAAACTACAGGGTGTCAATTATAAATATAATATAGAACAGATAAACTAGTCAAAAACAAAACTGGGGTAGGGGTAGCTCCTGCTACAAACTTGGGAGAGACCAAATGCTGCACATGGCACTAGACTGACGTACGTTTCGAGATCAAGCCGATCTCTCCTTCTGGGTCCCCATGTGACCAAAGAAGAGATCGGCTTGATCTCGAAACGTACGTCGGTCTAGTGTGCACATGTGCAGCGTTTGGACCTTTCTAACTGTGGAGGTTAGCGGACACCGCCTCGTGAACTTTTCTTTGTGAAGTGAGTAACGGGCCCATGCATTGGCCATACCTCTACTGGAACATGGATTTGGCTCAAACTTATGGTATACCTATCCTATCGGGATTTGAACGGCCATTAGGACTCGCACCGCTAACGCAGGGGTGAGACAGGACTTTTTAGACTATATTTGGCTCTTTCTTTTATACATGTACTTTCTTCATCGGAACGTCACTAGCCTGCGTTCCGCGTACTCCTATTATCATATATGAGACGATCTACGTAGCTACACTGTTTTTACTTGGTGTTCCTTTGATATGTGTATCTAATGCGTTATTGATTTTAAAGTATTGAATAAAATGTTTGTTTTAATCTTTTCAGTGTCCACCACCGACTCACCAGTCGTTCTAAATTAGGAGTCATATGACCTTGTAAATTGATTTATTTATTACCACTTATAACAGCGGGAGTGTCTTACGGACTTTGTGTCCCAAGTTTGTTACCGGAGATCTAACCCCAGTTTGGTTTTGTTTTGACTAGTTTTTATCTGTTCTATATTTATATATTATATATATATATATATATAATTATATATATATATAATATAGAACAGATAACATATATATAATAATAGAACAGATAAAAACTTATTGTAAAACCTTTATACATGTATGTCTTGCACATACTTATAATACGTGTCAATTATAAACTTTATTTAAAAATGCTTAAGAACATTTACAAAATAAAATTTCAAAAAAATAAATTATAAAATTAAAACAAAACTACGGGGTCCTAACCCCTCCACCACCTGGTTAAAGTAATTTTTTTTTGGTTGTAAACATATGCTAACCATCCAACATTCCCCTTTAAACAGGTACACTGATGAGAAATACATTGCACAGAGCTGTGCTAAATCAGGTTTATTACATTATCCTCCCCTTGCAGCTCTGCACCATGTTTCTATAAATATACCTATTAAAAGGGGAAATGTTTGGAGGGGCGTGCTGTTTCATCGAAGGTTAGGTTGATTTTTTAATAATATTAAGGTCGTTTTAAGGCCCCACTAAAGCAGACTGGGGAAGCATTTGTTGCACTAACATCTCTGCTTGTAAGCGATCCATCAATGTTGCGCATGGCGCACGGAAGGCATGCAAATCTGCATAAAATGGGATCGAAATTCAGATTGCGGCAGATCTTCAACCCCACCAGAGCAACCTAATGTGACCAACATTGGCCAACACTACCGCGAGCTTTTTAACACGCAATGTATGTCAAGTTAAAGCACTGTAAGGTGGCCTTAGCCCTAGTTATAAATTATAATACGTTCAAATCTGGATACCATTAAAACTGACCAGGTGACCAACACCTAATGAAGGCTTTGAGGTCACAAAACAGCCAGAGTTTGCCTACCGAAAGCAGGAGAGGCAGGGGGCTGGGCTACCCTCCTACTATCTCAGCATGTGAATAGTGTGCGGCTGTACAGAATGTTAGGTCAGTAAGAGAAACAGAAAGCAGACTCTGGGTGTTCTTAATACCAAATAAGTTGCTGCTCCTCCAAGTTTCAATGAAATGGGGGAAAGGGGATTTCTTACCAAAATAAAGTAATTGATTTTATTTTGTCTTATTTAAAGTCAGCTCAGTTTGAGGTCACTGTTTTGGATTCAAATTCATGTCCATATTGTAGGTGTTTTAATGGGCACTGATTGGATCTTAAAGTCCTGTGTGTTATGAAGGGATTAATGGAACGATTGGATCTTAAAGTCCTTTGTGTAATGAAGGGTAATGGGCACTGATTGTCTCTTAAAGTCCTTTGTGGTAATATAGGGGGTTAAATGGGCACTGATTGTATCTTAAAGTTCCTTTGTGTGTAATATAGAGGTTATGGGCAACTGATTGGATCTTAAAGTCCTTTGTGGTGACAGGGGTTAATGGGCATGATTGTATCTTAAAGTCCTTTGTGGTAATATAGGGTTACTGGGCACTGATTGATCTTAAAGTCTCTTTGTGGTAAGTATAGAGATTAATGGGCACTGATTGGATCTTAAAGTCCTTTGTGGTGATCAAGGGGTTAATTGGGCACTGATTGGATCTTAAAGTCCAATTTGTGGTAATATAGGGGTTAATGGGTACTGATTGGATCTTAAAAGTCCTTTGTGGTAATATAGGAGGTAAATGGGCACTGATTGACCTTTAAAGTCCTTTGTTGTGATGAAGGGGTTAATGGGCACTGATTGTATTCTTAAAGTCCTTTAGTGGTAATATAGGGGTTAATGGGCATATGTGGATTCTTAGTCCTTTTGGTAATGAAGGGGTTATGGCTGATTGGATCTTAAAGTCCTTTGTGGTTTATATAGAGGTTAATGGCAACTGATTGATCTTAAGTCCTTTGGGTATGAAGGGGTTAATGGGCACTGATTGATCTTAAATAAGTCACTGTGTGTTAAATGAAGTGATTAATGGGTAACTGATTGGATCTTAAGTCCTTTGTGGTATGAGGGTTAATGGGCACTGATTGTATCTTAAAAGTCCTTTGTGGTAATATAGGGGTTATGGCACTGATTGATCTTAAAGTCCTTTGTGGTAATATAGAGGTTAATGGGCACTGATTGGATCTTAAAGTCCTTTGTGGTGATCAAGGGGTTAATGGGCACTGATTGGATCTTAAAGTCATTTGTGGTAATATAGGGGTTAATGGGTACTGATTGGATCTTAAAGTCCTTTGTGGTAATATAGAGGTAAATGGGCACTGATTGGACCTTTAAGTCCTTTGTGGTGATGAAGGGGTTAATGGGCACTGATTGTATCTTAAAGTCCTTTGTGGTAATATAGGGGTTAATGGGCAATGATTGGATCTTAAAGTCCTTTGTTGGTAATGAAGGGTTAACGCTATTGGCTAGTCCTTTGCGTATGCCGTAGGTATGGGATGATTGGTTAAAGTCCTTGTGTGGGAAGGAAGGGGGGTGGGGTAATGGGCAATGATTGGATCTAAAGTCCTTTTGTGGGTAATGAAGGGGTTAAATTGGCCACTGATTTGGATCTTAAAGTCCTTTGTGGTAAATAAGGGTTAATGGGCAACTGATTGGATCTTAAAGTTCCTTTGTGGTAATGAAGGGGTTAATGGGCACACTGATGGATCGTATAATAGTCCTTTGTGGTAATGAAGGGGGTCTTAATTAGGGGACCTGATTGGATCTTAAAGTCCTGTGTGTTAATGTAGGGGTAATGGGTCCTGATTGGATCTTAAAGTCCTTTGTGGCACTATAGGGGTATGGGCACTTGATTGAACTCAAATTTGCATTGGTAGTTGTAGGGGTTAATCAGGTAATCTATCATTGATTCCATCCACTATATCTATTTTTTGAGTTGTAGTAAACCCTTAGTATTCAAGTTAAAAAAAAAATTCGGCATCACTAATATTTATAATTCCCATTTCAGTGTTTTCTGTTTTTTCAAAGAAACAAAGGATAATAAGGGTTAGTGAAGGTGCCGTCTGTGTAGCTCAATTGTATTTATTTTATTAGTCAGTTAACTTGCACTGAACCCAATGCAGTTTGCAGGGTGCATTGAAAAGTGATTAAAATTCTTATAGTAACACAAATAACGTAGGGAATAACAAACTTTCCCATAGTCCCCTAAGGAACAAAGCACCATGGGAAACTGAAAGCTTACTAAGCATATCTAAAAATGGCGGCCCCCAACTGTGCATCTTCAACAGTTTTAGATGGATATATTGCCATATGTACTAATGATCTCTGTAGTAAATTGATTATTATGTCTATGTAAGTGCAGCATCTAGCCCGTCATTGGTGATTTTCCACTGAAGTTCCCCTTTACACTAAACCAAATAACTATTCACATGTGTCACGACCCCTCGTGCTGCGACACCTATTCTACCTATCAGTTACCGGAAAACGCACTCCAAGTAACCACAGGCGGATGAACCAGAACGGACCGAGGGGGTTTGAGTGAACAAAGCAATATAGCACACAATTAATATTACTTAATATCTATTATACTTGCTGCCACCACCTTCCTAAAAATAGGGAAGGACTACTAAATCTATCTATGATGGGTTTATCCACACCTATTTGTAACATTACAATTTACCTTTGAAGATTGTAATGTTAACATATTGGCGAAGGAACGTGACTGGTTCAAGAGAGTGTAAGGAGGCCATTTATGTGAAAATAAAGAAACCAAGCCTAAATAGAGGTGGGGGTTCGACACCAACTGTCTGCCATGTACAATGCTGTTTTAAACACCTACTCTGGGCATTCCTATAACACCCTCTTAGCCACTATCCAATCACACCCTTAACACCTGGCTGTAATATGCTAATTGGGATTTTCCAGGGTACATAATTGTCACAGTTTCTTGTACAAGTCATTCTGAATTGAGAAAGCCAGTCGGATGACTAGTGAAACGTCTTCAAGAACTACATTTCAAGTCCAGTTGATCTAATTGAATACAACAGATATATCAAAATGATAGTTCTTGAAGAAAGCCAATGTATGTCCATCCAATTGGCCTAGATGTTTCTTAAGATGTTATGACAAACTCCTTTACATTGTTGTGTAATCCTCCTTATCTACCACCGACACAGGGTGGTACCAAGCTTTCTTTCTACAAGTGTAGGTTGGGCTCAGGGTATGTCCAAACCTTTATTAGAGTTCCAAGTGTACTGTGGCACACCGCTGTTGGCTGACTAGCCAGACAAGTTCGTAGGTGCAATCTCCTCCCCCTACTTCCAGGGCTCCATAAACCAAGCAAGGTATAGAAAGGAGGAGCACAACTACTAAGTGAGAATTTCTTTATTTTAGTGCAAAAACAGCATAAGCATACAACGTTTCGGACTCTAGCCCCTTCCTCAGGTATAACTGGTATCAAGTGCTACACACAACTATATACCCTTAGGCTCCACCCACTTGCCATGTGGTTAGTTGATTGATGCCCCTGGGTTCCAATGTTTACAACACATCCTTACTCTGAACCATGTACAGAGTAATGCCATCTATGTACCATGGACATAGAAGCGTTAATATATATCCATCCCACACGATCAAGGACTACAGCCTTGGAGGAGTGTTTACTCGATTGGGGGTATGAAACAAAATTGGCGTACTTCCTATTGGATTTATTGAACATATGTCTTACCAAGAACTACTTTAAATTTTTTAAGTCATATTACATGCAATGCAGGGCATTAGTATGGGTGCCCATTTTGCTCCAACATACGCTAACCTGTTGTGGCACAATTTGAAAAAGCACATGTTTTGTAATGATGTGTAAATTTAAAGACTTTAGGAAAGGTTACATAAGAATTGTAGATATCTTTTTCATATGGGAAGGTGACCTTGCAGCCTCCTAGAACTATCTACATACATAAACAATGCACATCCTACGTTGAAGTTTACCCTAGCATATGACCAAAAACATATAAGCTATTGGACGTGATGGTAAGGCCAATGATGGGTACTCTTATCCACAGACATATATGTCAAATCACAGACAAGAACAATCTCTTGTTAGCTAATAGCTTTCCACCCTAAGGGTACCACCAGAGGCCTCCCATACGCCAACTTTTAAGAGTAAAAAGGATAGTAAGTGATGAAAATCTCTGTGAACTAAGACTTAAAGAATGTGTGATAAGTTCAAAATAAGGGTTATGGTACACGGTCTTGGCAGAGGACTATGAAAAAGTAGGCAAATGGAAAGATCCAAACTCCTAGAAAGTGGGAAGACTACTCAGAAAAGTAACTCCAGGATACCCTTTGTGACTAATATACCACTCACTCTAATAAAATTCGACATAGTGAAAAATAAATGGGAATCCTACAGAATGACGAGTTCGGAGCCTTTTCAACAGAGCCCCCCCCGTTTTCCTATAAACGTTCCAGCAACTTAGTGAGACTTAGTTGTACACACGGATTTAACCCCTACAGAATCTGAAAAAAGCTACTTCTGGCCCCCTGAAAGCAGGTACCTTTCCCTGCAGGAAATGTGGGATATGCAATTCCATTATCTCTGGAGCAGTAGTACATCATCCTAGCAAGGCACTAAAATTAAGTTGCAAGACTTTGCTACAGTGTTCCACGAAAGGGTTATATTCTCTTAAATGCCCATGCGGGTGGGGATATGTAGGCAAAACAGAAAGGGAAGCTAGGATCCGAATAGGAGAACATCGGGGGATATTGTAAATTACAAAGGAGTACCTTCCAGATATGATACCCCAGTTAGCAGGCATTGTTTTAGTAAAAGGCATAATGTCCTCTCAACTTAAGTGGCAAGTTTTGAAGTGTGAAAATGGGGAACAGAGGTGGAGATCATAAACAAGCAATACTAAGGAAAGAGGCAAGATGGATTGAAGGACTACAACTCTCATGCCGAAGGGCCTCAATGAAGATGCAGGGTTAAACAGCTTCCTATAGACTAGGTTACTACTACTGTGCATATAATGGTGCATAGAATTAGTATTATTGATCATCTTAAATTGTTAGCAGTAACGACTGGCTTTCTCATTTCAGAATGACTTGTACAAGAATCTGTGGCAATTATGTACCCTGGAAAATCCCAATTAGCATTTCACAGCCAGGTGTTAAGGGTGTGATTGGATAGGGCTAAGAGGTGTTATGGAACGCCCAGAGCCCTTAAACCACTGGCTGTGATATGCTAATTGGGATTTCCCAGGGTACATAATTGCCACAGATTCTTGTACAAGTCATTCTGAATTGAGAAGCCAGTCGGATGACTAGCGAAACGTCTTCAAGAACTACATTTCAAGTCCAGTTGATCTAATTGAATACAACAGATATACCAGGACCTGATGAATGAGAAACCTTCACAAGCATATCTCACTATAGTAGTGTGCTCCTCTATTCTATACCAAACCTTTATTACATCAGTATGGGCCACTCAGAAATGTAACAACTGCTGTCAGTGCTTGCATTCTTTTACCCTAATTTAATCAATCTCATGAATTTACCAAGGGTCAAACACTCATAGTGGACACAAGGGTCCAAATTGTCCACCTTATCAGAGCACCTGACTGGCTAATCGATATGTAAGGGAGGAAGGACATTGTTGAGGTTATGGCATTGGACCATATGGCAAAGCAAATACAGGAGGAAGGGAGAAAACAGAAGGGGTACCAATACAATGGAATGGAACCAATGGAACCAATGGAATTTGCTATTACAGACACCAAACAATCATTAACTACATAGATCTGCTATGGGGAAGGAAGCTCAGAATTTGTAACTGTTCAGGCAGGAATTTAACCCCATGCTGCCTGCCAGTTAAAACAATGTGGGAACTGCCATACTGCTTGTTAGCGGTAAATGAGGTATTCGAAAATTAAGAGGGCAATTCCAGATAGTGTCTATGGGGTTTTACATTGCACTCCGTTCGTCACAACATGCACTAGAATTCATGTTTGTATGTATTATATTTTGGTCTCTAGTTGCACTTTAATATGATTACAGCCGCAATTTTCTATATGTGTGTGTTACATTGAAGGTTCGATCAAGCCTTCTGGGTAATTGTACTCCACCCAGAGTTAGGTCATGTGCTTCATTTGAGCAAAGTACTTTAAACAGAGAGTCAGCTTCAAGCATCCAGGCCACACAGGAGAAGCGGTCAGCTCAGTAGCCAAAAAAGGCAAGTACCAGTAGGTTAGGACCCAGTAAAAAAATCAACCTTGATTTGGTGACTGGGATTTAAAGGGCATGTCCACATCCAAAACCCACTACGGGCCCCACCGTGTAGTGAATAAAAATCCTTACCTGCATCCCAGCTCCAATGGTTCTCCATGGAATCCTTTCCCAATCCAAAAAAGTGGCCACCAGGAGGCCTAGCAGATCCAATAGGTTCTCTTGCCTCTGTCTCATCTCCGGAGAAGTTTGACATGCGCTCTGCAGCCCTCCCCCCTCCCTCTCCCTCCCCCCATTTTGCAATCCCTCCCCCTAGTGCATTTCCCTTTGCCACATAGTAGGGTCCTTCCCCCAGCCCCAACCGCTATTAAGATTTTTCAGAAAGTCCCCGATCTTACTTACCTTCCCTCTTTCCCCCGGCGTTCTGTGCAGCCAGCAGCCACGTTGTGGATTGGCTGCTCTCAGACAATTAGGGACACGGCTGGCCGTCCAGCCCCTGCTTGCAGTTACATGCAGGCAGAAGGCCGGGCAGTACGGCGGAGGATAGAGGAAATTAAAGATCGGGGGAGTTTTCTAACAAATCTTTTCTAGCGTTTGGGGCGTGGGGGAAGGAACCTACTATGTGGCAAAAGTTTTTTACAGGGTGGACATGCCCTTTAAAATAATTGCCAACTTATTGAACTAAGTGCTTTTATTTATCCAGGGTTAGCAGACTGTTTGTAGTAGAACCTTATGGAGGGTAGCATATGCAATTAGAATTGTTTGTGCACTAGAATTCTATTTTTTGTATGTTTTAATTTTTGGTCTCTAGTTGCCACTTTAATATGGATGTACAACAGCCCAATTTTCTATATATTGTATAAGCAGACATTGCATACATGTAATACAGATATAGAGAGATGGTCTGTTTAGTGGTGTCATATTGCAATCATTTACTGGTGGGTAGAGATGGCTGAACTTCTGAATGTTCGGTCCGTTTTTCGAACTATCTGGATAGTTCGAAAGTTCGAAAATGGACCATTAAAGTAAGGAGTCAAATAGTTTGAAAAGTTCGAATGAAATACAATTAAATATCAATGGTAACTTAATGTAAATGGCTGTGGGACGGGAAATAGTCTGGGGAACATGTTCCAATTATCCAGAACTTTCCAAAAATTTTCATTCAATTTAATCTCACGCGAGGTACTTTTGAGCTCCCGCGTTCGAACATTCGAATGATTACCATCCATAACGATTCGAAACATTCGATAATTATCCCATAAACTATTTATTCGAAACATTCGACATTATCCCTAAACAGGTTTCGAAACCTTCAATAATTATCCTATAAAGATTAAAAAAAGATTCGAACATTATAATGATTATCCATAAACAATTCGAGAAATTACGATTAATTAATCCCATAAACGATTTCGAAGATTCGATAATCAATCGAAAGTTTCCGAGAAATACCGGGTCTGGGATAGATTTTCAAGAATCTGAGTCCTTTTGAACTCAGTAAGTTCGACTTGAACTCGGGTTTCGAGTTCGAGTTCTAGTCCCATCTCTTACTGGTGGGTATTCCATCAGATCTCTCTAAAGTTGTATGTAATGACTTGTTTATCTGTGGGCATCATTTTGATTTGGACGTGATCACTAAGGGGAGGTTACTCAGAATAATAATGAAAACTGCAGAATCTTGGCCAAGCAGTCAATCAACCTAACAATATTTTTGCGATCAGGTGTTGATTAATTAATATAAACTACAAGAAGTGATTCATTACGAAACATAATGGCTACAGTGGAATGTTTTACACGTGCTTACGATTTTTAACGTTTTACACGTGCCATGTACATGCGTTTTAACACCTTACTCTGGCGTTCCTATAACACCTCTTAGCCAATCTAATACACCCTAACACCTGGCTGTGATAGCAATTGGGATTTTCCAGGTACATATGCCACAGATCTTGTACAAGTCCAATTCTGATTGAGAAATGCCCAGTGGATAGACTAGCGAAACGTTCTTCAAACTACATTTCAAGTCCAGTTGAATCTAATTGATACAACGATATGTGCTTACGATCATGTGTTGCGATCCATTAGTGCGCGAGAGAAACGCATGCCAGGCTAACCCAATGTGGATGGCCATACCATTTTCGCAGCGCATGCGATGAACCATTATTTTGCGAATTACATGAACGATAACTGATATGGCAGAATGCAGCACAAACGCAGTAATGCACATGAATCCCGCAACACTGTTTGCAAATTTCATGCACATTAGTTTGTAGGGTAGCCGCAGCTACTAACTCCATTATTGAAATCATTATCCCTAATTATGTAATATAAAATAATAAATTCTGTACATGACTTTTTGATAAGGCTACTCGTAGTCAATATGCAATAGTCTGGCACACCTGGGTCAGTATTTCTGATCAATTAGGGATCTGAATTTTCCGATGATTCTCATCTGTAGCCGCATTATTTTGGCAGATTTCAAGATGAATCAAGATTGATGGTGCAGCTTGATTGGTAGTCCCAACTGGATCAGCTGTACCACTGCTACATCTCAGAAAAGCATCTGTCTCCATTAGGAATTAGAATGAACTAATCGGCTATTAATAATTATTTTCTTAAAAATAACATGTGATCAGTCATTTAAAGTTTTTCCTCCAGTACTTCAGTGGAAGAAGAAATGCAAAATAGACTGTTTGTAACCTAACATTGCAACCTTTAGAAACCGTTTATAATTTGTAATATTCCTATATTTAAGTATGTGATCATCATTACTTTATTTGAATAGACAGTACTCCTACTGATTATTAAAAACAAACACAAGGTCATTAGCTCTCCCACCATGTGGCTTCTCTGGGATTGTCCTGTTTCCAGTGTTTTTTTCTGGCATCCCTGCACCTTTTATGTGTTTGTACCAGACAGACAATTGTAAGTCTGCATAAAACATAAATTCCTCTTTAAATAAAGTGTACAAAACTAAAGGAGCACGGGCAGGAATCACTCCTACACCTGCTCTACCACTGACTAAGAGCTTATACTGCATGACCGGTAGGAGAGGGCTCACGAGTGATGTCACCAGGCACCAGGGGCTGAAGAATAGGGAGAGCTGCTGTGAAGGTTTCTCATTCATCCCAGGTCATGGTATATTGTTGTATTCAATTAGATCAACTGGACTGAAGTTTAGTTCTTGAAGACGTTTCGCTAGTCATCGACTGGCTTTCTCATTCAGATTGACTTGTACAAGAATCTGTGGCAATTATGTACCCTGGAAAATCCCAATTAGCCATATCACAGCCAGGTGTTAAGGGTGTGATTGGATAGTGGTAAGAGGTGTTATAGGAACGCCCAGAGTAAGGTGTCAAAACAGCATTGTACCTGGCAGACAGTTGGTGTCGAAGCCCCCCACCTCTATTTAGGCTTGGTTTCTTCATTTCACATAAATGGCCTCCTTAACACCTCTCTTGAACCAGTCACGTTCCTTTGCCAATATGTTAACATTACAATCTTCAAAGGTGTGTCTTTTTCCTTAAGATGCAGGTACACCGGCTGAGTCCTGACCGAGGAATTGGCTCTTCTGTGCTGGGCCATACGTTGGATGCAGTGCTGTTTGGTCTCCCCCACTACAAATCAGAGCATTCTTCACTGCACTGCACTGCGTATATGATTGCCTTTTCTTGTGTTTGGGTATTGGGGTCTTTCGGATGTACCAATTGCTGCCTCAGTGTGTTGTTTTGTTTTAAAGCAGACAGGGGGTGGGGGGGGGGGGGTGGTGGGGGGGGGGGGGGGGGGGGGGTGGGGGGGTGGGGGGGTTTTTTGTTTGTTTTTCCTCTCCTCTCCCCCGCAAAGTTTCTTTTTGTTTTCTGAGTCTGTGAACCCACAACCCAAACATCTAAAACAACAAAAAAGGGTCATGTTGAAAACATTTTTCATCACCATTATCCAATTGAATGTTATAGGGTAAAGATTAAATGGGGACTGGTGGCTCCAAAAATTACTTTGTAAAATATAGGAATTGCTCTCCTAGAATTTTTTTGCAATGTATTTTCAATTGTTTATTTGCATAGTTTTTGAAGATATTTCATTTTTGTGTGTGAATATGGCAGCACATCACCAGGTCCCCTGCCTCCTTCTTCCTCTCCGAACCATGGTTCAATCAATCTGCCCTGTGTCCTCCTTCCCTTTTGCAGAGCCCCCCTGGTCCCTCCCTCATGGACCCCATGGTCCCTCCAGTTGCAGGCCCCTCTTGGTGCCCATTCTCTCTTACAAGCCGCCCCATGTGGCCATGCCCACTGGCTGGTGGCATCAGCCCTGCCCCCTCGTGTGCATAAGCCCCATCCAGTCGGGGGTGCAATCAGCCAGCCACTCGCAGATGCAGAAGCCCAGCCCCGCCCACTCGCGGTGCGTGGGCTACTTCTCAACTCCCTTACCTACTCTGTCAGAACTTCACACAACTGAGGGAGTCCGAGACGTGCCTCCTGTCCGGCCCCCCCCGGCACTCCCCGCTGCCCAGCCGCAGCCACCACCGCCTTAGGAATTGAATCAACACATCATCAGAACACAATACCAAAAACACCACCATTAAACATCTAAATCTTGGCTCAGAAAAATCATTTACTTAAACTATATTGAAAAAAAGGGCTGTGGAGCAGGTATGAGGTGTTTATTGGCTCGTTTTACAAGGTAGAAACTGGCCTTTTCATTTAAACTCAACCACAGTTCCCCTGTAAAAGGGAGTATATCAACATTCTAGAACTGACTGCCTTACCTCCGGTATTTGATTGGTTTTAGGTACTTTATTATCAAGAATACTTATCTTTTGCATAAAGGGGAATTTGGATTTTTTATTTTCTACACAATTAAAACGCTAGGTCTTTACAAAAGGAAAACAACAGTTTATAGAAATCCTAACTGAAAGTGCGGTCTGTGCCGGTCAGCTCCACTCGCCCACCTTAAATAATAATTGGGCCAAGCTTGTGGGAGGGCAGGGGGTAAAGCGTGTAGAATGTGGGTTCCCATAGTTTTGCGATGCATGCTCTAAGCATATCCTGTTGTGCGGGGTGTTTTTTTTGTTAAGGGTTCAGTTTCTCTTTTTTTACAATGTTTTAGACTACTAGATAGAATTGATAATGTGATGTATCAAGTAATTACAATTCAATTTTGTTTGGAATAAATTTTTGTTTGAAATGGTTTTCTACAAAATAAAGGTCATTATGCAGTTTGGTTATGGCCTTATCTTATTTTACTATGGTCACTATAAATTTGAATTATACAGAAACTGCCCCTTACATTTCTAAATTTTTCTCTCGCTCAGTTAACCTATTGAATTTCTTTCCTGAAACTCTTTTGTTCCTTTACCATGCTAGATAGCGGAAAGCTTGCAACAGAACTTGCCTCCAAACAGAAAAACGGTTCTGGAAAATAGGATAGAGTATAGTGAATATGTCAGTTCTTTAATCCTTTTGATCAAAACTCATAGAATGCATAGGTACCTGTTAGTTTTAATTAAAAAAGAACCTCTGCCAGTGCGTCCAAAAAATTTCCAGTTTTGTTGAGGGCATGCCTGGTATATCGAAGATTAGTTTGGACTAAATTCCCTTTTTAAATATTGGCCTTACATATTGTTTTTGGCTTTAAACAAAAAAAAAAACTTACTGTATTACTGCCAGAATAGTGAATAATGGCTATGGGTGCCAACCTCCCATTCATCACTTCATTTGTTTTTTTTACCTTTTAACAGAATATTTTAGTTTTCTCTTCGCTCACCCCCTGTTCTCCGTTGGTTCTTCCTTTACCCTTTTCTTTTGTCTCATAATGGCATATCTCTAAAATGTAATTGTGTTTATTTTTCTATTGCATCCTGATAGGCCTGGTGTGCTTTTTAGGTAACATAATGAACATTTTTCATATACATACAGTTTTTTGTACATACAACAAGGTATGAAGCCTAGTGCACATCCAAATTTAATTTGCTTATATTGTTCTTTATCCTAAGTTTGAATAAGCGACTTAGAATAGCCTGGCCCTTTCTCTTCTGATAAATATTAAAGCAATTAGTTCAGTATAACTTTTGGCCAACTTATTTGTAAGCCCAGCACCCACTTCATTGTTTTGCTTATTCTGCTGGGTGGGTTTCCCTAATTTTTCAACATTTTTTACTTAAGTAACTTTAACCTTCTTAGGAGACGTAATTCTCAACTTTGTCCTTTCTATCTTACCTGTCCCTTTATGAAGATGAAAGTCCCGGCTGTCTTCCTTCTGCGTTGGCTTCTTGTGGTGTACTAACTTCTACAGATTTCATACTTGACAGCAGGGACGTTTCATTTCATAATGGGGCAGGGTTGATCTGTGTATATATGTACCAGTTTTGAGTAACGTTACACGTGGGTTCCTCCGTATCCTAGGGAAGGTGTGTTTAAAAGTTGCCTGTTAAGGTGTTCCGGAAAACGATAGTGTGTGTGGGGAGAAGTGGTTAGGGGTGGACCCAGCAGAATAAGCGGGCAAGCGTGAAGTGGGTGTTGGGCGTTTTGGGGGGCGTGTTAGAAATAGGATGGTGGTGTGTGCGCTACGGGTGTCTGCACTACTCTGATGTTGCTTTTGAGTATGTTGATGGCCAGGAGACCTAGGGTGAGGGGTGCAGTGCTTTTGGGACAAGTCACATGGGAGCACTTGGTAAAGTGTATATAGGGCTAGAGGCAGATAATTAATTGTGGTGATGTGTTGTGGCGTATGCTGTCTTAGGTGGTGTGGTTGTAGTTTATGTGGAGTAGTGTGGCAATTTGGTCTCTAGTTGCACTCCTGTGTGGTGATTTTAAATCTCTCCCATCTCTGTATATATATTGCTAGTTTGTTTTGTTAACCCATTGATTTAATTAAATATTTACTTCTGTACCCTGGGTGGGTATAGATTCTCCTTCTACTTTATCTGCCATCTATCCTGCAATGCAATAATTCCTTTGCTTGATTTATTGCATCTCAGGTATCCCAGAGTCAGGTTACGGTGTATACCTCCTCATTCAATCTTGGACTTTAGGATTTGTTGCTTTACCATACTTATGAGATTGTATTGCTTATTTACAGCATTTGTTTATATAGGTTATCTGATACCTACCCTAACAATTGAAAAAAAACATCAAATTTTTCGAAAAATGCCATACTCCTGTAGATACAGCAACTTCCACTACTTTCCAAACCTTTCCCGATTTTCAATTTCTGGAGTTCCTGAGAAATCTTATTTGAAATCACAGCATTTCCAAACAGGGAAAGTTATCATTTTCACTTTGTTTTTTCTTGTCCCAGTAACAGAAATTATGAATTATGTGTCTCTATCCATGCCTACTTACGGGATCTATGGCTGTCTGCTCAGCTACTTCTTCGTGGACTTTTTTTTTTCGGTTTGGTTGTTGTCCAATTGATTAATTCTGCTTCCAGCATAGATAAGTTTTGCGATCCAGAGCCGCTTTCTGTTCTCTGCCATTATCTTCGTCTCCACTTGCGGCTGCTGTGTTTGTCTGTTCCTGAGCAGTTGCCCTACAAGGTTTGAAAGACTTGCTTTCACGGGAATGCATTGTCAGTGAAATTGGTGGCCGTGAATGGAGAGCTAGAAATTGGCTTAGAGACGCGGCGGTGGATTGCAGATCTTTTTGTAGCATGGGTTTTATATTGGGATTTCTGTAGCTGAAGCAGATTTAATTCGATTGGAACAAAATGAAGTCTGAGGTTTTTTAGGGTTTTTTTTTTTCTAATTCATTTGTTTCCAGAGTGGGTGGACATTTTCCGTTTAAAAGATATTTTCAGATAAAGAAGGTGGGGGTGAGTGGAGGGGGAGATGTGCAAGTGTAAGGAGCAGTGTCTTGTATTTTGGTAAGGCTGTAGAATGTTGGCATGACACTATCAAAGGGGGAATGAGTAGGGAGGGTGGGGGAAATTATTAGCATTATATGTAAACATTATATTTAATGACAAAGCAGCACATGATAATAATGTTTGTACCACCCACCATTTTACTTCTCTTAAATTGTAGTTTCAGATTATGTCAAGTTGTTTGAGCGAGTGTAGCGATCCTTTAAAATGTTTAAACATTCTTAAAGGTGAATTATACTTCCCGAAACTAACCCTTCCCAATAAAAGTACCCAGGGGGAGGGTCTAAACAGGGGTGAAGATAACTTGTCCTTCAAGTCTAGTTTGGTATATAAGGCAAACCCTGGGGTGAGGTCCTCAAACTGGAGTATTTTATTGGCAGTGAAAAGGGGTGTTGGGGTCATATGTATAATCAACTTACTTTCCCGGTCCTGGTCACTTTGCTGGGTGGTTGCCTGCCCCAAATGTCTATAGGCTCATGGCCCCATGCAAATAGTAATTTTAATATTGTACTTTACTTTTTTCTCAGAAATGTAAATTGTCATTTTTGAGGCTGCTTATTGATTTAAAACAATTTGTTCTAAGTATTACTGTAATATAAACATTGGTGCAGCTTTGCTACGACCACAGGGAGATTCAATAAAGTTTTATCGTTTAAAATGGTGCTATTTGTGCCCCCAACCATCAGATCTTATTTAACATTTGTTTACATCCCAAGCTTACATCTGATTGGTTGGGGCAAGATTAGCACCATTTTAAACTTTTATAGAATAACCCTGAATGATTTTCATATATTTACATGGTAGCCCTTTTGAAATAAAAAAAAAACAACAAAAGTGGTATAAAGGTGATACCTTTATTGGCTAACTAAGGATAATCATAGCAAGCTTTCATAACATTCTAGTTCCTTTTTCAAGCTTCAAGAAATCATTTTCTATGAGTGCCCTCTGCTGTCACTTGGGTGAAATGCAAGCATATAAATCAAATTATGTTGCTTTAGAAAATTGTTTACATTCACCTAGAAAATCAAACCAAAATTTCAGATTCAATAGAGCATCCCAACAAAACCTAGACCTTGCAAAGTCTAAAAAAAAAAAAAAGAAACCAAAAAAAAAAAAAAAAAAAAAAAAATAAAAAAAAAAAATGAAAAAAAAAAAAAAAAAAAAAAAAAAAATACAAATCAAGAACAACACTAAACATTCATATAAACACAATAATAATAATCTCGGAGACCCCTTGATTGGATCTTAAAGTCCTTTGTGGTAATATAGAGGTTAATGGGCACTGATTGGATCTTAAAGTCCTTTGTGGTAATGAAGGGGTTAATGGGCACTGATTGGATCTTAAAGTCCTGTGTGTTAATGAAGGGATTAATGGGAACTGATTGGATCTTAAAGTCCTTTGTGGTAATGAAGGGCTTAATGGGCACTGATTGTATCTTAAAGTCCTTTGTGGTAATATAGGGTGATTGTATCTTAAAGTCCTTTGTGGTAATATAGGGGTTAATGGGCACTGATTGGATCTTAAAGTCCTTTGTGGTAATTGCATGTCCAATATTGTAGGGGTTAATGGGCACGATGTGGTATCTTAAAGTCCTGTGTGTTAATGAAGGGATTAATGGGAACTGATTGGATCTTAAAGTCCTTTGTGGTAATGAAGGGCTTAATGGGCACTGATTGTATCTTAAAGTCCTTTGTGGTAATATAGGGGTTAATGGGCACTGATTGGATCTTAAAGTCCTTTGTGGTAATATAGAGGTTAATGGGCACTGATTGGATCTTAAAGTCCTTTGTGGGTGAATCAAGGGGTTAATGGGCACTGATTGTATCTAAGTCCTTTGTGGTAATATAGGGGTTAATGGGCACTGATTGGATCTTAAAGTCCTTTGTGGTAATATAGAGGTTAATGGGCACTGATTGGATCTTAAAGTCCTTTGTGGTGATCAAGGGGTTAATGGGCACTGATTGGATCTTAAAGTCCTTTGTGGTAATATAGGGTTAATGGGTCCTGATTGGATCTTAAAGTCCTTTGTGGTATCATAGAGGTATAATGGGCACTGATTGGACCTTTAAGTCCTTGTGGTGATGAAAGGGTTAATGGGCACTGATTGTATCTTAGTCCCTTTGTGGTAATATAGGGGTTACTGGGCATGATTGGATTCTTAAAGTCCTTTGTGGGTAATGAAGGGGTTAATGGGCACGATTGATCTTAAAGTCCTTTGTGGTAATTAAGTATGTATGGCACTGATTGGATCTTAAAGTCCTTTGTGGTAAGAAGGGGTAATTGGGCCACTGATTGGATCTTAAAGTCCTGTGTGTTAATGAAGTGTATTATGGGAACTGATTGGATCCTTAAAGTCCTTTGTGGTAATGAAGGGCTTAATGGGCACTGATTGTATCTTTAAAGTCCTTTGTGTTAATATAGGGGTTATGGCACTGATTGGATCTTAAAGTCCTTTGTGGTAATATAGAGGTTAATGGGCACTGATTGGATCTTAAAGTCCTTTGTGGTGATCAAGGGGTTAATGGGCACTGATTGGATCTTAAAGTCATTTGTGGTATATAGGGGTTAATGGGCACTGATTGGATCGTAAAGTCCTTTGTGGTAATAGAGGTAAATGGCACTGATTGGACCTTAAAGTCCTTTGTGGTGATGAAGGGGTTAATGGGCACTGATTGTATCTTAAAGTCCTTTGTGGTAATATAGGGGTTAATGGGCAATGATTGGATCTTAAAGTCCTTTGTGGTAATGAAGGGGTTAATGGGCACTGATTGGATCTTAAAGTCCTTTGTGGTAATGAAGGGGTTAATGGGCACTGATTGGATCTTAAAGTCCTTTTGTGGTAATGAAGGGGTAAATGGCCATCTGATTGGATCTTAAAGTCCTTTGTGGTAAATAAGGGTTAATGGGCAACTGATTGGATCTTAAAGTTCCTTTGTGGTAATGAAGGGGTTAAGGGCAATGTGTTAGAGAGGGATCACTATTGGTCAATGTGTTAGAGAGGGATCACTATTGGTCAATGTGTTAGAGACAGATCACTATTGGTCAATGTGTTAGAGAGGGATCACTATTGGTAAATGTGTTACAGAGGGATCTCTATTGGTCAATGTGTTACAGAGGGATCACTATTGGTCAATGTGTTAGAGAGGGATCACTGTTGGTCAATGTGTTAGAGAGGGATCACTATTGGTCAATGTGTTAGAGAGGGATCACTATTGGTAAACGTGTTACAGAGGGATCACTAATGGTAAATGTGTTACAGAGGGATCACTATTGTAAACGTGTTAGAGAGGGATCATTATTGGTCAATGTGTTAGAGAGGGATTACTATAGGTCAATGTGTTAGAGAGGGATCACTATTGGTCAATGTGTTGAGAGAGGATCACTATTGGTAATGTGTTAGAGGGAATCATATATTTGGTAAACGTGTTACAGAGGGATCATTATGGTCAATGTGTTAGAGAGGGATCACTATTGGTCAATGTTTTAGAGAGGGATTACTATGGTCAATGTGTTAGAGAGGGATCACTATTGGTCATGTGTAGAGGTCACTATTGGTCAATGTGTTAGAGAGGGATCACTATTGGTAATGTGTTACAGAGGGATCATTATTGGTAAACGTGTTACAGAGGGATCATTATGGGTCAATGTGTTAGAGAGGGATCACTATTGGTAAATCTGAGGTCCTATAAAGAACCCAAATTATCCTGTCATGTTTCAGTCTTATTACATTTATCAGTTTAGGACACAGGTTCATGGCTTCTATAGGGTCTATTGCTTAAATAATGTAATAAACCATTAACAAACTCACTTCATTGTCTTAGAAAAATGGGCATGGAGATGTTTTCCTTTCAGTCCCCCAATCATATAGAGCAGGGATAAGCAACCGGTGTAGATCTCCAGATGTTTGAAAACTACAACTCCCAGCTTTCCTCTACAAGCACTCTGTCCTCTACAAGCACTCTGTAGTTAGGGAATTCTGGGAGTTGTAGTTTCCAAACATCTGGAGATCTACTGGTTGCCTATCCCTGATATATAGATATTCCTCCCTGTCCAGCAAACAGCAGCTCTCCTTTTTGTCTATTGAGAGGGGAGGGATGGGGTTGAGTTATGTGAGAGTGAGAAGAATGTTTTTACTAAGACTGTCACATGTTTTACAAAGGATGTGACATATGTCTTGCAACTTCCTACTAACACTCAGAAAATGTTTTGATTCGCTAACACTGCTGTCAATCTAATATTGAGCACACCATTGGATACAACACTAAAAGGGAAGTGAGAAATGTGTTCCTTTGTAAGCTTCCATTCCCTCCCTGTAAAACTTCCAGGGATGTGGATTAACAGTCCATTTTGAAGATACCATAACAAAACAGGAGTGGGGACTACTAAGTACTTTTATTTATTTATTTATTTATATATTTTGCCTTATTTACTTTTCTATATACTTAACCCTTTCACTGCCAGGAGGATTTTCATTTTTTTTTTTGTGTTAACTGGTTACTCCAGAAAATTTTCAGGATTTTTCCCTCAATCGCTTTAGACTAATTTTTACAGTAGGAAACCTTGCAGTAAATCAGGAATATTATACATTGTTTTTTTCAGCACAAAGTCTACTTTAATATGGTAACAAATTTTGTAACTTTTCTGGAAATTTTACTGGAATTATGGGTAAAATATGTAAAAAAAATGAAATTTGCAATTTTCATGGATTTTCCCATTTTTACTAGTTTCTTAAGGTTACACACAAAATCTTACTGTTTCTAAAAGCTCAGATACTCCCGAGTACAACGATACCAGATATATGTAGGTACCCAACGTTTCCTGTACAGGAACCCCCCAAACTAAAACTGCACCTCGAAATATTACACCAAAATTAAAATGGTTAACCCAACTCGACAGTTTACATAGAATATCTCACCACATTATCTCTAAATACCCCCCAGTGAGACTTTTTAGAAACGTACAACACTCACTGCATGGATTTTACGAGTGGAGGTTAGTTTCGATCAAATGCGATACCGGCGCAGCTCTTCGTCAAATGTACGTTACTGTCTCACAATTTTTCCTTTTTTTCCTCAACTGTAACATCAGGACAAAATCCAAATGGCGAAAAAAAAAAAATTCAGCGTAAAAACTGTGGGAGAAAGTCAAACGCATCTCAAATATGAAGAGCCCTAACGCCCTCCCGATAAAACGGTATGCACATTCATGGGTGTACCCAGAGACAATGGCTGCCAACTAACCCAGAGCGTGACCATGCCAAATGTCAGTATCAGCAAAAAAATAGCCAGTTTTGGTCATTTGAACGTCTGCAATTTTTCCACAAACAAAAACAAACCCCCCCCAACTTCAAAATACCCCCACAAACTATAATATTCCCTGAAATCTACACACCTTCAGCTATGTACACGGCTGTTTCGTTCATTCATCCATCATGGTGTGGGCGCAGTTCTGTCTTCCGTAGAAGTTTGTACTTTAACGTACCATATACGATTTTAAAAAAAATGAACATCAAACACGTTCAAAAGGTCGAAATCAGCCAAACCCCCAATGGAATGTAAACAAAAGAGGTACCAATATCAATCTCCCAAATGTTCCTGAATCAAACGGTATGCCATATGGACTGTGGTTCTAACCGCGGACCCGTGAAGCGAAAATCCACACAGTGAGACTTGCACGATGGCTCAGAACAGCGAAAATATTTAGTCCACTCCGAATTTGACAGTCTGGCTGTTTTTTTCCACAAAACACCCCCCGTAACTTAGAATACCCCCCACAACTTATATTCCTGAATCTACCCACTTCAGGCTATGTAACGCTGTTTTGTTTCATTTCATACCATCATGGTGTGGGCGCATTCTTCGTAGAAGTTTCGCACGTTTCTGAAAAATAGACAAAAACAACTTCAAAGGTAGCAACATGGCCAAAAACCTGATGAATCTAAAAAAAAGTTACTAAATATCAATCTAGCCCCAAAATGTCCTGAATCAAACGGTATGCCATATGTGTGTTACCACACGCGACGTGAAGCGAAAAGCCACAAAGTGAGACAATGCACGATGGCTCGAACAGCGAAAATTTTATGCCAACTCCCGAATTTGGACAGTCTGCCATTTTTTTTCGCATAACAAAACCCACCCCCCGTAACTTAAGAAGATACCCCCCACAAACGTGTAATGTTCCTGAAATCTTCACACAAACTTGTCAGGCTATGTAGCAGCTGTAGTTTGTTCATCTCCATCATGTGTGGGCGCCAGTTCTTTGTAGAAGTTTCGCAATTTCTTGAAAAAATGAACAAAACACTGCAAAAGGTTAGAAATCATGCCAAAACCTGATTGAATCTAAAAAAAAGTTACTAAATATCAAGCTCCCCCCCAATGTCCTGATCAAACGTATGCCATATTGTGGTTCACCTGCGACTGGAACGAAAAGCCACAAGGAGACAATTGCATTCACATGCTTCAGTAACAGCGAAAATATTTAGCCAACCCTCCGGAATTTGGACGTCTGCAGTTTTTTCACAAAACAACCCCTGATAACTCAGAAATACCCCCACAAACGTATTATTCCTGAAATCTAAACACTTCAGCTATGTAGCACTGTAGTTTCGTTATCATTCATACCATCAATGGTGTGGGCGCAGTTCTTCTAGAATTTTTCGCATTTTTACACAATTTTCTGGAAAAATAGAGAAAAATACTTCAAGTCAAATCACACCCAAAACCCCATGTAATTAAAAAAAACTTCCAATTCAATCCTCCTAAATGTCCTGAATCAACATGAGTTGCATATGTGTGTTACACCACACTGCCGTGGAAGCGACTTCAAATGTAAACAATATGCACATGAGGCCAATAACAGCATATTTCCCGATTCCTCCAAAGCTGAACACCCCTCTACTTGGGAAATACCCCCCGCAAAAACTTATAATTCTCCGAATCTACATACCTTCACTACGTAACGCGGTCAGTTTGTTTCAATCATACACTCAATGGGTGTGGGCGCAGTTCTGCGTTTCTGTAGAAATTTCGCCAATTTTGTTAAAAACTGAAAAAAACAAACTTCAAGGAGAAATCACTGGCCAAAACCCCAAGAATGATAACAAAAAAGTTACAAATTAATCATCTCCCAAATGTTCTTGCATCCAAACGGTAATGGGCCCTTGTATGGTTACAACATGCAGACGTGGAATCCAACTAGCACACAGGGGAATAGCCACATGAACAGTGGCCCAATTACAAAGCACTTTTCAGATTGTCAAGACTAACCCACCCTCTCATATTAGAAATAACCCCCCAAAACTATATCATTCTTTGACTCTACACACCTCAGCGACACAATGGTGTGATTCTTTATATGCATCCACCAATGGTGTGGGTGCAGTTTTGTGTGTACAATTGTCGCTTTCTTTAAACCAATTTTCAGGAAAATTTATAAAAATTACATTTCAAAGTTAAAAATCATGGCAAATTTCCATGTATGTAAAAAAAAACTTGTCAATTATCATCCTCTTCCAAATCCCGAATCAACGGTATCCCATAGCTGGATTCAACACACGGACTGGCCACCAACTAGCTCAAATGGACGCATGCACCAGTGTAATTACAAGAAAATATCAAAGTGCGCTGTAATTTTCAAACAGCCCCACACTTTGAAATGCCCCCGCAATAAACACCCCCCCACTTAAATATCATCGCCCACATTTTCTGAATCAAAACGGTATGCCATCTGTCGTTGATGCATACGATGACGTGGCACCAACTAACTCAAATGGGACGCATTCACAAAGCAATTACAAGAAAAAATCAAGTGCTCTGTACTTTTGAACAGCCTACACTTTTTCTAAGGAAACAGTCCCAAACATGGAAATTCCCCGTCCACAACTATATATTTTTGGAATCTACACGCCTTCAGCTACGTTATGGTGCCATGATTCAGTACATGCATGAAGAATTCCGACCCAGCGCATCCAAAGAACTCGGTGTTTTTTATACGAGATTTTGTGAAAAATAAATGAGATGATTCAAGGGTTAAATCCTACCTAAACCCACTTGACCAGCAAAAAAACCCACTAATAGCAATCTCCACATGTCCTGAATCAACGGTGTGCCATTTGCGTGGGTGCAAACAGAGACGAGGCCACCACTAGCTCAAATGGGACCATTTAGAAGTGCAGTTCCATGAAAAATTTTTTAAAAAAACGCCACACAACCCACCCCCCACACAAGCCACTCTCCCCCCTTTTAGTGGTATTTTATGAAGTCGGTTAGTATGGAGAAGTCACACACGTTTTTGCAACACTTTACTGATCCTAAAAATTCAATACGTCTTTATTTGGTACGCTCTGCAAAATTTCCTTTAAAATATAGGCTTAGTTTCCCTTGAAATCGAACAATAAGTATCCGCGTTTACTTTACCGATATACACTGGGGACATTGGGAAGCTTGGAGAAGACAAACTTTTTTTTCTTATTATAGTTTTTAGGGGAAAAAAAAATGGGGTGTGTGTATCACTTAAGAATTTTTTTGTGTGTATTTTTCCCCTTTTTTCCCGATCATTCCCAAAGATAACATCAGATCATCTTAGGAATGATACCGAACTTGGAATAACGGGCTAAATGCCCGTTTTCCCCAATTCGGAAATCGATCGGAAAAATCACTTCCCGGAAATCATTTTCCAGGAAGTGATTTTTCATTCATTGGCAAAGATCATAATTGGGTGATCAGAAGTATCACCAATATTGATCTCTGTCCCCATTTTTTTTTCTAAGTCTTCGCTAGTAGCAAGACTTAGAAAAATCCTATTTGTGAATGGAACTTTGAGTTCCATTCACAAAATGTATAGAAAAACTGGCAGCTTGACAGCTTTTCTATACTAGGTACTGCAGCATGATCAAATTGAGATCAAGCTGCATTACCCTCAACACTAGACCACCAGGGGCAGTCTCCTACCACTTCAAGGGAGACCCCGGTGAAGGAGGAAAGCTCCGTGACGTCACCGGGGTCTCCCTTTCCGTTCCTGTGATTCCTCTGCATCGGACCTGCTTCCTCATGTGACCTACTGAAAGGTGGGAAATCTCCCGATCCCCCCCTCGATTTGGACGAAACCGAGGGGGGATCGAGGGGGCTAGGGGGCAGTTGAATGCTGCCCCCGATCGCCCCTACAGGGGCCAATTTTTTTTTCACTGCTCAGGGAAGCCACAGATCGTATATTCACGATCTGTGGCAGTTAAAGCATTCTCTGCACAGATCGTGAATATACGATCTGTGGCAGGGAAAGGGTTAAAGTCATTACTACATATTTTTTAATATTGATAGAACTATTTATTTAGTTCTTAAACAACACAAAAACACTGTCCCTATGTATATTACTTTTTACCCACCCCCACCAACATCCGAAAACCCCAATGTATTCCCCATGAAATTATAAATTTATTTATATAATATAAGGGATATATATATATGTTACCAACCCCTGTATACAATATCCATCTATCTATCTATCTATCTATCTATCTATCTATCTATCTATCTATCCTTCTATCCTATCTGCAGTCAGTTCAAGTATCCATCCTCATTGGCTAGAGCAATTCACACTCTCCTACTAGCTTGCTAACCATCAGTCGCCACTACCAAATTAACTTTTATGTTGGAATAACTTGCATTGTGCTTCTTACCTACAAGTGAGAGATGCCATATTGTTCTTGTTAATGATTTTATAAAAACATTTGGACATTGGTACATGTTCCCATTACCTGCAGACCTATTCAAGTTCCGCTGTGCAAGACGGACCTATATACCTGGTACCACACACTAGAAATGTCTAGATACTAAGCCATAAAGATCTACAACCCTAACTTTAATTAGTCAGAAATCATTATAAAACCTTATCAGGATTATTTTGACTAAATTTCTTTTCGTTCAATGGTGCTGTTTTTTACCCTCACCAATCAGCTTTCAAACGAATGGTTGGAGCAAATTAAGCACCATTTTTAAGATAGAACTGTTATGTGAATCTCACTTATACTATCAAAACTCACATACAAAACACATCATCAACCTACGATCTCCTACAACTCAAAAACAAACACACACAACATAACACAAACCCACACAAGAAAAAAACCTCAAATCAACAACACCATCAAACACAACACCACACATCAAGCACACAAACTCACCCAAACCACAAAAAATCACAGCAACAACAAAAACATCACAAAAACCACCACAACATTCACAACATCACAACAACACACACAAACCACACAAAACCATCACATCAAAAAACAAACAAACAACCAAAACAACAACACAGCCCCCAACCAAACCAACCAAAAAACAAGCCAGCATCCCAACAACATCACCAACACATAAACAACAACCAATCAAACCTAAACAATCACAAAAACGACATGCATCACACACACAACAACCCATCAAACATCAGCACCACACACAAAACACTCAAACTACTCACACACCAAACATAGCACAAACAAAAACACCACACCACCAAACCAACTCACATCAAAGCAAACACAACAAACACAAAACAACACGACCAAACACAACACTAATCACCACACGAAAATCATCAGCACAACACAAAAAAAATCAATTCTCGAACACAAAACAACATCACATCCCTCATCATTACCAAAAAAATCATCTCAAACACACACACAAAACACAAACACAACAACACAGCATCTCACATCATCAATCAGCAATACACACACAACACACACAACAAAAAATCATCAACAACACAACACTCATCAAACATCAACAAAAAAAAAAAAACTAACAAATCAACAAAATCAGCAAACAACCCACACGACAACAAACACAACACACACACCACTAAAGCACAACACAATCAAAAAAACAACACAAAACACTTCAACTAACCACACACACAAATCTAATACCATAACACATCAAAATGCAACACGAAACCAAAAAACACACAAATAACAAAAACCAAACAAAGAACACATCACACACTCTCAACACAACAAAAAATCGATCAACAAATCAAAAACCACATCAACACAACACACAACACACTACTCAAATCTCAAAAACAACTCTAATAAACAAACATCGAATCAACACATCAACAAATCAATCACAAACACACACCAACACAAACAATACTCTCACCACCACAAACAAAATCACCACAACAACATAAACAAACATCAAACACACCACCAAACAAACACCACATCACAAACACACCCAAACAAAGTCATCACACAATACAAGCAACATCACCACACACAAATCAAACAATCATTTTTTCAACAACAAATCACATTCACACAACCACCAACTACAACAAACACCCCCACCAAACACACATCAACATCACAACATACACACACACAACACAACCCAACATTTATATCTCACAACATTCACACTCACATTACACATCAAACATAGAACACACAAACCACAACACACCCACCACATCCACAACATCATCACAACTCAAAACAACATCACACAACACACACTCACAATACAAATCACCACCCACCAAACTCAACATCAAAACCCAAACAAATAACAACAAAATCACAATCATCAACAACCCATCACACACAAACAAAACAACACAACCAACCACACACACATCACAAAACCAAACACAAACATCAAACCACCCAAAATCAAAAACCAATCACATTCACACAACACAAAACACCCCAAACCAACCATAAAAAACACCTACAAAAACACAAAACCCCCAACAACAAACAACCCAAATCAAAGATACATCTCAATCAAAAACACACACAAAACACCCCAACAAAAACACAACCATCATCAAAACAAAACAAAACATCACACACACCTCCTCACAAACACAACATCACACAACAACAATCAAAACAAAAACTAATGCACACACACAACCACAACAACAAAACAACACAAAACCACAAACACAAAAAACAAAAACTCACACACATCAACGCAAAACCAAATCAATCTCATCACCAACAACACCAAACAAACCACAACAAAACACTCACACAACAAACAATTTCATCACTCAACACCATCACAACAAAACACACAAAAAACACACACCACAAAAAATCCAACTCACACAACACATCCTTAACAAACACACAACACAAACCACAATCAATCAAAACAACAACATCATCACAAATCAACACAACACACACAATACGAGCACCATCACACAAATCATACTAACATACTCAAAAATCACAAACAAAAACACACTATCACAACAATAAACAGAACACAGAAACCTAACAATCACACTCAATAACATCACACCCACAAACACCAAAAACAAAACATAACGAAACCAAAACACCTACATCACAACAATCCTACAACCTCACACAACGCACAACATCACATAAACAATACAAAAAACAACCAACACAAACAAATCATTCAAACACAAAAAAAACCCCAACACAACAACACAACACACACAACACCTCACAACAAACAACAACCAATACACTCAAAAAAACACAAAACAAACATCAACCAAATCACACACCACACAAAACAAACAAACAACAAATCTCACAACACAAATCCAACCAACTACTACAATACACAAACCACCACACACTACAACACAAAACATCACACACCACATCATCACACACACAAACACCATACAACAACACATCACCCAAATCACAACACCTCACTCACACAACAACATAACATAACACAACATCAATCAATCACACATCACATCTCAAAAACTTCCACCACATCACAAAATCACAACCAAAAATCAGCACCACACATCACAAGCAATAACAAAAACACATAATAAACATCAACATCAACACACAACCAAACACAACAAAGATCACACTCACAAGACAAAATTTCATCCATCATCAACAAAATCACAAACACAAACAACACAAACAATCACTCATCAACAACCAACACACACAACAACAAGGCAACAACAAAATCATCACAAACCAACCACAATCTCAACACAAATCATCACAAAACTCACATCACTTCAACAATCCAACACACAAACAATCACAAAAAGTCAAACAAACATCAACCAATCAAAACTTCAAGAAAAATCATCAACACAAACAATCATCAACACACATCATAACAACATCAACAAACACACTAATCACAAAAACACAACACACCACACAACCACAACACTCATCAAACAAAACACAACCCCACCAACTCACAACAACACACCACACCGATCAGCACTACACGAAACACAAAACACTCAACAACACACACATACAACACACATCTCAACAACCATAACTCAAACAAACACAAAAAAAACCAAAACCATTCAATCTATTCACAGCATCACTCAACTCACCACCAAATCAATCTCAGCAAATCAAAACTCATCAACTAACACAAACACCCACATCACACCACAAACTCCAACACATCACCACAACAACACAAACAACTCAACATCATCACCAACAAAAAACACAAACCACCCACAACAAAGACCAACCCCAAAAAAAACACATACCACCATTCACAAAACAAACACATAATCAACAAAAACTCACAACCACCACAAACCAACACCACAAAACAACTACACCACAACAATCACCAACAACACACACACAACACATCCACATCAAACATCTCAACTCACATCCATGAATATCTCAACACAATCAAAATCCACCAAACCACAAAAAAAACAACAACAAACCATCACAAAACACAACCACACATCTCAATCAAAGAACAACCAACCTTCATCTACATCACACACAACAAACAACATCACACACACAACACCAACAACACACAATCATAACAACACACCACAACCTCACAAACCTCAAAACACCAAAAACCACACATCACACAAACAACACACAAAACCAAAACCCTCATCAACACACAAAAACAGCATCAATCAACAAACACACACAACAAAACACACTAACTACACACCAACAACAACACAAACACCACACAACACAAAAAACAGACAACAACTAAAACACAACAACAAACTTTCATTCCTATAAAACCTATTATACACTAATCATTTCAATAATAGATCTCTTGTAACTAACTATAAAGAAACAAAATCAAATACATCAATACCATATATTATATTAAACGCAGTCTGTATACAATTAAAGTGCTCATTCATTTACCGGAAGTCTTTCATAGGACTTTCACCATTGTAAATTAAAATGTATAGTATTTTATAACATACAATTCTCCTTTAGTAGTGTATATTGTATTGAGTTATATAATAATCATTCCTACATATCTAATATATGAATTATTCTACAATAAACAGTCACTGATTTAAAAATACTTTCAGTTGGAACAATTGATTTTATTTGGAGGAACATTAACTCTTACTGTATTGAACTGCGGAGTCCAGAAGTCCGGCACTGCTTTACTATATATAAATGACTCTCATTCTTTGATAAGATAAAATTCCCAATCTTTATTTTTAAGATAACACCACTGGTTGGATATCCCACTTCACAATGTCAAAGTTGAGTGGCCATTCTCTATATTCATTGATCACTATGTTGTGTCCGTAAGGAAGTTGTAAAATTCACACTGGCAATATATGAATTCAACTAAAAAGACATTTAAAAAAATAAAAAAGACTAATAGCATGACTGATTTCCTACAATGTGCTAATTGTTTGTTGCTCCACAAATGTAACAAATTGGTCTTAGCTGCGAGGAGCTACACCCACGGAGGAGATATTGGAGCTGTCTCTGCATTCACTTTCCACCAGTGAGAACCCGGTCCGACCATTCCGGAAAGATAAGAACATACCATGCAAACTTCGGTGGTAAGATAATTCCCAAGAACAAAACTCCAGTAGACTCCCAATCCAAGGGTAAAACTTAACATTTATTAATATCTCTAAAATGGCACCATACCATGGACACATGGACACAGATCAAACAGGAGGGAAGGGGGTGTGGCCTGACACATTTCGCAGACACTTCCGCTTCCTCAGAGACCACGAAGGGGAGAGTCTCCCTTACTGAAATACAGGTAAGTATCCAATAGGAAAGCAAACCAGGTGCCCTAAATAACCAAGACATTATCTCTAACGTGAACAGATACTGAGTGCCGTAAATGTTACATCAATTATTTTCAAAATGTGCAATGTACAGAACATACAAATTATATACAAAGATTGTACCTGAATATGATACAGAACAGATGGCACAATATATAAAGTATCTATCTTATCCATAGTAGAGTTGTAAAAGCACAACAGACACGAAGCAAAAAACATATGATATATGCTTTAAAATACTACATATATAATAAAAACAGTAAGAATAGTTTGGACCACATCCTAATAATATAATATAACACAATTGTCATGATAGGAATAGTTATATGATTTTAAGGATACGTGCTAACTAAAGGCAATATTGCTCACATGTACCCATATATACAGTAATATAAGATACATATGGGATGTTGTTATTTAAGAGTAGTTACTATCCGCATTTACCCATATATACAGTATATAAGGTACATTGGGATGTTAGTTATTAAGAGTTATGTTACTACCGCATGTACCCATATATACAGTAATATAAGGTACCATGGGGATGTTAGTTATTAAAAAGTTAATGTTACTCGCCAGTACCCATATATACCAGTAATATAAGGTACATATGGGATGTTAGTTATTAAGAGTTATGTTACTCGCATTCCCATATATACAGTAATATAAGGTACATATGGGATGTTAGTTATTAAGAGTTATGTTCTCTCCGATGTACCCATATTACAGTATATAAGATACATATGGGATGTTACGTTATTAAGAGTTATGTTACTCGCATGTACCCATATATACATAATATAAGATATATGGGATGTTAGTTATTAAGAGTTATGTTCTCGCATGTACCCAATATACAGTAATATAAGGTACATATGGGATGTTAGTTATTAAGAGTTGTTTACTCGCATGTACCCATATATACAGTAATATAAGGTACATATGGGATATTTAGTTATTAAAGAGTTAAGTTTACTCGCATGTACCCATATCAGTAAATATAAGGTACATATGGATTTAGTTTATTAAGAGTTATGTTACTCGCACATGTACCCATATATACAGAATATAGGTACATATGGGATGTTAGTTATTAAGAGTTTGATTTACTCGCATGTACCCCTATATACAGTAATATAAGATACATTGGTGTTAGTTATTAAGAGTTATGTTACTCGCATGTACCCATAATACAGTAAAATATAAGATACATATGGGATGTTTGTTATTAAGAGTTATGTTACTCGTCATGTACCCATATATATCAGTACTAATAGGTACATATGGGATGTTTTTATATAGAGTTATGTTACTCGCATTACCCATATATACAGTAATATAAGGTACATATGGAGAGTTAGTTTTATAAGATTTATGGTTACTCGCATGTACCCATATATACGTAATATAGGTACATATGGGATTTAGTTATTAAGAGTTATGTATACTCGCATGTCCCAATAATACAGAATATCAGGTACATATGGGATTTATATAGAGTTATGTTCCGCATGACCCAATATACAGTAATATAGGTACATATGGGATGTTAGTTATTAAGAGTTTATGTTACTCGCATTTACCCATATATATAATATT
The DNA here is from genome assembly GCA_019447015.1 of Hymenochirus boettgeri. Taxonomy (NCBI): domain Eukaryota; kingdom Metazoa; phylum Chordata; class Amphibia; order Anura; family Pipidae; genus Hymenochirus; species Hymenochirus boettgeri. Next base: position 301,107,552 of record CM033473.1, on the reverse strand, counting down.
TATTAGGGCTATGCCACCCTGAATGCAAACGCAAACGCAATCGCAATCGCATGCGATTTTCATGTGCGATTTTTTTGCGTTTGCGCTTGCGTATTTCTTCAATAAGTATAGGAAATCGCATGCGATTGCGATTAAAATGCAGAACGCAAACGCAAACGCAAACGCATATCGAAAAACGCACGTTTTTTTTGCGTTGCCCACCGCGTTTTTCATAATTTTTGAAAAATCGCAAGCGCATCGCAATCTCGCAACGCAAGCGCAACGCAAAAAACGCAGCAGTGTGGCCTAGCCCTAGCACATTTATAAAGACAAGGAAAACATGGTGAAAATCCCATCTATAGATAATTGAATATAAGATAAGTACTATCCTATAGATGTGTAGTGTAGTAAGTCGATAATAAATAGCTGGTAAAAATAGTAGGTTAAGGAAAATTCATAAGAAGGAGAACATATGGATATACATACTCATTAATCCACATACACAACAAAGTTAAGGGCCATGTGGGGACCACCATTTTTTAAACTATACATCCATACTTCCTAGGCCTTCCCTCCTACTGAGGTGCAGATTCCCTGCCATCCCAAGTCCCAATTTGTGCTCGTCTGGTGCTAATTGCCTGGTGCCAAAAACGTGGGCTTGACTATAGGCAAAGACATGGTGAAATTGGAGATCTGCACTGAATGAAAAGTTGGGATTTACTGGTGAAGTACACTCTAACACAGATTTTTTAGCTTCTGTTTCTAGCAAAGACAAACAGGGAGATACAATATCCGCACTAACGCAGAAATAAAGCGCTAAAATTCACGCTAACCTACGCACTAATGTGTTCGTGAAAGTTTTGGCACTGCGCCTCACCATGTTGCAAATTTTTGTTACTTTGCCACTGCAAAGCGTGCGCAATAAATTTGCGACGTTTTTAGCGCTAGTTTTTTTCCGCGAAAGTGAACGCCTTTTCAACGGGTGTCTTTAAAATACGGCACAAAGGTCGCAACTTACCGCTAGCCGTTTTTCGCATGAATTAACCAGTCGCAAAGTGGTTAAAACATTGCGGAAACGAGGCACGTAGGTTGTTGATAGCGAAATTTATTGCATCTCCTCCCAAGTTAAATTTACTGCTAATGATTTTACCAGTGGCTAACTACAAGGGTGTCAATTATAAATATAATATAGAACAGTAAACTAGTCAAAAACAAAATGGGGTAGGGGTAGCTCCTGTCACAAACTTGGGAGAGACCAAATGCTGCACGGCACTACTGACGTACGTTTCGAGATCAGCCGATCTCTCTTCTGGTCCCATGTGACCCAAAGAAGAGATCGGCTTGATCTCGAAACGTACGTCGGTCTAGTGCCATGTGCAGCGTTGGACTCTTCTAACTGTGGATGTTAGCGGACACCGCCTCGTGGAACTTTTTCTTTGTGGAAGTGATTAACGGGTGCCCATGCATTGGGCCATACCTCTACTGGAACATGGATTTGGCTCAACACTTATGGTATACCTATCCTACTGGGATTGAACGGGCCATTAGGACTCCGACCAGCTAACGCAGGGTGAGACAGGACTTTTAGACTATATTTGGCTCTTTCTTTAACATGTACTTTCTTCATACGGACTCACTAGGCTGCTGTATTCCGCGTACTCCCTATTATCAATATGTAGACCGTCTTTACTTACTACACTGTTTTACTTGTTTGTTCCTTTGATATGTGTATCTAGATGCTTATTGATTTTAAAGTATTGAATAAGAAATGTTTTGTTTTTAATCTTTTTCTCTGTCCACCACCGACTCACCGCTGTTCTAAATTAGGAGTCATTATGACCTTGTAATTTTAGATTTATTTATTACCACTTATAACATCGGGAGTTGTCTTACTGACTTTGTGTCCCAAGTTTGTTACCGGAGATCTACCCCGTTTGGTTTAGTTTTTGACTATTTTTATCTGTTCTATATTTTATATATATAGTAATATATATATATATATTCTATATATATAATATAATATAGAACAGATAAATATATATATATAATATAGAACAGATAAAACTAGTATGTAAAAACCTTTATACATGTATGTCTTGCACATACTTATAAATACGTGTCAATTATAAACTTTATTTAAAAATGCTTAAGAACATTTACAAAATAAAATTTACAAAAAAATAAAAACTTAAAATTAAAACAAAACTACAGGGTCCTTAACCCCTCACCACCTGGTTAAAGTAATTTTTTTTTGGTTGTAAACATATGCTAACCATCCAACATTCCCCTTTAAACAGGTACACTGATGAGAAATACATTGCACAGAGCTGTGCTAAATCAGGTTTATTACATTATCCTCCCCTTGCAGCTCTGCACCATGTTTCTATAAATATACCTATTAAAGGGGAATGTTGGAGGGCGTGCTTTCATATGAGGTTGATGTTTTAAATAATATTAAGGGTTAGGCCACACTAAAGCAGATGGGGAAAGCATTTTGCACTAACGTCTGCTTGTAAAGCGATCCATGCAATGTTGCGCATGGCGCATCGGAAGGCATGCAATCTGCATAAAATGGTGATCTGAAATTCAGATTGCAGTGCAACGCATCTCAGAGCACCTAATGTGACCAGACCAATTGGCCAACACTAGCGAGCGCTTTTTAACACGCAATTGTATTGCAAGTTAAAGCACTGTAAGGTGGCCTAGCCCTCAGTTTATAAATTATACGTTCAAATCTGGATACCATTAAAACTGACCAGGTGACCCAACACCTAAAGAAGGCTTGAGGTCACACACAGCAGAGTTTGCTACCAGAAAGCAGGAGAGGCAGGGGCTGGGCTACTCCTCCCTACTATCTCAAGCATGTGATAGTGTAGCGGCTGTAACAGAATGAGGTCAGTAAAGAGAAACAGAAAGAGAACTCTGGGTGTTCTTACTACCTAAATAAGTTACTGCTCCCATCCAAGTTTCAAATGGAAATGGGGGAAGGGGATTTCTTACCCAAAATAAAAGTAAATTGATTTTATTTTTCTTATTTAAAGTTCAGCTCTAGTTGAGTCACTGTTTTGGATTTCAAATTCATGTCCAATATTGTAGGGGTTAATGGGCACTGATTGGATCTTAAAGTCCTGTGTGTTAATGAAGGGATTAATGGGAACTGATTGGATCTTAAAGTCCTTTGGTGGTAATGAAGGGCTTAATGGGCACTGATTGTATCTTAAAGTCTTTGTGGTAATATAGGGGTTAATGGCACGATTGGATCTTAAAGTCCTTGTGGTAAATAGAGGTTTAATGGGGCACTGATTGGATCTTAAAGTCCTTTGTGGTGATCAAGGGTTACTGGGCACTGATTGTATCTTAAAGTCCTTTGTGTATATAGGGGTTAATGGGCACTATTGGATCTTAAGGTCCTTTGTGGTATATAGAGTGTTAATGGGCACTGATTGGATCTTAAAGTCCTTTGTGGTGATCAAGGGGTTAATGGGCACTGTTGGATCTTAAAGTCATTTTGTGTAATTATAGGGGTTAAATGGTTACTGATTGATCTAAAGTCCTTTGTGGTAATATAAGGAAAATGGGCACTGATTGGACCTTTAAGTCCTTTGTGGTGATGAGGGGTTTAATGGGCACTGATTGTATCTTAAAGGTCCTTTGTGGTATATAGGGGTTAATGGGCAATGATTGGATCTTAAGTCCTTTGTGGTAATGAAGGGTTAATGGGCACTGATTTGATCTTAAAGTCCTTTGTGGTAATATAGAGGTTAATTGGGCACTGATTGATCTTAAAGTCCTTTGTGGTAATGAGGGGTTAATGGGGCACTGATTGGATCTTAAGGTCCTGTGTGTTAATGAAGGGATTAATGGGAACTGATTGGATCTTAAGTCCTTTGTGGTAATAAGGGCTTAATGGGCACTGATTGTATCTTAAGTCCTTTGTGGTAATAGAGGGGTTACATGGGCACTGATTGGATCTTAAAGTCCTTTGTGGTAATATAGAGGTTAATGGGCACGTGATTGGATCTTAAATCCTTTGTGGTGATCAAGGGGTTATGGGCACTGATTGGATCTTAAAGTCATTTGTGGTAATTAGGGGTTAATGGCACTGATTGGATCGTAAGTCCTTTTGTGGTATATAAGAGGTAAATGGGCACTGATTGAACCTTAAAGTCCTTTGTGGTGATGAGAAGGGTTAATGGGCACGGATTGTATCTTAAAGTCTTTGTGGTAATATAGGGGTTATGGCAATGATTGGATCTTAAAGTCCTTTGTGGTAATGAAGGGGTTAATGGGCACTGATTGGATCTTAAAGTCCTTTGTGGTAATGAAGGGGTTAATGGGCACTGATTGGATCTTAAAGTCCTTTGTGGTAATGAAGGGGTAAATGGGCACTGATTGGATCTTAAAGTCCTTTGTGGTAATATAGAGGTTAATGGGCACTGATTGGATCTTAAAGTCGTCCTTTGTGGTAATGAAGGTTAATGGGCACTGATTGGATCTTAAAGTCCTTTGTGGTAATGAAGGGGTTAATGGTATGATTGGATCTTAAAGTCCTGTGTGTTAATGTAGGTAATGGCACTGATTGGATCTTAAGTCCTTTGTGTCAATATAGGGGTAATGGGCCTGCTTGGAACTCAATTTGCATCTGGTATTGAGGGGTAATAGGTAATGCTATATCTCATTGATTCCAATCCCTATATCTATCTGTTTGAGTTGTAGTAAACCTTAGATTCAAGTTAAAAAATGCGCATCACTACATATTTTATATTCCCATTTAAGTGTTTTCCTTCGTTTTTCAAAGAACAAACAAAGGAATCATAGGGTTATGAAGTGCAGTCTTGTTGTAGCTCATTGTATTTATTTATTAGTCAGTGTAACTTGCACTGAACCCAATGCATTTGCAGGTGGCATTAGAAAGTGGGATTACATTCTTTATAGTAACAAATGAACTGGAAGGTGAAAACAACTGTTCCATATCCTAAGAACAAAGCGCACCATGGGAAACTGAAAGCTCTAGCATATCTAAAAAATGGCGGCCCCCACTGTGCATCTTCAACATTTTAGATTGGATATATTGCCAATATTAACTAATGATCTCTGTAGTAAATGCTTTATTTTCTATGTAGTGCAAGCATTTCTATAGCCTTCAATTGGTGATTGTTCCACTGAAGGTTCCCCTTTAACTAAACCAAAAGACTATTCACATGTGTCCACGACCCCTCTGGGCTGCGACACCTATCTACCTATCAGTTACCGAAACGCCACTCCAGTACCGACAGAGGCGGAGAAACAGAACGGACCAGGAGGGTTTAGTGAACAAAGCAATCATAGCACACAATTAATATTACTTTCATATTCTATCTACTTGCTGCCACCCACCCACTTCCTAACATAGGGGAAGGACCTCTAAATTATCTATGGGGTTACCACACCTATTATTGTAACTTACAATAGTACCCTTTGAAGATTGTAATGTTAACATATTGGATGCGAAGGAACGGTGACTGGTTCAGAAGGTGTTAAGGAGGCCATTATGTACAATAAAGAAACCAAGCCAAATAGAGGTGGGGGTTCGACAACCAACTGTCCTGCCATGTACATGCTGTTATAACACTTCTCTTACCTGGGCATTCCTATAACACCTCTTAGCCACTATCCAATCACAACCCTTAACACCCTGGCTGTATTATGCAATTGGGATTTTCCAGGTACATATTGATACAGTTTCTTGACAAGTCATTCTGAATGAGAAAGCCAGTCGGATGACTAGTGAAACGTCTTCAAGAACATCCATTTGCAAGTCCCTTGATCTAATTGAATACACACAGATATTCAAAATATAGTTCTTGAGAAAGAAAGCCAATGTACTGGTCCACCAATGGGCTAGATGTTTCTTAGCAATGTTATGAAACAAACTCTTTACATGTTTGTATCTCCTATCTAAACCCCTGACACAGGGTGGTACCCAGCTTTCTGTCTACAAGTTAGTGGGTCAGGGTATGTCCAAACCGTTTATTAGAGTTCCAAGTGTACTGTTGGCACACCCGCGTTGGCTGACTAGCCAACAAGTTCGTAGGTGCAAATCTCCCCCCTACTTCCCAGGCTCCATAAACCAAGCAAGGTAAGAATAGGAGGAGCACACTACTATAGGTAAGAATTTCTTTTTTAGTGCAAAAAACAGCATACAAGTCATACAACTTTCGGGACTCTAGGCCCCTCCTCAGGTATAACTGTATCAGAGTGCACACACAACTATATACCCTTAGGCTCCACCCACTTGCCATGTGGTTAGTTGATGATGCCCCTGGGTTCCAATGTTTACAACACAGTCCTTACTCGAACCATGTAACAGAGTACTGCCTCATCATGTACGCATGGACAAGAAGCGTTATCTCATCCATCCCACACGATCAAGACTACAAGCTATGGATGATGTTTCACAGCTCGATTGGGGGTATGAACCAAATTTGGCGTACTTCCTATGGATTTATTGAACATATGTCTTACCAAGAACCTACTTTAAATTTTTTAAGTCATATTACCTGCAAAATCAGGGCATTAGTATTGGGTGCCCATTTTTGCCTCCAACATCGCTAAACCTTTTTGTTGGCACAATTTGAAAAAGCACAATGTTTTGATGATGTAAGATTTAAAGACTTTATGAAAGGGGTACTAAGATATGTAATTCTTTTTCAATTGGAAGGTGACCTTGCTAGCCTCCTAGAACACTACATACATAACAATGCACACCTACGTTGAAGTTTACCCTGCATATGACCAAAAACATAAAAGCTATCTGGACGTGATGGTTAGGCCCAATGATGGTACTCTATCCCCAGACAATTGTCAATCCACAGACAAACACAAGCTCTTGTATAGCTATAGCTTTCCGCCCCTAAGGTTACCACCAGCGGCCCCCATACAGCCAACTTTTAAGAGTAAAAAGGATAGTAAGTGATGAACGCTCTGTGAACTAAGACTTAAACGAATGGTGTGATAAGTTCAAAATAAGGGTTATTGTACACGGGTCTTTGGCAGAAGACTATGAAAAAGTAAGAGAAATGAAAGACCAAACTCCTAGAAGTGGGAAGACTACTCAGAAATTAACTCCAGATACCCTTTGGTGACTAAATATACCCCTCACTCTCAATAAAATTCAGACATAGGTAAAAATAATATGGAGAATCCTACAGAATGACGAGTTCGGTAGCCTTTTCACATGAGGCCCCCCCCCGTTTCCCTATAAACTGTTCCATTCAAACTTAGGAGACTTAGTTGTACACAACGTATTTAACCTACAGATCGTGAAACCAGCTAACCTTCTGGGCCCCCCCTGAAAGCAGGTACCTTTCCCTGCAGGAAATTGGATATGCAATCCATTATCTCTGCGCAGTAGTACATCATCCTAGCAAAGGCACTAAAAATAAGTTGCAAGACTTGCTAACTGTTCCACGAAAGGGGTTATATCTCTTTAATTCCCCCTGCTGGTGGGGATATGTCAGGCAAAACAGAAAGGTAAGCTAGGATCCGAATAGGATACTCGTAGGGCTAATTGTAAATATAACAAAGAGTACCTTCCAATATGATTACCCCAGTTAGGCAGGGCACTTTTTTAGAAAAGGCATAATGTCTCCTCAACTTAGTGGCAAGTTTGAAGTAGTGACAATGGGGAGCAGAGGTGGAGATCATAACAGCAATACTAAGGACAGAGGCAAGATGGATTGTAGCTACAAACTCTCCATGCCGAGCATCAATGGAAGATGCATGGTTAATAACGCTTCCTATAGACTAGGTTACTACTTATCTGTGCATATATTTGGTGCATGCATATATTATTATGAATCATCTTAAATTGGTTAGCAGTAAGCGACTGGCCTTTCTCAATTCAGAATGACTTTTCAAATCTGTGGCATTATGTACCCTGGAAATCCTCATTAATTTCACAGCTCATGTGTTAAGGGGTTGTGATGGATCGTGGCTAAGAGGTTGTTATAGGAACGCCTCAGAGCCCTAACACTTTGCTGTGATATGTCTAATGGGATTTCCCAGGGTACATATTGCCACAGATTCTTGTACAAGTCATTCTGAATTGAGAAAGCCAGTCGGATACTACGAAACGTCTCAAGACTACATTTCAAGTCCAGTTGATCTAATTGAATACACCAATATCCATGACCTGGATGAAGGAGAACCTCACAAGCCATATCTCACTATATTAGTGTGCGCCTCCTATTCTATACCAAACCTTATTACCATCATATGGGCACTCAAAATGAACAATGCTGTCAGTGCTTGCATTCTTTATAACCCTAATTTAATCAAGTCTCATGAATTTACCAAGGTCAACACTCAAGTGGACAACAAGGTCAAATTGGTCCACCTTATCATAGCAACCTGCTGCTTAACGATATGTAAGGAGGGAGGACAATTGTTGAGGTTTTATGGGCTTGGAATGGGCACTGATTGGATCTTAAAGTCCTTTGTGGTAATGAAGGGGTTAATGGGGACTGATTGGATCTTAAAGTCCTGTGTGTTAATGTAGGGGTAATGGGCACTGATTGGATCTTAAAGTCCTTTGTGGCAATATAGGGGTAATGGGCACTGATTGGAACTCAAATTTGCATCTGGTATTGTAGGGGTTAATAGGTAATCTATCATTGATTCCATCCACTATATCTATCTGTTTGAGTTGTAGTAAAACCTTAGTATTCAAGTTAAAAAAAATTCGGCATCACTAATATTTATATTCCCATTTAAGTGTTTTCTGTTTTTCAAAGAAAAACAAAGGATAATAAGGGTTAGTGAAGGTGCAGTCTGTGTAGCTCAATTGTATTTATTTTATTAGTCAGTTAACTTGCACTGAACCCAATGCAGTTTGCAGGGTGCATTAGAAAAGTGGATTACAATTCTTTATAGTAACAAATGAACGTAAGGGAATAACAACTTTCCATAGTCCCTAAGGAACAAAGCACCATGGGAAACTGAAAGCTACTAAGCATATCTAAAAATGGCGGCCCCCAACTGTGCATCTTCAACAGTTTTAGATGGATATATTGCCAATATGTAACTAATGATCTCTGTAGTAAATTGATTATTATGTTCTATGTAAGTGCAGCATTTCTAGCCTTCATTGGTGATTTTCCACTGAAGTTCCCCTTTTACACTAAACCAAAATAACTATTCACATGTGTCACGACCCCTCTGGGCTGCGACACCTATCTACCTATCAGTTACCGGAAAACGCACTCCAAGTAACCGACAGGCGGATGAAACAGAACGGACCAGGAGGGTTTAGTGAACAAAGCAATATAGCACACAATTAATATTACTTAATATCTATATACTTGCTGCCACCACCTTCCTAAAAATAGGGGAAGGACCTACTAAATCTATCTATGGGGTTATCCACACCTATTATTGTAACATTACAATATTACCTTTGAAGATTGTAATGTTAACATATTGGCGAAGGAACGTGACTGGTTCAAGAGAGGTGTTAAGGAGGCCATTTATGTGAAAATAAAGAAACCAAGCCTAAATAGAGGTGGGGGGTTCGACACCAACTGTCTGCCATGTACAATGCTGTTTTAACACCTTACTCTGGGCATTCCTATAACACCTCTTAGCCACTATCTAATCACACCCTTAACACCTGGCTGTGATATGCTAATTGGGATTTTCCAGGGTACATAATTGCCACAGATTCTTGTACAAGTCATTCTGAATTGAGAAAGCCAGTCGGATGACTAGCGAAACGTCTTCAAGAACTACATTTCAAGTCCAGTTGATCTAATTGAATACAACAGATATATGGGATGTTAGTTATTAAGAGTTATGTTCCTCGCATGTACCCATATATACGTAATATAGGTACATATGGGATGTTAGTTATAAGAGTTTATGTTACTCGCATGTACCCCCTATATACAGTAATATAAGGTACATATGGATGTTATTATTAGAGTTATGTTACTGCTGTACCCCATTACATATACAGTAATATAAGGGACATATGGGATGTTAGTTATTAGGGTTATGTTACTCGCATGTACCCAATATACAGTAATATAAGGTACATATGGGATGTTAGTTATTAAGAGTTATGTTACTCGCATGTACCCATATATACAGTAATATAGGTACATATGGATGTTAGTTATAAGAGTTATGTTCTCGCATGTACCCATATATACAGTAATATAAGGTACATATGGGATGTTAGTTATTAAGAGTTATGTTACTCGCATGTACCTATATACAGTAATATAGGTACATAGGGATGTTAGTTATTAAGAGTTATGTACTCGCATGTACCCAATATACGTAAATAAGGTACATATGGGATGTTAGTTATTAAAGTTATGTTACTCGCATGTACCCATATATACAGTAATATAAGGTACATATGGGATGTTAGTTATTAAGAGTTATGTTACTCGCATGTACCCATATATACAGTAATTATAAGGTACATATGGGATGTTAGTTATTAAGAGTTATGTTACTGCATGTACCCATATATACAATATAAGTACATATGGGATGTAGTTATAAGAGTTATGTTACTCGCAGGTACCATATATACAGTAATATAAGTAACCATATGGGATGTTAGTTATTAAGAGTTATGTTACTCGCATGTACCCATATATACAGTAATATAAGATACATATGGGGATGTGTTAGTTATAAGAGTTTGTTTACTCGCATTGTACCCATATATACAGTAATAAAGGGTACATAGGGATGTGTTATTAAGAGTTATGTTACTCGATGTACCCATATATACAGATATATAAGATACATATGGGATGTTAGTTATTAAGAGTTATGTTACTCGCATGTACCCATATATACAGTAATATAAGGTACATATGGATGTTAGTTATTAGAGTTATGTTACTCGCAATGTACCCATATATACAGTAATATAAGGTACATATGGATGTTAGTTATTAAGAGTTATGTTACTCGCATGTACCCATATATCAGTAATATAAGGTACATATGGGATGTTAGTTTTAAGATTATGTACATGCATGTACCAATATACGTAATATAGGTACTATGGGATGTAGTTATAAGAGTTATGTTACTCGCATGTACCATATATACAGTAATATAAGGTACCATATGGGATGTTAGTTATAAGAGTTATGTTACTGCATGTACCCATATATACAGTAATATAAGGTACATATGGGATGTTAGTTATTAAGAGTTATGTTACTCGCATGTACCCATTAACAGTAATATAAGGTACATATGGGATGTTAGTTATTAAGAGTTATGTTATCGCACTGTACCCATATATACAGTAATATAAGGTAACATATGGGATGTTAGTTATTAAGAGTTATGTTACTCGCATGTACCCATATACAGTAATATAAGGTACATATGGGATGTTAGTTATTAAGGTTATGTTACTCGCATGTACCCATATAACAGTAATATAAGGTACATATGGGATGTTAGTTATAAGAGTTATGTGTACTCGCATGTACCCATATATACAGTAAAAGGTACATATGGGATGTTAGTTATTAAGAGTTATGTTACTCGATGTACCCATATATACAGTAATAAGGTAACATATGGGATGTTAGTTATTAAGGTTATGTTACTCGCGATGTACCCATATATACAGTAATATAAGGTACATATTGGAGTTAGTTATTAAGAGTTATGTTACTCGCATGTACCCATATATACAGTAATATAAGATACATATGGGATGTTAGTTATTAAGAGTTATGTTACTCGCATGTACCCATATATACAGTAATATAAGGTACATATGGGATGTTAGTTATTAAGAGTTATGTTACGCATGTACCCATATATACGTAATATAAGGTACTAGGGATGTTAGTTATTAAGAGTTATGTACTCGCATGTACCCATATATACAGTAATATAGGTACATATGGGATGTTAGTTATTAAGTTATGTTACTCGCGATTGACCCTATATACAGTAATATAAGGTACATATGGATGTTAGTAGTAAGAGTATTGTTACTCGCTGTACCCATATATACAGTAATATAAGGTACACTAGGGATGTTAGTTATTAAGGAGTTAGGTTACTCGCATGACCCATATATACAGTAATATAAGGTACATATGGGATGTTAGTTATTAAGAGTTATGTTACTCGCATGTACCCATATATACAGTAATATAAGGTACATATGGGATGTTAGTTATTATAGAGTTATGTACATCGCATGTACCCATATATACAGTAATATAAGGTACATATGGGATGTTAGGATTAAGAGTTGTTACTCGCATGTACCATATATCAGTAATAAAGGTACATATGGGATGTTAGTTATAAGAGTTATGTTACTCGCATGTACCCATATATACAGTAATATAAGGTATACATATGGGATGGTTTGTTATTTAAGAGTTATGTTACTCGCAGTACCCATTATACAGTAAATAAGGTACATATGGGATGTTAGTTATTAAGTTATGTTACTCGCTGTACCCAATAACAGTAATATAAGGTACATATGGGATGTTAGTTATTAAGAGTTATGTTACTCGCATGTACCCATATATACAGTAATATAAGGTACATATGGGATGTTAGTTATTAAGAGTTATGTTACTCGCATGTACCAATATACAGTAATATAAGGTACATATGGGTGTTAGTTATAAGAGTTGTTACTCGCAGTACCCATATAAGTAATATAAGTACATATGGGATGTTAGTTATAAGAGTTATGTTACTCGCATGTACCCATATATACAGTAATATAAGTAATATGGGATGTTAGTTATTAAGAGTTATGTTACTCGCATGTACCCATATATACAGTAATATAAGGTACATATGGGATGTTAGTTTTAGAGTTATGTTACTCGCATGTACCCTATATACAGTAATAGGTACATATGGGATGTTAGTTATTAAGAGTTATGTTACTCGCATGTACCCATATATACAGTAATATAAGATACATATGGGATGTTAGTTATTAAGAGTTATGTTACTCGCATGTACCCATATATACAGTAATATAAGGTACATATGGGATGTTAGTTATTAAGAGTTATGTTACTCGCATGTACCCATAATACAGTAATATAAGGTACATATGGGATGTTAGTTATTAAGAGTTATGTTACTCGCATGTACCCATATATACAGTAATATAAGGTACAATATGGGATGTTAGTTATTAAGAGTTATGTTACTCGCATGTACCCATATATACAGTAATATAAGAATACATTATGGGATGTTATGTATGAGAGTTAGTTACTCGCATGTACCCTCATATATATATAATAGTTTATTAGACACATTTATAAAGACAATGGAATGAAAAGTGCCCATCTATAGATAATTGATATGATAGATAAGTACTATCCTATAGATGGTAAGTGTGAGTAAGTCGATAATAAATAGCTGGTAAAAATAGTGGTAAGGAAAATTCATAAGAAAGGGAGAACATATGGATATACATACTCATTAATCCACATACACAACAAAGTTAAGGCCATGTGGGACCACCATTTTTAAACTATACATCCATACTTCCCAGGCCTTCCTCCTACTGAGTGCAGATTCCCTGCATCACAAGTCCCAATTGTGCTCGTCTAGGTGCTAATTGCCTGGTGCCAAACCGTGGGCTTGACTATAGGCAAGACAATGGTGAAAATGGAGAATCTGCACTGAATGAAAAGTTGGGATTTACTGGTGAAGTACACTCTACACAGAGTTTTTAGCTTCTGTTTCTAGCAAAAGACAAACAGGGAGATACAATTTCCCGCACTAACGAGAAAATAAGCGCTAAATTCACGCTAACCTACGCACTAATGTGTTAGTGAAAGTTTTGCACTGCCTGCACCATGTTGCAAATTTTTTTTACTTTGCACAGTGCAAAGCGATGCAATAAATTTTGCAACGTTTTTTAGCGCTAGTTTTTTTCGCGAAAGTGAACGCCTTTTCAACGGTGTCTTTAAAATACGGCACAAAAGGTCGCAACTTACCGCTAGCGTTTTCGCAATGAATTAACAGTCGCAAAGTGGTTAATACATTGCGGAAACGAGTGCACGTAGGTTGTGATAGCGAAATTTATTGCATCTCCTCCAAAGTTTAAATTTACTGCTAATGATTTTCCAGTGGCTAAACTACAGCACCGGGTGTCAATTATAAATAAATATAGAACAGATAAAACTAGTCAAAAACAAAACTGGGGTAGGGGTAGCTCCGGAACAAACTTGGGAGAGACCAAATGCTGCACATGGCACTAGACTGACGTACGTTTCGAGATCAAGCCGATCTCTCCTCTGGGTCCCATGGACCCAGAAGAAGAGATCGGCTTGATCTCGAAACGTACGTCGGTCTAGGCCATGTGCAGCGTTTGGACTCTTCTAACTGTGGATGTAGCGGACACCGCCTCGTGGAACCTTTTTCTTTGTGGAAGTGAGTACAGGGTGCCCATGCATTGGGCCATACCTCTACTGGAACATGGATTTGGCTCAAACTTATGGTATACCTATCCTAATGGATTTGAAGCGGCCATTAGGACTCGCACCGGCTAACGCAGGAGTGAGACAGGACTTTTTAGACTATATTGGCTCTTTCTTTATACATGTACTTTCTTCATCGGATCACTGGCTGCTGTATTCCGCGTACTCCTATTATCATATATGAGACCGATTTACGTAGCGACACTGTTTTTACTTGGTGTCCTTTGATATGTGTATCTAGATGCTATTGATTTAAAGTATTGAATAAAATGTTTGTTTTAATCTTTTTCAGTGTCCACCACCGACTCACCAGTCTGTTTAAATTAGGTTCATTGACCTTGTAATATTAGATTATTTATTACCACTATATACAGAGGGAGGGCTCTTACGGACTTGTGTCCCAAGTTTGTTACCGGAGATCTACCCCAGTTTGGTTTTGTTTTGACTAGATTTATCTTCTGTTCTATATTTATTATATATATATATATATATATATATATATATATATAATATATACAACAGCAAAACACCGCACACAGGTCTTAACTAAAGATCTTTATTAGCACATATGCAATGCACTACGTTTCGGGGATCGCACTCCCTTCGTCAGGTACACATATTACATAATGCTACATAGTACACAACCTTTTTACCTCCCCCACAGGAACTGACTTCACAGCAGTGTCAAATCACACCCCTATCTAGTTAACCCTTACCACTTAACCAATGCTCAAAAACATCGAGAGAAACAAAAACCATATTATTCTATGTGGACATACATGGAAAGGACATGGAAAAAACATGGAAACAGACATGGTTTAGATACATCACCTAAGAAAATGGAGGATCGTAGTCTTTATTAATCCCTGGGGGCCAAACTATTAATTGGTGTTACCCACCAGACCTCCCTTTTTTCAATTTTAGACCACGATCTTCCCCATACTGGAACTGTACCACTCTCTCCAGTACCCTGATTTTAACTCATTGTCGTATGTCCCATCTCCACAAAGTGTTTAGGGACAGGCAACCTCACGTCTTTCTTTCTTATACGGAGCGGTTGTTGGGAGATCCTAGAATTAATCATCTGGGTGGTCTCCCCAACGTAAATCAATCCACACGGGCACCCACAACACATATACCACAACGTGGATTCACATGTGCACAATTCCCGTATCCGGTATTCTTCTTAGTACATGGATGTGTAAATGTAGGGCCCTTATCTACAAACCTACACTGAGTACAGTGCAGACAGGGGTACATTCCGGCTTATGTTTGCCAAGGAAGGTAGCCCCATCCGCACCATCCCGTGTACATGGCTTAACCAGGCTGTTGCCTATCGTGGAACCCTTGCGGTAATTTATCAGAGGTGTGCCTTAAATTCTTCGATCTCGGGGTAGGAGCGATGTAAAGTATGCCAGTTCTTACGGATAGCCTCCTCATCAGGTTACTTCCACAAAAGTCCATAATAAGGGGTATACGTTTGGTTTTGTGTATTGCCTTTTCTTGTGTTTACACTGGCTTCATTAGGGATATATCTAGTAGTCGCCTTGGCTATGACGTTTAGCGAGTTTGTCATACATCTGCTGTGTCTGCCTCTCGCGTACAACAGGGCTACTTACAATCCTGCACTCTTTTAAACTGACTGATCGGGTTGATTTCCTGACATGGGAAGGATGGAAACTTCCATACGACAGGATTTGATTCCGATCAGTAGGTTGCTTACAGTTCCGTACTAGTGCATGATCCATTCTTACAAGCACATCCAGGAAAACAAATCTCCGTGGAACTAGCACTAGAGAAATTGATCTCAGGTGTAGCTTGTTCACCTGTTCATGAAAACGTGATAGGGATCCCTGTCGCCCGCCATAAGAGGAAGACATCATCTATGTATCTCCACCAGGCAAACAGTGCCTGGTGGGATGAAGGATGTAAAACATAGATGAAGTCCTCCTCAAGCCAAGCCATAAAGGCATTGGCGTATGAAGGAGCGGCATTAGATCCCATTGCCGTGCCTCTCAATTGTATGTAAAGGAATCATCAAACTTAAAGTATGATCTGTGTAAAATCAAATTCAAACATCAGTGAAAAACTTGACCTGGCATTCACTGTACCCTCCCACCCCACTGAGAAGGCGGCTGCAGGCAGCAACCCCATCCCTGTGTGGTATGGAGGTGTACAGTGATGACAGTCCATGGTAGCCATAATGATCTCCCCCCAATCACAATTTCCACATCTCGAAGTCTCCCAAGAAAATGGGAGGTTGTCTTCAATAGGCTCGTGTACCCTGTACCAAGGGAGCAAGAATCCCATCCAGCATGGTAGCCATAGGGGCGAAGACCGAACCGATGCCCGCCACTATGGGTCTTACCAGGCGGCTGGGTGGGATTTTTTGGTATCTTGGGCAGGGGTATACAAGACTGGAGTAATAGGGTAAGTCCATAAAGGGCCTTTTTAAGGTCTCTGAGAATACTCGATCTCTGACATCGGGGTGAGCATAACAATCAATTTCTTTCTTAATGTCCCATATGGGATCTTTCTGCACTTTGCAATACACCTTGTCGTCACCCATTGGTCGGGTATATCCCTCATATAATACTTGATCTCCAATATCACAATCGCACCCCCTTTATCTGAGGGTTTGATTGTGATATCGGATCTGTGTTTCAACCTTTCAAGGGCCCATTTTTTCACATACAGTTAAATTGTGATTCACTGATAAAGAATCATTTTCTGAATTGCTGACACACATCATGTTTGACTTTATTCACAAAATTTCTACTCCTATATAGGGTAGTCGGTGGTACAAATCCACTCTTCACTGTTAATCCCACATTGCGTGGCGTAAGTATGTTAGTCTCAATTTCACCTACAGTCCTTCTGGTTTTGGGAAAGAAAAGTTTTTAAGTTCAACCGTCGAAAAGGCATATAGTCCACATCCAGCTTGTGAAAGTGTCCAGACTAGTAGTGGGACAAAACCCTAACCCTCTGAACAGTCACGTTCCTTCGCCAATATGTTAACATTAAAATATACCTTTGAAGATTGTAATGTAACATATTGGCGAAGGAACGTGACTGTTTCAAGAGAAGTGTAAGGAGGCATTTAAGTGTAAAATAAAGAAACCAAGCCTAAATAGAGGTGGGGGGGTTCGACACCAACTGTCTGCCATGTACAATGCTGTTTTAACACCTTACTCTGGGCGTTCCTTTAACACCTCTAGCCACTATCCAATCACACCCTTAACACCTGGCTGTAATATGGTAATTGGGATTTTCCCAGGGTACATAATTGCACAGTTTCTTGTACAACTATTCTGAATTGAGAAAGCCAGTCGGAATGACTAGTGTGAAACGTTTTCAAGAAACACATTTCAAGTCCAGTTCGATCTACTGAATACAACAGTATATCCAAAATGATAGTTTTGAAGAAAGCCAATGTTATTGGTCACTCAATTGGGCTAGATGTTTTCTTAAATGATTTATGACAAAATCCTTTACATTTGTTGTGTATCTCCTTATCTACCCTGACACAGGGTCCGGTACCAAGCTTTCTTACAAGTGTAGGTTGGCTCAGGGATGTCCACAACCTTTATTTAGGTTCCAAGTGTACGTGGCTTCACACAGCTGGCCTGACTAGCCAGCAAGTCGTAGGTGCAATCTCCCCTACTTCAGGGCTCTAAAACCAAGCAAGGATAGAACTAGGAGGAGCACATATATAGTGAGAATTTTTTTTTAGTGCAAAACAGCATTAGGCATACAACGTTTCGGGACTCTAGGCCCCCTTCACTAAGGTATAACTTGGATCAAGTGCTAAACCATCACTATACTACCTATAGCTCCACCCACTGCAATGTGGTTAGTTGATGATGCCTGGGTTCCAATGTCAACACCATCCTTACTCTGAACTATGTACGAGAGGTCATGGCCTATCTATGTACCTATTGGACATAGAAGCCGTTGAATACTTCATCCACACGTCAAGGACTACACGCTATGGAGGAGTGTTTACTCGATTGGGGTTATGAAACAAAATTGGCGTACTTTTCCTATGGATTTTATTGAACATATGTGTTACCAAGAACTACTTTTTAATATTTTTAAGTAAATTACATGCAAAATGCAGGGCTACATATTGTTTATGGGTGCCCCATTTGCTCTCCAACTTTATTTACGCTACCTGGTTGGACAATTGAAAAGCAATGTTTTGAATGATTGTAAGATTGTAAAGAATTTAGGAAAGGTACGTAAGATGTAGATATCTTTTTCATATGGAAGTGACCTTTGCAGCCTCACTAGAAACATTACATAATAACAATGCACATCTACGTTAAGTTTACACTAGCTATGACCAAAAACAGATAAGCACTGGACGTGATGGTAAGGCCATGATGGAACTCTATCCACAGACATATATGGTCCAATCCACAGGACAGAACAATCTCTTTAGCAATAGCTTTACCTAAGGGTACCACCAGAGGCCTCCCATACAGCCAACTTTAGAGCAAAAGGATAGTAAGTGCTGATCAAATCTCTGTGAAACTAACGACTTAAAGAAATGTGTGATACATAGTTCAAATAAGGGGTTATGGTACACGGTCTTGGGCAGAGGACTACATGAAAAAGTAAGGCAAATGGAAAGAGCCAAACTCTAGAAAGTGGGAAAGACCTATCTCAGAAAAGTAAACTCCAGGATACCCTTTTGGACTAAATTATACCACTACTTACTAATAGAAAATTGATGAAAGAATAGTGAGACTAAGTTTTGTTAGTATTGGTCTAAGTAGTTACAAGAGTTTCGGTCTAGCACTTTTCACAGAGGCCCCCCCGTTTTCCATATAAACTCCGCAAATATCTAGGAGACTTAGTTTACACACGGATTTTTTTTAACCCCTACAGATCGTGAAAAAAAAAAAGTACCTTCTGGGGCCCCTGAACAGCAGTGGTACCTTTCCCTGTGCAGGAAAGTGGTGGGATATGTGCAATTCCATTATTCTGGAAAGCAGTTAGTCACATCACCTGCAAAGGCAACTAAAATTAAGTTGCAAGACTGTGCTACAGTTCCACGAATAGGGGTAATATCTTTATAAAATGCCCATGGGGTGGGGATAGTAGGCAAACAGAATGGAAGCTTTAGGATCCGATAGGGAGAACATGTAGGATATTGTAAATTACAAAAGGAGTACCCTTCCAGATATGATACCCCGTTAGAGGCACTTTTGTAGTAAAAGGCCATAATGTCTTAACTTAAGTGGCAAGTTTGGAAGTAGTGAAAATGGCGAAAGAGGGGTGGAGGATCATAAACAAGCAATGAATAAGGGAAAAAGAGCAAGAGTGATTGATAGGTACAAACTCTCATGCCGTTAAGGGCATAATGAAGATGCGGGTTTTTAAACAGGCTTCCTATAGAGGTTTCTGTTGACAATATTGGTTGTCATAGAATAGGATTATGATCATCTTAAAATGGTGTAGACAAGTAAGCGATGGCTTCTCAATTCAGAATGACTTGTACAGCGTGGGCAATTATGTACCCTGTCGAAAAATCCAATTAGCTTATCACAGCAGGGTTAAGGTGTATTGTGATTGATAGTGGCTAAGAGGGTATAGGAACGGCCCAGAGCTTAGACACCGGCCTTTTCTCAATTCGAGAGACTTGTACAAGTGGCAATTAGTACCCTGGAAAACCCGCATAGCATATCACGCCCGGTGTTAAGGGTGTGATTGGATAGTGGCTAAAGAGGTGTTATAGGAACACCAGAGCCTTAATCACCTGGCTGTTATATGCTAATTGGGATTTTCCGAGGTACATAATGCACAGAATTCTGTACACAGTCATTCTGTTGAGATCAAGCCCAGTCGGACTGACTAGCGAAAAGATCTGTCAAGAACACATTTTCCAAGTCCAGTTGATCTATATTGAATACACAACAGAGTATACCATGACCGGATGAATGAGAACTTTCACGAGCATATCTCACTATAGTAGGTTTGCTCTCCTATTTCTACCAAACCTTGTATTACCATCAGTATGGGCCACTCAGAAATGTGACACAATCGGTCAGTACAGTACTTGAAAAATAAAAACATCTTGCATCTTTTTATAACCCTAATATTAATTCAATCTACATGAATTTACCAAGGGTCAAACACATATAGTGGACACAAGGGTCAAATTGTACACCTTATCAGAGCCACCTGTGTTAGCTAACGATATGTAAGGAGGGAAGGACATTGTTGAGTTAGGCATTGGACATCCTATGGGCACGCAAATACAGGAGGAGGAGCAAAACAGAAGGCGGTACAACTAACGGAATGAGCGAACCAAAAATGGAAACAATGGAATGTGCCTATTACAGGACACCAAACAATATCATAACTTACATTTAGACTGCCGTATGGGGGAAGGAAGCATCCAGAATTTGTAATGTCGAAGGCAGGAATTTAACCCCATGTGAGCTGCAGTTTTAAAACAAGTGGGAACTGCCATAATCTGCTTGTCAGCCGTTAAAGTAAGTGAGGAGGTAATTCGAAAATAAGAGTGCAATTCCAGATAGTGTCTGATGGGGGGTTCTTACATTGCCACTCTGTGTTCCCCGTCAACAATGCACTCGAATTTAGTTTGATGTAGTTAATATTTTTGGTCCTTAGTTGCACTTTAATATGGATGGACAGCCCATATTTTTATATATTGTGTGTTACATTGAAGGTTTCGATTCAAGCTCTAGGGGATGTATTGATATCCACCAGAGTTAGGTACAGGGCTCGTTTTGAGCATAGTATAAAGTACTTTAACTAGGAGTCTAGCTTCAAGCATCAAGGGCAACAGGGAGAAGCTGTAGTCCTGTAAGCCGTAAAAGGCAAGTACCAGTTAGGGTTAGGACCCGTAAACAATCACTTGATGGTGGGTGACGGGATTTAAAGGGCATGTCCACATCCAAAAACCCACTAGGCTCCCCCGTTGTGTAGTGAATAAAAATTCCTTACCTTTCATCCCGAGCCCAAAATGGTCTCTGGAATCCTTCCCCAAAGTCAAAAAAAGTGGCCACCAGGAGTCTGCAGATCCACTATAGTTCTCTTGCCTCACTGTTCTCTCCTCCAGGAGTGGAAGTTGACAGCGCTCTGCAGCCCCCCCTCCCTCTCCCTCCTACCATTTTGCAATCCTCACCCGAGGTACTTCCCTTTGCCACATAGTAGGGTTCTTCCCCCGCCCAACCGCATTAAAGATTTTCACAGAAAGTCCCCTGATCTTTACTTACTTCCCTCTTTCACCGGCATTCTGTGCAGGCCGGCAGCCACGTTTGTGATTTGGCTTGCCTCTCAGACTTAGGGACGCGGCTGTTACTCGGTCCAGCCCCCGGTTTTTGTCTTAGTTACATGCAGGAGCAGAAGGCCGGGCCAGTCGGGCGGGAGGGATAGAGAAATTAAAGATTTGGGGGTTTCTAACAAATCTTTTCTAGCGTTTGGGATGGGGGAGGAAACTATACGTATGTGGCACAAGTTTTTTACAGGGGTGGACCCATTGCCCCTTTAAAAATAATTAGCCAACTTATTGAGAACTAATTGCTTTTATTTATCCAGGGTTGTTTAGCAGACTGTTTGTAGTAGACCCTTATGGAGGGAAGCCAATATGGAACAGTCACTCTAGCCAACACATTGGAGTGTGCACTAACAATTCTATTTTTTGTATCCGTTTTATATTGTTGGTCTCTAAGTGGCACTTGAATATGGGAATGTACAACAAGCCCCAATTCTAACACTATGTATTCAAGAACTACATTTCAAGTCCAGTTGATCTAATTGAATACAACAGATATATCAAAATGATAGTTCTTGAAGAAAGCCAATGTATGGTCCATCCAATTGGCTAGATGTTTCTTAAGATGTTATGACAAACTCCTTTACATTGTTGTGTATCTCCTTATCTACCCCTGACACAGGGTGGTACCCAAGCTTTCTTTCTACAAGTGTAGGTTGGGCTCAGGGTATGTCCAAACCTTTATTAGAGTTCCAAGTGTACTGTGGCACACAGCTGTTGCCTGACTAGCCAGACAAGTTCGTAGGTGCAATCTCCCCCTACTTCCAGGGCTCCATAAACCAAGCAAGGTATAGAATAGGAGGAGCACACTACTATAGTGAGAATTTTTTTATTTTAGTGCAAAAACAGCATACAGCATACAACGTTTCGGGACTCTAGGCCCCTTCCTCAGGTATAACTGGTATCAAGTGCTACACACAACTATATACCCTTAGGCTCCACCCACTTGCCATGTGGTTAGTTGATTGATGCCCCTGGGTTCCAATGTTTACAACACATCCTTACTCTGAACCATGTACAGAGTAATGCCTATCTATGTACCATGGACATAGAAGCGTTATATATATCCATCCCACACGATCAAGGACTACAAGCTATGGAGGAGTGTTTACTCGATTGGGGGTATGAAACAAAATTGGCGTACTTCCTATTGGATTTATTGAACATATGTCTTACCAAGAACTACTTTAAATTTTTTAAGTCATATTACATGCAAATGCAGGGCACTAGTATGGGTGCCCATTTTGCTCCAACATACGCTAACCTGTTTGTGGCACAATTTGAAAAAGCACATGTTTTGAATGATGTAAGATTTAAAGACTTTATGAAAGGGTACGTAAGATATGTAGATATCTTTTTCATATGGGAAGGTGACCTTGCTAGCCTCCTAGAACTATCTACATACATAAACAATGCACATCCTACGTTGAAGTTTACCCTAGCATATGACCAAAAACAGATAAGCTATCTGGACGTGATGGTTAAGGCCAATGATGGTACTCTATCCACAGACATATATGTCAAATCCACAGACAAGAACAATCTCTTGTTAGCTAATAGCTTTCACCCTAAGGGTACCACCAGAGGCCTCCCATACAGCCAACTTTTAAGAGTAAAAAGGATAGTAAGTGATGAAAATCTCTGTGAACTAAGACTTAAAGAAATGTGTGATAAGTTCAAAATAAGGGGTTATGGTACACGGTCTTTGGCAGAGGACTATGAAAAAGTAAGGCAAATGGAAAGATCCAAACTCCTAGAAAGTGGGAAGACTACTCAGAAAAGTAACTCCAGGATACCCTTTGTGACTAAATATACCACTCACTCTAATAAAATTCAGAGAATAGTGAAAAATAAATGGAGAATCCTACAGAATGACAACGAGTTCGGTAGCCTTTTCACAGAGCCCCCCCGTTTTCCTATAAACGTTCCAGCAACTTAGGAGACTTAGTTGTACACACGGATTTAACCCCTACAGATCGTGAAAAAAGCTACCTTCTGGGCCCCCTGAAAGCAGGTACCTTTCCCTGCAGGAAATGTGGGATATGCAATTCCATTATCTCTGGAGCAGTAGTACATCATCCTAGCAAAGGCACTAAAATTAAGTTGCAAGACTTTGCTACATGTTCCACGAAAGGGGTTATATATCTCTTAAAATGCCCATGCGGGTGGGGATATGTAGGCAAAACAGAAAGGGAAGCTAGGATCCGAATAGGAGAACATCGTAGGGATATTGTAAATTACAAAGGAGTACCTTCCAGATATGATACCCCAGTTAGCAGGCACTTTTTTAGTAAAAGGCATAATGTCTCTCAACTTAAGTGGCAAGTTTTGGAAGTAGTGAAAATGGGGAACAGAGGTGGAGATCATAAACAAGCAATACTAAGGAAAGAGGCAAGATGGATTGATAGGCTACAAACTCTCATGCCGAAGGGCATCAATGAAGATGCAGGGTTAAACAGCTTCCTATAGACTAGGTTTCTGTGCATATAATTGGTGCATAGAATTAGATTATTATGATCATCTTAAATTGGTTAGCAGTAAGCGACTGGCTTTCTCAATTCAGAATGACTTGTACAAGTGGCAATTATGTACCCTGGAAAATCCCAATTAGCATATCACAGCCAGGTGTTAAGGGTGTGATTGGATAGTGGCTAAGAGGTGTTATAGGAACGCCCAGAGCCCTTAACACCTGGCTTTCTCAATTCAGAATGACTTGTACAAGTGGCAATTATGTACCCTGGAAAATCCCAATTAGCATATCACAGCCAGGTGTTAAGGGTGTGATTGGATAGTGGCTAAGAGGTGTTATAGGAACCAAGGACCTATCACCAATAGCTGTGGAGTTATGTAGGAAGATGAAAAACACCACTGCTAATGTATTGTTCTGTTGCTTACAAAACTGTATTCTCAGCTTTGAAATTGTAATACTGGTATACCATGAAAATGCCTGGATCACAACCTCCCTTTCACTAAGTACTTTTTAATTACACTCGCTAAGGATATACTATATACTCTCTAACCTTGTTTAACCAGGAGGGAAGAAATTCCAGGTTTGATCACTTTAGTAAGACTTTCCCCAACACTCATCCAGAAGACAAACTAACTATAGGGCGATGGACAAATTTATTTATTTGCTTGTTCCACATTATATAAAAATGCTCGATAAATAAATCACCTGTACAGGAAAGAATCTCGAGTACAGTAGAAGATTCACATTAGAACTTACAATACCAGGATCACCCACCGAGTGTACACGGCCTTGCCGTCTATCCACCTGGCTTATGCCTCTCACAATCTGTACACTGAACATCACGGAAATCACCTGACAGGATGAAAAGTTTGAAACATCAAACAGAACCGTGTGCAGTTTGTTTGCATTTTAATGGAATGCATACCTCCTAACATTTGGCAGGTGTTTCATTTATGGAAAGGCTACTCCTAACCAACATTTGGCAGGTGTGGGGTTTTCAATTTTATGGAAGCATCCTCCTAACATTTGTCGAAGTGTGAAAAATGGCTTTCAGGGGTTTGCGGCAATCCAATTTTGGGCCACACACCAGAATTCTATTGGGTTACAGTAGAAGTAGTATGTATCGCACTAACGACTGTCCCCGAAGGTGATCTACCATAGACGGTTATTTCCGCTATTTCGTTCTGAGGTAGGAAGTGGTTTCTCCAGCTGGGTGGCTCCACGTATGGCGAGTTCGGCGACGTACTTGGATCTCGTCTCAAATGAGTCTCAGAGCTGTCCACTTATTATTGTCATCATTCTCCTACCTAGTGCGCTCAGAGTGGCGGGGAGGCGTGGGACAGAACTGCCGTGACTCAGTCCGCTCCCTTGCGTGTGAAACAACAATTGAATGTCATAGGCCTCTTGAGTAGGAGACTGTCTTCTAGATGGCCAACAGGCAATTGTGAGGCAGGGGAGCGCCCTAGACTGAGTGCGTAGTGAGAAGAAGGTACATCGTTTGTATGGAACAAACCTAGTACTGTTGGTGGGTCTCCAAGAGGTCAAGAAAACTGCACAACTACGATGCTTGCATTAACTAATGCGTGTGTAACACGTGCCACTCAGGTGGCTGTGTGGTTTGGGGTTCGACAGCAGTGTGTCACAACGCGGGGAGAGGGTAGTGCGACACAGGGGGACCTTCACACACGCTTTAAGTACCACCCCAACAGGATGAAAGCTGACATGCTGCGTGCTAATACCATGGCAGTAAATGACGGTGCTGACAGTACACACACAGGGCTGTGCATCACTGCAGCCTACGTCATGCATTTCGAAAAAAAGTGCGACAGACAGCCTTGTTGTTAATGGTTAGATGTGGAACACGGGTCACACTGGGTGGGTTTGGAGGTGGAACCCTAGACAGGAGAGCATTTTTGTCTCTGTTCCGTGGGATTATTCTTTGAAGAAAGCCACTAGCCCCCCCTTTTAATGATTCAGTGAATTCATTCCTATAAGTGAGACTCGAGTTTGCCTTGAAAGTGGAGGACCTATGATCTATGTTTACTTTATTCCCTGAGCCGCTAATTTTGTTGTTGGTTAGGTTTTTTTTTGGGGGGGGTGGTTACAAATTGCTGAATACGAGCACTTGAATGTGCAAGGGAGCAGAGGTGAATGTGCAGGAAGAGGAAGGGAACGGCAGGGGCAGGAGGGAACTTGGAATGTGCAAGGGTAGCAGGAGGGAACTTGGAATGTCGAAGGAACAGGGAACTTAAGGTCGAAGGGCGAGGGGAACTTGAATCAGGGAGGGAAGGGCGGAGAGGAGCGGACTTGGAATGTGCAGTGATCAGGAGGGAACTTGAATGTGCAAGGGAGCAGGAGGAACTTGAAATGTCGAGGGGCGCAGAGAACTGAAATGTCGAAGGGAGCAGGAGGCACCACTATACTTGCATTTATAGAAATGCTTTCAAACTTACTTAACCCTTTAATCTCACCAGATTTGTACAGGCCCCTCTGCTGCTTGTTTGAGCTGGTTAAAATGGAGCACACCACAGAGTGCACTCATAACCAGCTTGTTCTGTAATGGCTGCCAGCTATTACCCGTGATGTCACCGTCATGGCCGTGACTGATGACTGCTAGCCGAAGAAGACTGGAGTAGATGGTCCCAGCAGCAGGGGTTGAATAGTTAAAGTACATTTAGAAAGCATCAGATGCAAAATTAATTATAGTGGTTCTGGGTTTGGGGGTGCTACATTGAAAAAGCATTCTAATTTTGGGGGTGGACTTGCTCTTTAAATTACACACTAGCAGCTAACTTCTCCTCTCTTTAAGTTTTTTAAACATGTGCTGACAGTAGCCTAGAGACAAACCTGGGTCTGGAGTTGGAGGAACGTTGGATGCCAGAGTTATCCCCCGATTGACATACACGGATCTCCCGGCCCCTACCTCAAGAGACTTCACCTCGTGTACGTTCATCCATGGAGTTAGAAATACTTTGCTGGTGTGGAGCTGAACTTGGACCCTTGAGGCAAAGGGTGAAGAAACATTTTTTTCTGGTTAAGAGTGCCATGTGTAGATCCTTTGCTTTGAAACCTGATTTATCTATAAATCAAAATGTGTTCTACTGATGGTTACGGTTAACAAACAGACCAGTTATAAATATTATTCGAGTCCTGTGATAAAAAAATTCTGGTAAACTTGTATGGGATAGAAATATGCACATTTATCAGACTGTCAGCCAAGGTACACACATAGTTAAACTTTAAAGAGAGGAACAGTGTTTCCATACAATAGAAGAGTTGGCTTCTCCTGCATAAATCTCTCTCTCCAATATCAGCTCTCCCTATTGATGTGACATCTCTCTCTCACTTGTATACCCACCAAGGAGGCGTTGACATGGTGAAAAACGGCTAGTCCAAGACAGCACTCTTACCAGCAGAACTGATCTCAACCCAGAACAGGTGTGTTCCTTACTGGACTTGTGCCTGAATACCACCTATTTCAAATACAGGGATAGTTCTATAAGCAAAAACACAGATTTGCTTGGGATCCCAGTTTCACCTATTGTGGCCAACCTTTACATGGGGAGGTAAAACACAGGCGCTTATCCCTTAAGGCATAGCCCAGCCATTGGTTCAGAATGTGGATGACACCTGGGTTAAAATCTGCCAGAAGGAAGTACAAGCTTTCACAAAAAACATACAATGCGGTAGACCAAAACATCAAATTTACAAGGGAAAGGTACAAAACACAAACTGGCTTTCTTGGACTGCTTGGTAGAAGTTAAGTAAATGGTAAACTGGAAGTAGAGGTTTACAGAAAACCAACACACACAGATCAGTATTTGATGTTTTGACTCCCACCACCTTTAGATCACAAGCTGGGTGTCATCAGAACCCTGCAACACAGAGCTGAGAACATCCCCACTAGCACAGAGGCGAAGGCTAAGAAATAAACATCCAGAAGAGCCCTTAAACTTGGATATCCAGACTGGGCCTTTGTAAAAGAAGTAAAGAAGGAAGAAAAGAACCGAATACCAACAGTAAAGGGGAAAAGCAGACAGGAGAAAGAAAATTGTCATCCCATATGTAGCAGGGGTCTCCGAGAAATTACGAGAATTTTCATAAAACACTGTATCCCTGTCTGCTTTAAAACAAACAACCAACTGAGGTAGATTGGTACATCCGAAAGACCCAATACCCAAACACAAAGAAAGGACATCATTACGCAGTGCAGTGCAGTGAAGAATGCTCTGATTTGTATGTGGGGGAGACCAAACAGCAACTGCATCAATGAATGGCCCACACAGAAGAGCCAATTCCTCGGTCAGGACTCAGCCGTGTACCTGCATCTTAAGGATAAAGGACACACCTTGAAGATTGTAATGTTAACAATTGGCAAAGGAACGTGACTGGTTCAAGAGAGGTGTTAAGGAGGCCATTTATGTGAAATGAAGAAACCAAGCCTAAATAGAGGTGGGGGCTTCGACACCAACTGTCTGCCATGTACAATGCTGTTTTGACACCTTACTCTGGGCGTTCCTATAACACCTCTTAGCCACTATCCAATCACCCCTTAACACCTGGCTGTGATATGCTAATTGGGATTTTCCAGGGTACATAATTGCCACAGATTCTTGTACAAGTCATTCTGAATTGAGAAAGCCAGTCGGATGACTAGCGAAACGTCTTCAAGAACTAAACTTCAAGTCCATTGATCTAATTGAATACAACAGATATACCATGACCTGGTGAATGAGAACCTTCACAAGCAGCTCTCCCTATTCTTCAGCCCCTGTGCCTGGTGACATCACTCTGAGCCCTCTCCTACCGGTCATGCAGTATAAGCTCTTAGTTCAGGGTAGAGCAGGTGTAGGAGGTGATTCCGTCCCTGCTCCTTCTAGTTTTGTACACTTTATTTAAAGAGGAATTATGTTTTATGCAGATTACATTGTCTGTTCGGTACAACACATAGAAAGAGTGCAGGGATGCCAGAAAAAAAAACACTGGAACAGGACAATCCCAGAGAAGCCACGATGGTGGGAGACTATATGACGGTGATTTGTTTTTAATAATCAGTAGAGAGTACTGTCCTATTCCAAATAAAGTAATGATATCACATACTGTAAATTATAGGAATATTACAAATTATAAAATAGGTTTCTAAAGGTTGCAATGTTAGGTTACAAACAGTTCTATTTTGCATTTCTCTTCCACTGAAGTTACTGGAGGAAAAAAATTAAATGACTGATCCACATGTTTTAAAGAAAATAATTATTCATTTATAGGCCGATTAGTTCATTCTAATTCCTAATGGGAGACAGATGCTTTTCTGAGATGATAGCAGTGGTACAGCTGATCCAGTTGGGACATACCAATCAAGCTGCACCTCAATCTTGATTTCATCTTGAAATCTGCCCAAAATAATCGGCTACAGATGAGATCATCGGAAATTCAGATCCCTAATTGATCAGAAATACTGACCCTGTGGTCCAGACTATTGCATATTGACTACGAGTAGCCTTACAAAAAGTCATGTACAGAATTATATTTATATTACAGTAAAGGGATAATTATTTCAATAATGGAGTTAGTTAGCTGCGGCTACCCTACAACTAATGTGCATGAAATTTGCAAACAGTGTTGCGGGATTCATGTGCATTACCTTGCGTTTGTGCTGCAATTCCGCCAATATCCGTTATCAGTTCATGTAATTCGCAAAATAATGGTCATCGCATGCGCTGCGAAAATGGTATGCCATCCACATTGGGTTAGCCTGGCATGCGTTTCTCGCGCACTATGGATCGCAACACATGATCGTAAGCACGTGTAAAACATTCCTCTGTAGCCATTATAGTTTCTGTAATGATGCACTTCTTGAGTTTATATTATATAATCAACACCTGATCCGACAAAAATATTGTTAGGTTGATTGACTGCTTGCCAGATTCTGCTAGTTATCATTAATTAATCATGAGTAAACCTTTCTCCTTTTAGATAATCACAGTCCAAATCAAATGATGCCCACAGATAAACAGTCATACACAACTTTCAGAGAGATCTGGATGGAATACCCACCAGTAAGATGGACTAGACTCGACTCGAACCCGAGTTCAAGTCGAACTTATCGAGTTAAAGGACTCAGACTTCTTGAACTATCCCAGACCCGATTTCTCGGACTTTCATGTTATCGATCTTCGAATCGTTTATGGATAATTATCGAATGTTCGAATCTTTTGGGAAATCATTGAATGTTCGATCGTTTATGGGATATTATCGAATGTTCGAATGTTTATGGGATATCATTGAATGTTCGAATCGTTTATGGGCTAATCATTGAATGTTCGATCGTTTATGGGATATCATTGAATGTTCAATCGTGTATGGGATAATTATTGAATGTTCGAATTGTTTATAGGATAATTATCGAATGTTCGAATCGTTTTAGGGATAATTACCAATGTTCGAATCGTTTATGGATTTATGAATGTTCGAAGCGTTTATGGATAATTATCGAATGTTCGAATAGTTATGAAATGGATAATTATCGAATGTTCAATCGTTTATTATGAGATATTATCGAATGTTCGAATAGTTTATGGGATATTTATCGAATGTTCGAATCGTTTATAGGTAATTATTGAATGTCGAATCGTTTATGGGATATTATCGAATGTTCGAATAGTTTATGGGATAATTACGAATGTTCGAACCGTTTATAGGATAATTATCGAATGTTCGAATAGTTTATGGATAATTATCGAATGTTCGAATGGTTATGGATAATATCGAATGTTGAACTTATGATAATATCGAATGTTCGAATGGTTTATGGGATAATTATCGAATGTTCGAATGGTTTATGGGATAATTATCGAATGTTCGAATTTTTATGGGATAATTATCGAATGTTGAATCGTTTATATAGGATATTATTGAATGTTCGAACGTTTATGGGATAATTATCGAATGTTCGAATAGTTTATGGATAATATCGAATGTTCGAATCGTTTATGGATATCATCGAATGTTCGAATGCGGGAGCTCAAAAGTACCTCGCGTGAGATTAAAATTGATTTTTGGAAAGTTCTGGATATTGGAACATGTTCCCCAGACCATTTCCCAGGTCCCACAGCCATTTACATTAAGTTACCATTGATATTTTAATTGTATTTCATTCGAACTTTTCAAACTATTTGACTCCCATTTGATGTTTTCGAACTTTCGAACTATCCATGTAGTTCAAAAACAGACCGAACATTCAGAAGTTCAGCCATCTCTACCCACCAGTAAATGATTGCAATATGGACACACATATACAGACACATCTCTCTATAATTTTGTATTACCATGTAGGCAATGTCTGCTTATACAATATATAGAAAATTGGGCTGTTGTACATCCATATTAAAGTGCCACTAGAGACCAAAAATATAAAACATACAAAAAATAGAATTGTAGTGCACAAACAATTCTAATTGCATATTGGCTCCCTCCATAAGGTTCTACTACAAACAGTCTGCTAAACCCTGGATAAATAAAAGCAATTAGTTCAATAAGTTGGCTAAATTATTTTAAAGGGCATGTCCCCCCCTGTAAAAAACTTTTGCCACATAGTAGAGTTCCTTCCCCCACCCCACGCTAGAAAAGATTTGTTAGAAACTCCCCAATCTTTAATTTCCTCTATCCTCCGCCGTACTGCCCGGCCTTCTGCCTGCATGTAACTGCAAGCAGGGGGCTGGACCGGCAGCCGCGTCCCTAATTGTCTGAGAGGCAGCCAATCACAAACGTGGCTGCGGCTGCACAGAATGCCGGGGGAAAGAGGGAAGGTAAGTAAAGATCAGGGGACTTTCTGAAAAATCTTTAATAGCGGTTGGGGCTGGGAAGGAACCCTACTATGTGGCAAAGGGAATTACACTAGGGGGAGGGATTGCAAAATGGTAGGAGGGAGAGGGAGGGGGGAGGGCTGCAGAGCGCATGTCAAACTTCTCCTGGAGGAGACAGAGCAAGAGAACCTATATGGACTCTGCTAGGCTCCTGGTGGCCACTTTTTTGGACTTTGGGGAAGGATTCCAGGAGAACCATTTGGAGCTGGGATGAAAGGTAAGGATTTTTATTCACTACACGGTGGGGCCAGTAGTGGGTTTTGGATGTGGACATGCCCTTTAATCCCAGTCACCACATCAAGGTTGATTTTTTACTGGGTCCTAACCTACTGGTACTTGCCTTTTCGGCTACATGAGCTGACAGCTTCTCCTGTGTGGCCTGGATGCTTGAAGCTGACTCTCTAGTTTAAAGTACTTTGCTCAAACGAGCACATACTAACCTAACTGGGGTGGAGTACAATTACCCAGAAGGCTTGATCGAACCTTCATGTAACACACAATATATAGAAAATTGGGCTGTACTCCATATTAAAGTGCAACTAGAGACCAAAAATTAATACTCAAACAATAGAATTCTAGTGCATGTTGTGACGAACGGAGTGCAATGTAAAAACCCCATAGACACTATCTGGAATTGCACTCTTAATTTTCGAATTACCTCACTTTACCGGCATGACAAGCAGTATGGCAGTTCCCACATTGTTTAACTGGCAGGCAGTCATGGGGTTAAATTCCTGCCTGAACAGTTACAAATTCTGAGCTTCCTTCCATAAGCAGATCTAATGTAGTTAATGATTGTTTGGTGTCGGTAATAGAATTCCATGTGTTCCATTGGTTCCATTCCATTGTATTGGTACCTTCTGTTTTCTCCCTTCCTCCTGTATTTCTTTGCCATATGGTCCAATGCCATAACCTCAACAATGTCCTTCCCCCTTACATATCGTAAGCCAGCAGGTGCTCTGATAAGGTGGACAATTTGACCCTTGTCCACTATGATGTTTGACCCTTGGTAAATTCATGAGATTGATTAATATAGGGTATAAAGAATGCAAGATGTTTATTTTTCAAGGTATGGGTACTGACAGCATTGTTACATTTCTGAGTGGCCCATACTGATGGTAATAAAGGTTTGGTATAGAATAGGAGGAGCACACTACTATAGTGAGATATGCTCGTGAAAGTTCTCATTCATCCAGGTCATGGTATATCTGTTGTATTCAATTAGATCAACTGGACTTGAAATGTAGTTCTTGAAGACGTTTCGCTAGTCATCCGACTGGCTTTCTCAATTCAGAATGACTTGTACAAGAATCTGTGGCAATTGTACCCTGGAATCCCAATTAGCATATCACAGCCAGGTTGTTAAGGGCTCTGGGCGATAAACTACAAGAAGTGCATTCATTACAGAAACTATAATGGCTACAGTGGAATGTTTTTACACGTGCTTACGATTTTTTACACGTTTTTACACGTGCCATGTACAATGCTGTTTTAACACCTTACTCTGGGCGTTCCTATAACACCTCTTAGCCACTATCTAATCACACCCTTAACACCTGGCTGTGATATGCTAATTGGGATTTTCCAGGGTACATAATTGCCACAGATTCTTGTACAAGTCATTCTGAATTGAGAAAGCCAGTCGGATGACTAGCGAAACGTCTTCAAGAACTACATTTCAAGTCCAGTTGATCTAATTGAATACAACAGATATACCATGACCTGGATGAATGAGAACTTTCACGAGCATATCTCACTATAGTAGTGTGCTCCTCCTATTCTATACCAAACCTTTATTACCATCAGTATGGGCCACTCAGAAATGTAACAATGCTGTCAGTGCTTGCATTCTTTATACCCTAATATTAATCAATCTCATGAATTTACCAAGGGTCAAACACTCATAGTGGACACAAGGGTCAAATTGTCCACCTTATCAGAGCACCTGCTGGCTTAACGATATGTAAGGAGGGAAGGACATTGTTGAGGTTATGGCATTGGACCATATGGCAAAGCAAATACAGGAGGAAGGGAGAAAACAGAAGGTACCAATACAATGGAATGGAACCAATGGAACCAATGGAATTTGCTATTACAGACACCAAACAATCATTAACTACATTAGATCTGCTTATGGGGAAGGAAGCTCAGAATTTGTAACTGTTCAGGCAGG
Organism: Hymenochirus boettgeri; assembly: GCA_019447015.1. NCBI lineage: Eukaryota > Metazoa > Chordata > Amphibia > Anura > Pipidae > Hymenochirus > Hymenochirus boettgeri. The sequence goes on along the minus strand of CM033473.1, from coordinate 301,073,264 downwards.
AATTTAACCCCATGACTGCCTGCCAGTTAAACAATGTGGGAACTGCCATACTGCTTGTCATGCCGGTAAAGTGAGGTAATTCGAAAATTAAGAGTGCAATTCCAGATAGTGTCTATGGGGTTTTACATTGCACTCCTGTTCGTCACAACATGCACTAGAATTCTATTGTTTGTATGTATTATATTTTTGGTCTCTAGTTGCACTTTAATATGGATGTACAGCCCAATTTTCTATATATTGTGTGTTACATTGAAGGTTCGATCAAGCCTTCTGGGTAATTGTACTCCACCCAGAGTTAGGTCATGTGCTCGTTTGAGCAAAGTACTTTAAACTAGAGAGTCAGCTTCAAGCATCCAGGCCACACAGGAGAAGCTGTCAGCTCATGTAGCCGAAAAGGCAAGTACCAGTAGGTTAGGACCCAGTAAAAAATCAACCTTGATGTGGTGACTGGGATTAAAGGGCATGTCCACATCCAAAACCCACTACTGGCCCCACCGTGTAGTGAATAAAAATCCTTACCTTTCATCCCAGCTCCAAATGGTTCTCCTGGAATCCTTCCCCAAAGTCCAAAAAAGTGGCCACCAGGAGCCTAGCAGAGTCCATATAGGTTCTCTTGCCTCCTGTCTCTCCTCCAGGAGAAGTTTGACATGCGCTCTGCAGCCCTCCCCCCTCCCTCTCCCTCCTACCCATTTTGCAATCCCTCCCCCTAGTGTAATTTCCCTTTGCCACATAGTAGGGTTCCTTCCCCCAGCCCCAACCGCTATTAAAGATTTTTCAGAAAGTCCCCCGATCTTTACTTACCTTCCCTCTTTCCCCCGGCGTTCTGTGCAGCCAGCAGCCACGTTTGTGATTGGCTGCCTCTCAGACAATTAGGGACACGGCTGCCGGTCCAGCCCCCTGCTTGCAGTTACATGCAGGCAGAAGGCCGGGCAGTACGGCGGAGGATAGAGGAAATTAAAGATCGGGGGAGTTTCTAACAAATCTTTTCTAGCGTTTGGGGCTGGGGGAAGGAACCCTACTATGTGGCAAAAGTTTTTTACAGGGGTGGACATGCCCTTTAAAATAATTTGGCCAACTTATTGAACTAATTGCTTTTATTTATCCAGGGTTTAGCAGACTGTTTGTAGTAGAACCTTATGGAGGTAGCCAATATGCAATTAGAATTGTTTGTGCACTAGAATTCTATTTTTTGTATGTTTTATATTTTTGGTCTCTAGTTGCACTTTAATATGGATGTACAACAGCCCAATTTTCTATATATTGTATAAGCAGACATTGCATACATGGTAATACAGAATTATAGAGAGATGTGTCTGTATATGTGTGTCCATATTGCAATCATTTACTGGTGGGTAGAGATGGCTGAACTTCTGAATGTTCGGTCCGTTTTCGAACTATATGGATAGTTCGAAAGTTCGAAAATGGACCCATTAAAGTCAATGGGAGTCAAATAGTTTGAAAAGTTCGAATGAAATACAATTAAAATATCAATGGTAACTTAATGTAAATGGCTGTGGGACCTGGGAAATAGTCTGGGGAACATGTTCCAATATCCAGAACTTTCCAAAAATTTTCCAATTCCAATTTTAATCTCACGCGAGGTACTTTTGAGCTCCCGCGTTCGAACATTCGATGATTATCCCATAAACGATTCGAACATTCGATAATTATCCCATAAACTATTCGAACATTCGATAATTATCCCATAAACGGTTCGAACATTCAATAATTATCCTATAAAAGATTAAAAGATTCGAACATTATAATGATTATCCCATAAACAATTCGAACATTCGATAATTATCCCATAAACGATTCGAAGATCGATAATCATCGAAAGTCCGAGAAATCCGGGTCTGGGATAGTTCAAGAAGTCTGAGTCCTTTTGAACTCAGTAAGTTCGACTTGAACTCGGGTTCGAGTTCGAGTTCTAGTCCATCTCTACTGGTGGGTATTCCATCCAGATCTCTCTGAAAGTTGTGTATGACTTGTTTATCTGTGGGCATCATTTTGATTTGGACTGTGATTCATCTAAAAGGAGGAAGGTTTACTCATGATATAATTAATGATAAACTAGCAGAATCTTGGCCAAGCAGTCAATCAACCTAACCAATATTTTTGTCGGATCAGGTGTTGATTAATATAATATAAACTACAAGAAGTGCATTCATTACAGAAACTATAATGGCTACAGTGGAATGTTTTTACAACGTGTCTTGATATTTTTACACACGTTTTTACACGTGCCATGTACAATGCTGTTTTAACACCTTACTCTGGGCGTTCCTATAACACCTCTTAGCCACTATCTAATCACACCCTTAACACCTGGCTGTGATATGCTAATTGGGATTTTCCAGGGTACATAATTGCCACAGATTCTTGTACAAGTCATTCTGAATTGAGAAAGCCAGTCGGATGACTAGCGAAACGTCTTCAAGAACTACATTTCAAGTCCAGTTGATCTAATTGAATACAACAGATATGTGCTTACGATCATGTGTTGCGATCCATTAGTGCGCGAGAAACGCATGCCAGGCTAACCCAATGTGGATGGCATACCATTTTCGCAGCGCATGCGATGACCATTATTTTGCGAATTACATGAACTGATAACTGATTGGCAGAATTGCAGCACAAACGCAAGGTAATGCACATGAATCCCGCAACACTGTTTGCAAATTTCATGCACATTAGTTGTAGGGTAGCCGCAGCTTAACTAACTCCATTATTGAAATAATTATCCCTATTAATGTATATATAAATATAAATTCTGTACATGACTTTTTGATAAGGCTACTCGTAGTCAATATGCAATAGTCTGGCACACCTGGGTCAGTATTTCTGATCAATTAGGGATCTGAATTTTCCGATGATCTCATCTGTAGCCGCATTATTTTGGGCAGATTTCAAGATGAAATCAAGATTGATGGTGCAGCTTGATTGGTATGTCCCAACTGGATCAGCTGTACCACTGCTATCATCTCAGAAAAGCATCTGTCTCCCATTAGGAATTAGAATGAACTAATCGGCCTATTAATAATTATTTTCTTAAAAAATAAACATGTGGATCAGTCATTTAAATTTTTTTCCTCCAGTAACTTCAGTGGAAGAAGAAATGCAAAATAGAACTGTTTGTACCTAACATTGCAACCTTTAGAAACCTATTTTATAATTTGTAATATTCCTATAATTTACAGTATGTGATATCATTACTTTATTTGGAATAGGACAGTACTCTCTACTGATTATTAAAAACAAATCACAGTCATATAGCTCTCCCACCATCGTGGCTTCTCTGGGATTGTCCTGTTTTCCAGTGTTTTTTTTATATTAATCAACACCTGATCCACAAAAATATTGGTTAGGTTGATTGACTGCTTGGCCAAGATTCTGCTAGTTTATCATTAATTATATCATGAGTAAACCTTTCTCCTTTTAGATGATCACATCCAAATCAAAATGATGCCCACAGATAAACAAGTCATACACAACTTTCAGAGAGATCTGGATGGAATACCCACCAGTAAGATGGACTAGAACTCGAACTCGAACCCGAGTTCAAGTCGAACTTATCGAGTTCAAAAGGACTCAGACTTCTTGAACTATCCCAGACCCGGATTTCTCGGACTTTCAATGATTATCGATCTTCGAATCGTTTATGGGATAATTATCGAATGTTCGAATCGTTTATGGGATAATCATTGAATGTTCGAATCGTTTATGGGATAATTATCGAATGTTCGAATCGTTTATGGGATAATCATTGAATGTTCGAATCGTTTATGGGCTAATCATTGAATTTTCGAATCGTTTATGGGATAATCATTGAATGTTCGAATCGTTTATGGGATAATTATTGAATGTTCGAATTGTTTTATAGGATAATTATCGAATGTTCGAATCGTTTATGGGATAATTATCCAATGTTCGAATCGTTTATAGGATAATTATTGAATGTTCGAATCGTTTATGGGATAATTATCGAATGTTCGAATAGTTTATGGGATAATTATCGAATGTTCAAATCGTTTATAGGATAATTATCGAATGTTCGAATAGTTTATGGGATAATTATCGAATGTTCGAATCGTTTATAGGATAATTATTGAATGTTCGAATCGTTTATGGGATAATTATCGAATGTTGATAGTTTTAGGATATTATCGAATGTTCGAACCGGTTTTAGGATAATTATCGAATGTTCGAATAGTTTATGGGATTTATCGAATGTTCGAATGGTTTATGGGATAATTATCGAATGTTCGAATCGTTTATGGGATAATTATCGAATGTTCGAATGGTTTATGGGATAATTATCGAATGTTCGAATGGTTTATGGGATAATTATCGAATGTTCGAATAGTTTATGGGATAATTATCGAATGTTCGAATCGTTTATAGGATAATTATTGAATGTTCGAATCGTTTATGGGATAATTATCGAATGTTCGAATAGTTTATGGGATAATTATCGAATGTTCGAATCGTTTATGGGATAATCATCGAATGTTCGAATGCGGGAGCTCAAAAGTACCTCGCGTGAGATTAAAATTGATTTTTGGAAAGTTCTGGATATTGGAACATGTTCCCCAGACCATTTCCCAGGTCCCACAGCCATTTACATTAAGTTACCATTGATATTTTAATTGTATTTCATTCGAACTTTTCAAACTATTTGACTCCCATTTGATGTTTTCGAACTTTCGAACTATCCATGTAGTTCAAAAACAGACCGAACATTCAGAAGTTCAGCCATCTCTACCCACCAGTAAATGATTGCAATATGGACACACATATACAGACACATCCTCTATATTTTGTATTACCATGTAGCAATGTCTGCTTATACAATATATAGAAAATTGGGCTGTTGTACTCCATATTAAAGTGCACTAAGACCAAAAATATAAAACATACAAAAAATAGAATTGTAGTGCACAAAAATTCTAATTGCATATTGGCTCCCTCCATAGGTTCTACTACAAACAGTCTGCTAAACCCTGGAAAATAAAAGCAATTAGTTCAATAAGTTGGCTAAATTATTTTAAAGGGCATGTCCACCCCTGTAAAAAACTTTTGCCACATAGTAGTTCCTTCCCCCAGCCCAAACGCTAGAAAAGATTTGTTAGAAACTCCCCAATCTTTAATTTCCTCTATCCTCCGCCGTACTGCCCGGCCTTCTGCCTGCATGTAACTGCAAGCAGGGGGCTGGACCGCACGCCGCGTCCCTAATTGTCTGAGAGGCAGCCAATCACAACGTGGCTGCCGGCTGCACAGAATGCCGGGGGAAAGAGGGAAGGTAAGTAAAGATCAGGGGACTTTCTGAAAAATCTTTAATAGCGGTTGGGCTGGGGGAAGGAACCCTACTATGTGGCAAAGGGAAATTACACATAGGGGGAGGGATTGCAAAATGGGTAGGAGGGAGAGGGAGGGGGAGGGCTGCAGAGCGCATGTCAAACTTTCCTGGAGAGAGACAGGAGGCAAGAGAACCTATATGGACTCTGCTAGGCTCCTGGTGGCCACTTTTTTGGACTTGGGGAAGGATTCCAGGAGAACCATTGGGGAGCTGGGATGAAGGTAAGGATTTTTATTCTACACACGGTGGGCCCGTAGTGGGTTTTGGATGTGGACATGCCCTTTAATCCCAGTCACCAATCAAGTTGATTTTTTACTGGGTCCTAACCTACTGGTACTTGCCTTTTCGGCTACATGAGCTGACAGCTTCTCCTGTGTGGCCTGGATGCTTGAAGCTGACTCTCTAGTTTAAAGTACTTTGCTCAAACGACACATGACCTAACTCTGGGGTGAGTACATTACCCAGAAGGCTTGATCGAACCTTCAATGTAACACACATATATAGAAAATTGGGCTGTACATCCATATTAAAGTGCAACTAGAGACCAAAATATAATACATACAAACAATAAATTCTAGTGCATGTTGTGACGAACAGGAGTGCAATGTAAAACCCCATAGACACTATCTGGAATTGCACTCTTATTTTCGAATTACCTCACTTTACCGCATGACAAGCAGTATGGCAGTTCCCACATTGTTTAACTGGCAGGCAGTCATGGGGTTAAATTCCTCCTGAACAGTTACAAATTCTGAGCTTCCTTCCCATAACCAGATCTAATGTAGTTAATGATTGTTTGGTGTCTGTAATAGCAAATTCCATTGGTTCCATTGGTTCCATTCCATTGTATTGGTACCTTCTGTTTTCTCCTCCCCCCTGTATTTGCTTGCCATAGTGTCCAATGCCATAACCTCAACAATGTCCTTCCTCCTTACATATCGTTAAGCCAGCAGGTGCTCTGATAAGGTGGACAATTTGACCCTTGTGTCCACTATGAGTGTTTGACCCTTGGTAAATTCATGAGATTGATTAATATTAGGGTATAAGAATGCAAGATGTTTATTTCAAGGTAGGGTACTGACAGCATTGTTACATTTCTGAGTGGCCCATACTGATGGTAATAAGGTTTGGTATAGAATAGGAGGAGCACACACTACTATAGTGAGATATGCTCGTGAAAGTTTCTTCTCATCCGGTCATGGTATATCTGTTGTATTCAATTAGATCAACTGGACTTGAAATGTATTCTTGAAGACGTTTCGCTAGTCATCCCACTGGCTTTCTCCAATTCAGAATGACTTGTACAAGAATCTGTGGCAATTATGTACCCTGGAAATCCCAATTACATATCACAGCCAGGTTTAAGGGCTCTGGCGTTCCTATAACACCTCTTAGCCCATCCAATCACACCCTTAACACCTGGCTGTGATATGCTAATTGGGATTTTCCAGGGTACATAATGCCACTTGTACAGTCATTCTGAATTGAAGCCAGGTGTTAGCTCTGGCGTTCCATAACTCTAGCCACTATCCATCACACCCTTACACCTGCTGTGATATGCTAATTGGGATTTCCAGGGTACATAATTGCCACTTGTCAAGTCATTCTGATTGAGAAAGCCAGTCGCTTACTGCTAACCAATTTAAGATGATCATAATAATCTAATTCATGCACCATTATATGCACAGAAACCTAGTGTCATAGGAAGCTGTTTAACCCTGCATCTCATTGATGCCCTTCGGCATGAGAGTTTGGTACCTATCAATCCATCTTGCCTCTTTCCTTAGTATTGCTTGTTTATGATCTCCACCTCTGTTCCCCATTTTCACTACTTCCAAAACTTGCCACTTAAGTTAGAGACATTATGCCTTTTTAATAAAAGTGCCTGCTAACTGGGGTATCATATCTGGAAGGTACTCCTTTGTAATTTACAATATCCCTACGATGTTCTCCTATTCGGATCCTAGCTTCCCTTTCTGTTTTGCCTACATATCCCCACCCGCATGGGCATTTTAAGAGATATATACCCCTTTCGTGGAACATGTAGCAAAGTCTTGCAACTTAATTTTAGTGCCTTGCTAGGATGATGTACTACTGCTCCAGAGATAATGGAATTGCATATCCCACATTTCCTGCAGGGAAAGGTACCTGCTTTCAGGGGCCCAGAAGGTAGCTTTTTTCACGATCTGTAGGGGTTAAATCCGTGTGTAAAACTAAGTCTCCTAAGTTGCTGGAATGTTTATAGGAAAACGGGGGGGCTCTGTGAAAAGGCTACCGAACTCGTTGTCATTCTGTAGGATTCCCATTTATTTTTCACTATTCTCTGATTTTATTAGAGTGAGTGGTATATTTAGTCACAAAGGGTATCCTGGAGTTACTTTTCTGAGTAGTCTTCCCACTTTCTAGGAGTTTGGATCTTCCATTTGCCTTACTTTTTCATAGTCCTCTGCCAAAGACCGTGTACCATAACCCTTATTTTGAACTTATCACACATTCTTTAAGTCTTAGTTCACAGAGATTTTCATCACTTACTATCCTTTTACTCTTAAAGTTGGCTTTATGGGAGGCCTCTGTGGTTACCCTTAGGGTGAACTATTAGCTACAAGAGATTGTTCTTGTCTGTGGATTTGACATATATGTCTGTGGATAGAGTACCATCATTGGCTTAACCATCACGTCCAGATAGCTTATCTGTTTTTGGTCATATGCTAGGGTAAACTTCAACGTAGGATGTGCATTGTTTATGTATGTAGATAGTTCTAGGAGGCTAGCAAGGTCACCTTCCCATATGAAAAAGATATCTACATATCTTACGTACCCTTTCTATAGTCTTTAAATCTTACATCATTCAAAACATGTGCTTTTTCAAATTGGTGCCACAACACGGTTAGCGTATGTTGGAGCAAAATGGGCACCCATACTAGTGCCCTGCATTGCATGTAATATGACTTAAAAAATTTAAAGTAGTTCTTGGTAAGACATATGTTCAATAAATCCAATAGGAAGTACGCCAATTTTGTTTCATACCCCCAATCGAGTAAACACTCCTCCATAGCTTGTAGTCCTTGATCGTGGGGATGGATATATATAACGCTTCTATGTCCATGGTACATAGATAGGCTTACTCTGTACTGTTTCAGAGTAAGGATGTGTTGTAAACATTGGAACCCAGGGGCATCAATCAACTAACCACATGGCAAGTGGGTGGAGCCTAAGGGTATATAGTTGTGTGTAGCACTTGATACCAGTTATACTGAGGAAGGGGCCTAGAGTCCCGAAACGTTGTATGCTGTATGCTGTTTTTGCACTAAAAATAAAAAATTCTCACTATAGTAGTGTGCTCCTCCTATTCTATACCTTGCTTGGTTTATGGACCCTGAAGTAGGGGGATTGCACCTACGAACTTGTCTGGCTAGTCAGGCAACCGCTGTGTGCCACAGTACACTTGGAACTCTAATAAGGTTTGGACATACCTGAGCCCAACCTACACTTGTAGAAAGAAAGCTTGGGTACCACCCTGTGTCAGGGTAGATAAGGATATACACAACAATGTAAAGGAGTTTGTCATAACATCTTAAGAAACATCTAGCCATTGATGGACCATACATTGGCTTCTTCAAGAACTATCATTTTGATATATCTGTTGTATTCAATTTTCAACTGGACTTGAAATGTAGTTCTTGAAACGTTTCACTAGTCATCCGACTGGCTTTCTCAATTCAGAATAGTTGTACAAGAAACTGTGGCAATTATGTACCCGGGAAAATCCCAATTACCATATTACAGCCAGGTGTTAAGGGTGTGATTGGATAGTGGCTAGAGGTGTTAAAGGAACGCCCAGAGTAAGGTGTTAAAACAGCATTGTACATGGCAGACGTTGGTGTCGAACCCCCCACCTCTATTTAGGCTTGGTTTCTTTATTTTACACTTAAAGTGCCTCCTTACAACTCTCTTGAAACAGTCACGTTCCTTCGCCAATATGTTACATTACAATCTTCAAAGGTATATTTTAATGTTAACATATTGGCGAAGGAACGTGACTGTTTCAGAGGGTTAGGGTTTTGTCCCACTACTAGTCTGGACACTTTCACAAGCTGGATGTGGACTATATCCTTTTCGACGGTTGATACTTAATTAAAACTTTTCTTTCCCAAAACCAGAAGGACTGTAGGTGAAATTGGAGACAACATACTACGCCACCAATGTGGGATTAACAGTGAAGAGTGGATTTGTACACCGACTACACCTATATAGGAGTAGAAATTTTGTGAATAAAGTCAAACATGATGTGTGGTCAGCAATTCAGAAAATGATTTTTATCAGTGAATCACAATTTAACTGTATGTGAAAAAATGGCCCTTGAAAGGTTGAAACACAGATCCGATATCACAATCAAACCCTCAATAAAGGGGGTGCGATTGTGATATTGGAATCAAGTATTATATGAGGATATACCCGACCAATGGGTGACGACAAAGGTGTATTGCAAAGTGCAGAAAGATCCCATATGGGACATTAAGAAAGAAATTGATTGTTATGCTCACCCGATGTCAGAGATCGAGTATATCTCAGAGACCTTAAAAAGGCCCTTTATTGGACTTACCTATTACTCCAGCTTGTATACCTGCCCAAGATACCAAAAAATCCCACCCAGCCGCCTGGTAAGACCCATAGTGGCGGGCATCGGTTCGGTCTTCGCCCCTATGGCACCATGCTGGATGGGATTCTTGCTCCCTTGGTACAGGGTACAACGAGCCTATTGAAAGACAACCTCCCATTTTCTTGGGAGACTTCGATATGTGGAAATTGTGATTGGGGGGAGATCATTATGCTACCATGGACTGTCACACTGTACACCTCCATACCACACAGGGATGGGGTTGCTCTTGCAGCCGCCTTCTCAGTGGGGTGGGAGGGTACAGTGAATGCCAGGTCAAGTTTTTCACTGATGTTTGAAATTTGATTTTACACAGATCATACTTTAAGTTTGATGATTCCTTTACATACAATTGAGAGGCACGGCAATGGGATCTAATGCCGCTCCTTCATACGCCAATGCCTTTATGGCTTGGCTTGAGGAGGACTTCATCTATGTTTACCATCCTTCACCACAGGCACTGTTTGCCTGGTGGAGATACATAGATGATGTCTTCCTCTTATGGCGGGCGACAGGGATCCCTATCACGTTTTCATGAACAGGTGAACAAGCTACACCCTGAGATCAATTTTCTCTAGCGCTAGTTCCACGGAGATTTTTTTCCTGGATTGCTTGTAAGAATGGATCATGCACTAGTACGGAACTGTAAGCAACCTACTGATCGGAATCAAATCCTGTCGTATGGAAGTTTCCATCCTTCCATGTCAGGAAATCAATCCCGATCAGTCAGTTTAAAAGAGTGCAGGATTGTAAGTACCCTGTTGTACGCGAGAGGCAGACACAGCAGATGTATGACAAACCGCTAAACGTCATAGCCAGGCGACTACTAGATATATCCCTAATGAAGCCATTGTAAACACAAGAAAAGGCAATACACAAAACCAAACGTATACCCCTTATTATGGACTTTTGTTCGGAAGTAACCTGATGAGGAGGCTATCCGTAAGAACTGGCATACTTTACATCGCTCCTACCCGAGATCGAAGAATTTAAGGCACACCATCTGATAAATTACCGCAAGGGTTCCACGATAGGCAACAGCCTGGTTAAGCCATGTACAGCGGGATGGTGCGGATGGGGCTACCTTCCTTGGCAAACATAAGCCCGGAATGTACCCCTGTCTGCACTGTACTCAGTGTAGGTTTGTAGATAAGGCCCTACATTTACAACATCCAGTACTAAGAAGAATAACCGGATACGGGAATTGTGCACATGTGAATCCACGTTGTGGATATGTGTTGTGGGGCCCGTGTGGATTGATTTACGTTGGGGAGACCACCCAATGATTAATTCTAGGATCTCCCAACACCGCTCCAGTATAAGAAAGAAAGACGTGAGGTTGCCTGTCCCTAACACTTTGTGGAGATGGGACATACGACAATGAGTTAAAATCAGGGTACTGGAGAGAGTGTACAGTTCCAGTATGGGGAGAGATCGTGGTCTAAAATTGAAAAAAGGGAGGTCTGGTGGGTAACACCAATTAAAATAGTTTGGCCCCCAGGGATTAATAAAGACTACGATCCTCCATTTCTTAGGTGATGTATCTAAACCATGTCTGTTTCCATGTTTTTTCCATGTCTTTCCATGTATGTCCACATGAATAATATGTTTTTTTTCTCTTTGTGTTTGTTGAGCATTGGTTAAGTGGTAAGGGTTAACTAGATAGGGGTGTGATTTGACAACTGCTGTGAAGTCAGTTCCTGTGGGGGAGGTAAAAAGGTTGTGTACTATGTAGCATTATGTATATGTGTACCTGACGAAGGGAGTGCGATCCCCGAAACGTAGTGCATTGCCATATGTGCTAATAAAGATCTTTAGTTAAGACCTGTGTGCGGTGTTTTGCTGTTGTATATATATATATATATATATATATATATATATATATATATATAATAAAATATAGAACAGAAGATAAATCTAGTCAAAAAAAACCAAACTGGGGTAGATCTCCGGTAACAAACTTGGGACACAAGTCCGTAAGAAGCCCTCCCTCTGTATATAGTGGTAATAAATAATCTAATATACAAGGTCTAATGACACCTAATTTAAACAGACTGGTGAGTCGGTGGTGGACACGAAAAAGATTAAAAACAAACATTTTATTCAATACTTTAAATCAATAGCATCTAGATACACATATCAAAGGACACCAAGTAAAAACAGTGTCGCTACGTAATCGGTCTCATATATGATAATAGGAGTACGCGATACAGCAGCCTAGTGAGTCCGATGAAGAAAGTACATGTATAAAGAAAGAGCCAATATAGTCTAAAAAGTCCTGTCTCACTCCTGCGTTAGCCGGTGCGAGTCCTAATGGCCGTTCAAATCCATAGGATAGGTATACCATAAGTTTGAGCCAAATCCATTCCAGTAGAGGTATGGCCCAATGCATGGGCACCCTTACTCACTTCCACAAAGAAAAAGGTTCCACGAGGCGGTGTCCGCTAACATCCACAGTTAGAAGAGTCCAAACGCTGCACATGGCACTAGACCGACGTACGTTTCGAGATCAAGCCGATCTCTTCTTCTGGGTCACATGGGACCCAGAAGGAGAGATCGGCTTGATCTCGAAACGTACGTCAGTCTAGTGCCATGTGCAGCATTTGGTCTCTCCCAAGTTTGTTCCCGGAGCTACCCCTACCCCAGTTTTGTTTTTGACTAGTTTTATCTGTTCTATATTTATTTATAATTGACACCCGGTGCTGAGTTTATGCCACTGAAAATCATTACAGTAATTTAAACTTTGGAGAATGCATAAATTTCGCTATCACAACCTACGTGCACTCGTTTCCGCAATGTTTAACCACTTGGCGACTGTTAATTCATTGCGAAACGCTAGCGGTAAGTTGCGACCTTTGGGCCGTTATTTTTAAGACACACCGTTGAAAAGGCGTTCACTTTCGCAAAAAAACTAGCGCTAAAAACGTTGCAAAATTTATTGCATCGCTTTGCACTGTGCAAAGTAAAAAAATTTGCAACATGGTGCAGGCAGTGCAAACTTTCACTAACACATTAGTGCGTAGGTTAGCGTGAATTTAGCGCTTATTTTCTCGTTAGTGCGGGAAATTGTTCTCCCTGTTTGTCTTTTGCTAAAACAGAAGCTAAAACTCTGTGTAGAGTGTACTTCACCATAAATCCCAACTTTTCATTCAGTGCAGATTCTCCATTTTCACCATGTGTCTTGCCTATAGTCAACCCACGTTTGGCACCAGGCAATTAGCACTAGACGAGCACAATTGGGACTTGGGATGCAGGGAATCTGCACTCAGTAGGAGGAAGGCCTGGGAAGTATGGATGTATAGTTTAAAAATGGTGGTCCCACATGGCCTTAACTTTGTTGTGTATGTGGATTAATGAGTATGTATATCCATATGTTCTCCCTTTCTTATGAATTTTCCTTAACCTACTATTTTACCAGCTATTTATTATCGACTTACTCACACTTACCATCTATAGGGTAGTACTTATCTATCATATCAATTATCTATAGATGGGCACTTTTCATTCCATTGTCTTTATAAATGTGTCTAATAAACTATTATATATATGGGTACATGCGAGTAACATAACTCTTAATAACTAACATCCCATATGTATCTTATATTACTGTATATATGGGTACATGCGAGTAACATAACTCTTAATACTAACCATCCCATATTGTATACCTTATATTACTGTATATATGGTTACATGCGAGTAACATAACTCTTAATAACTAACATCCCATATGTACCTTATATTACTGTATTATGGGTACATGCGAGTAACATAACTCTTAATAACTAACATCCCATATGTACCTTATATTACTGTATATATGGGTACATGCGAGTAACATAACTCTTATATAACTAACATCCCATATGTATCTTATATTACTGTATATATTGGTACATGCGAGTAACATAACTCTAATAACTAACATCCCATATGTCACTATTACTGTATAGTAGGGTACCTGCGAGTAACATAACGCTTAATAACTAACATCCCATATGTCCCTTATATTATGTATATATGGGTACATGCGAGTAACATAACTCTTAATAACTAACATCCCATATGTACTTATATTACTGTATATATGGGTACATGCGAGTAACATAACTCTTATAACTAACATCCCATATGTATCTTATATTACGGTATATATGGGTACTGCGAGTAACATACCTCTTATAACATAACCCCCATATGTACCTTATATTACTGTATATTGGGTACATGCGAGTAACATAACTCTTAATAACTAACATCCCTATGTACCTTATATTACTGTATATATGGGTACATGCGAGTAACATAACTCTTAATAACTAACTCCCATATGTACCTTATATTACTGTATATTGGGTACAGCGAGTAACATAACTTAATAACTAACATCCCATATGTACCTTATTTACTGTATAATTGGGTACTGCGAGTAACATAACTCTTAAATAACAAACATCCCATATGTATACCTATATTACTGTATATATGGGGTACATGCGAGTAACATAACTCTTATAACTAACATCCCATAGTACCTTTATTACTGTATATAGTGGTACATGCGAGTAACAACTCTTAATCCTAACATCCCATATGTACCTTATATTACTGTATATATGGGTACATGCGATATACATAACTCTATAATAACTAACTCCCATATGTACCTTATATTACTGTATATATGGTACATGCGAGTAACATAACTCTTAATAACTAACATCCCATATGTACCTTATATTACTGTATATATGGGTCATGCGAGTAACACTAACTCCTTAATAACTAACATCCCTAGGTACCTTATATACTGTATATATGGGTACAGCGAGTAACAATACTCTTACTACTAACATCCCATATGTAACCTTATATTACTGTATATAGGGTAATGCGAGTAACATAACCTTAATAACTAACATCCCATATGTACCTATATTACTGTAATTATGGGTACATGCGAGTACATAACTCTTAATAACTAACATCCCTATGTACCTTATATTACGTATATATGGGTACATGCGTAACATAACTCTTAATAACTAACATCCCATATGTACCTTATATACTGTATATATGGGTACATGCGAGTAACATAACTCTTAATACTAACATCCCATATGTATCTTATATTACTGTATATATGGGTACATGGCGAGTAACATAACTCTAATAACTAACTCCATATGTACCTTATATTACTGTATATATGGGTACATCGCGAGTAACATAACCTTAATAACTAACATCCCATATGTTACTTATTTACTGTATATATGGGTACATCGAGTAACATAACTCTTAATAACTAACATCCCATATGTACCTTTTACTGTATATATGGGTACATGCGAGTACACATAACTCTTAATAACTAACATCCCATATGTACCTTATATTACTGTTATATGGGTACATGCGAGTAACATAACTTTAATAACTAACATCCCATATGTACCTTATATTACTGTATATGGGTACATGCGAGTAACATAACTCTTAATAACTAAACATCCCATATGTACCTTATATTACTGTATATATGGGTACAGTGCGATTAACATACTCTTAATAACTAACATCCCATATGTACCTTATATTACTGTTAATGGGTACATGCGAGTAACATAACTCTTAATAACTAACATCCCATATGTACCTTATATTACTGTATATATGGGTACATGCAGTAACATAACTCTTATAACTAACATCCCATAGGTACCTTATATTACTGTATATATGGTACATGCGAGTAACATAACTCTTAATAACTACATCCCATAGTACCTTATTACGTATATTGGTACATGCATACATAACTCTTAAAACTAACATCCCATATGTACCTTATATTACATGATATATGGGTACATGCGAGTAACATAACTCTTAATAACTAACATCCCATATGTACCTTATATTACTGTATATATGGGTACATTGCGAGTAACATACTCTAATAACTAACATCCATATGTACCTTATATTACTGTATATATGGGTACATGCGAGTAACATAACTCTTAATAACTAACATCCCATATGTATCTTATATTATACTGTATATATGGGTACATCGAGTAACATAACTCTTAATAACACATCCCTATGTCCCTTTATTACTGTATATATGGGTACATGCGAGTAAACAAACTCTTATAACTAACACTCCCATATGTATCTTATATTACTGTATATATGGGTACATGCGAGTAACATAACTCTTAATAACTAACATCCCATATGTATCTTATATTACTGTATATATGGTACATGACGAGTAACATAACTCTTATAACTAACATCCCATATGTACTTATATCTGTATATATGGGTACTGCAGTAACATAACTCTTAATAACTAACATCCCATATGTACCTTAAATTACTGTATATATGGGTACATGCGAGTAACAAACTCTTAATAACTAAACTACTCCCATATGTACCTTATATTACTGTATATATGGGTACATGCGAGTAACATAACTTTAATAACTAACATCCCATATGTACCTTATTTACTGATATATTGGGTACATCGAGTACATAACTCTTAATAACTAACATCCCTATGTACCTATATTACTGTATATAGGTAACATGCGAGTAACATAACTCTTAATAACTAACTCCCATATGTACCTTATATTACTGTATATATGGTACATGCGAGAACATAACTCTTATAACTAACATCCCATATGTACCTATATTACTGTATATATGGGTACATGCGAGTAACATAACTCTTAATAACTAACATCCCATAGTACCTTATATTACTGTATATTGGGTACATGCGAGTAACATAACCTCTAATAACTAACATCCCATATGTCACCTTATATTACTGTATTATGGGGTACAGCAGTACATAACTCTAATAACTAACATCCCATATGTACCTTATATTACTGTATATAGGGGTAATGCGAGTAACATAAACTCTTATAACTAACATCCCATATGTACCTATATTACAGCGTATATATGGGTACATGCGAGGAACATAAACTCTTAATACTACACAATCCATAATAAACTACAAGAAGTGCATTCATTACAGAAACTATAATGGCTACAGAGGAATGTTTTTACACGTGCTTACGATCATGTGTTGCGATCCATTAGTGCGCGAGAAACGCATGCCAGGCTAACCCAATGTGGATGGCATACCATTTTCGCAGCGCATGCGATGACCATTATTTTGCGAATTACATGAACTGATAACGGAATATTGGCGGAATTGCAGCACAAACGCAAGGTAATGCACATGAATCCCGCAACACTGTTTGCAAATTTCATGCACATTAGTTGTAGGGTAGCCGCAGCTTAACTAACTCCATTATTGAAATAATTATCCCTATTACTGTATATATAAATATAAATTCTGTACATGACTTTTTGATAAGGCTACTCGTAGTCAATATGCAATAGTCTGGCACACCTGGGTCAGTATTTCTGATCAATTAGGGATCTGAATTTTCCGATGATCTCATCTGTAGCCGCATTATTTTGGGCAGATTTCAAGATGAAATCAAGATTGATGGTGCAGCTTGATTGGTATGTCCCAACTGGATCAGCTGTACCACTGCTATCATCTCAGAAAAGCATCTGTCTCCCATTAGGAATTAGAATGAACTAATCGGCCTATTAATAATTATTTTCTTTAAAAAACATGTGGATCAGTCATTTAAATTTTTTTCCTCCAGTAACTTCAGTGGAAGAAGAAATGCAAAATAGAACTGTTTGTACCTAACATTGCAACCTTTAGAAACCTATTTTATAATTTGTAATATTCCTATAATTTACAGTATGTGATATCATTACTTTATTTGGAATAGGACAGTACTCTCTACTGATTATTAAAAACAAATCACAGTCATATAGCTCTCCCACCATCGTGGCTTCTCTGGGATTGTCCTGTTTTCCAGTGTTTTTTTTTCTGGCATCCCTGCACTCTTTCTATGTGTTGTACCAGACAGACAATGTAAGTCTGCATAAAACATAAATTCCTCTTTAAATAAAGTGTACAAAACTAGAAGGAGCACGGGCAGGAATCACCTCCTACACCTGCTCTACCGCTGAACTAAGAGCTTATACTGCATGACCGGTAGGAGAGGGCTCAGGAGTGATGTCACCAGGCACAGGGGCTGAAGAATAGGGAGAGCTGCTTGTGAAGGTTCTCATTCATCCAGGTCATGGTATATCTGTTGTATTCAATTAGATCAACTGGACTTGAAGTTTAGTTCTTGAAGACGTTTCGCTAGTCATCCGACTGGCTTTCTCAATTCAGAATGACTTGTACAAGAATCTGTGGCAATTATGTACCCTGGAAAATCCCAATTAGCATATCACAGCCAGGTGTTAAGGGCGTGATTGGATAGTGGCTAAGAGGTGTTATAGGAACGCCCAGAGTAAGGTGTCAAAACAGCATTGTACATGGCAGACAGTTGGTGTCGAAGCCCCCCACCTCTATTTAGGCTTGGTTTCTTCATTTTCACATAAATGGCCTCCTTAACACCTCTCTTGAACCAGTCACGTTCCTTTGCCAATATGTTAACATTACAATCTTCAAAGGTGTGTCCTTTATCCTTAAGATGCAGGTACACGGCTGAGTCCTGACCCGAGGAATTGGCTCTTCTGTGCTGGGCCATTCATTGATGCAGTTGCTGTTTGGTCTCCCCCACATACAAATCAGAGCATTCTTCACTGCACTGCACTGCGTATATGATGTCACTTTTCTTGTGTTTGGGTATTGGGTCTTTCGGATGTACCAATTACTACCTCAGTGTGTTGTTTGGTTTAAAGCAGACAGGGATACAGTGTTTTATGAAAATTCTTCTTAATTTCTCGGAGACCCCTGCTACATATGGGATGACCATTTTCTTTCTCCTGTCTTGCTTTTCCCCTTTACTGTTGGTATTCGTGTTCTTTTCTTTCCTTCTACTTCTTTTTACAAAGGCCCAGTCTGGATATCCACAAGTTTTAAGGGCTCTTCTGAGATGTTTCATTTCTTTAGCCTTCGCCTCTGTGCTAGTGGGGATGTTCTCAGCTCTGTGTTGCAGGGTTCTGATGACACCCAGCTTGTGATCTAAAGGGTGGTGGGAGTCAAACATCAAATACTGATCTGTGTGTGTTGGTTTTCTGTAAACCTCTACTTCCAGTTTACCATTTTACTTAACTTCTACCAAGCAGTCCAAGAAAGCCAGTTTGTTGTTTTGTACCTCTTCCCTTGTAAATTTGATGTTTTGGTCTACCGCATTGATGTGTTCTGTGAAAGCTTGTACTTCCTTCTGGCAGATTTTAACCCAGGTGTCATCCACATATCTGAACCAATGGCTGGGCTATGCCCTTAAAGGTATTAAGCGCCTGTGTTTCTACCTCCTCCATGTAAAGGTTGGCCACAATAGGTGAAACTGGAGATCCCATAGCACATCTGTGTTTTTGCTTATAGAACTTATCCCTGTATTTGAAATAGGTGGTATTCAGGCACAAGTCCAGTAAGGAACACACCTGTTCTGGGTTGAGATCAGTTCTGCTGGTAAGAGTGCTGTCTTGGACTAGCCGTTTTCTCACCATGTCAACAGCCTCCTTGGTGGGTATACAAGTGAAGAGAGATGTCACATCAATAGGGAGAGCTGATATTGGAGAGAGAGATTTATGCAGGAGAAGCCAGTACTCTTCTATTTGTTATGGGAAACACTGTTCCTCTCTTTAAAGTTTAACTATGTGCTACCTTGGCTGACAGTCTGATAAATGTGCATATTGTCTATCCCATACAAGTTTACCAGAATTTTTTTTATCACAATGGACTCAGAATAATTATTATAACTGGTCCTGTTTGTTAACCGTAACCATCAGTAGAACACATTTTGATTTATTAGATAAATCAGGTTCAAAGCAAAGGATCTACACATGGCACTCTTAACCAGAAAAAATGTTTTCTTCACCCTTTGCCTCAAGGGTCCAAGTGTCAGCATCCCACACCAGCAAAGTATTTCTTAACTCCATGGATGAACGTCACAGAGGTGAAGTCCTCTTGAGGTAGGGGCCGGGAGATCCGGTGTATGTCACTCGGGGGATAACTCTGGCATCCACGTTCCTCCAACTCCAGACCCAGGTTTGTCTCTAGGCTACTGTCAGCACATAGTTTAAAAACTTTAAAGAGAGGAGAAGTTAGCTGCTAGTGTGTACTTTAAAGAGCAAGTCCACCCCCAAAATTAGAATGCTTTTCTAAATGTAGCACCCCCAAACCCCAGAACCACTATAATTAATTTTGCATCTGATGCTTCTAAATGTACTTTAACTATTCAACCCCTTGCTGCGGCACCATCTACCTCCAGTCTTCTTCCGGCTAGCAGTCATCAGTCACGGCCATGACGGTGACATCACGGGTAATAGCTGGCAGCCATTACAGAACAAGCTGGTTATGAGTGCACTCTGCTGGTGTGCTCCATTTTAACCAGCTCACAACAGCAGCAGAGGAGGCCTGTACAAATCGGTGAGGGATTAAAGGGTTTAAGTAAGTTTGAAAGCATCTTCTATAACTGCAAGTATAGTGGTGCCCTCCTGCTCCCTTCGACATTTCAAGTTCCCTCCTGCTCCCTTCGACATTTCAAGTTCCCTCCCTTCTCCTTGCACATTCCAAGTTCCCTCCTGCTCCCTTGCACATTCCAAGTTCCCCCCTGCTCCCTTGCACATTCCAAGTTCCCTCCTGCTCCCTTGAACATTCCAAGTTCCCTCCTGCTCCCTTCGACATTCCAAGTTCCCTCCTGCTTCCTTCGACATTCCAAGTTCCCTCCTGCTCCCTTGCACATTCCAAGTTCCCTCCTGCCTCCCTTGCACATTCCAAGTTCCCTCCTGCTCCCTTGCACATTCCATTGCTCGTATTACAAGATTGTAACCACCCCCCCCAAAAAAAAACATAACCAACAACAAAATTAGCGTGCTCAGGGAATAAAGTAAACATAGATCAGTAGTCCTCCACTTTCAAGGCAAACTCGAGTCTCACTTATAAGGAATGAATTCACTGAATATCATTAAAAGGGGGGGCTAGTGGCTTTTCATTATCAGAATATACCCCGAGAAAGACACTGAGCAAAAATCGTCTCCTGTCTAGGGTTCCCACCTTTACTTTCAAGACCCGAACACATATAAAATCTACACAACAAAAGGCTGTAAGCATTTTTTTAGAAGCATGATGCAGGCTGCATTGATTTCAGTGTAGCCATACAGCATGCATTTAATGCAATGGTACTTAGCACTGCAGCATGTAGATTTAATACTTGTTGGGGTCTTAAAGGCAAAGGTGGCAGCACTACTCCTGCCATAAACCAACACCAAAATGTTTAGCATAGAATTGAGTTTTTTGTGAAAAATTACATATCTCCCCAATATATATTTTGCTTTGGAGTATTCACTATCAAAAACTATTAAACTATGTTGTTACATTATTGGTTATTGGTAAGCAATTAATTGGACTTATTTTTTTGAAAAATGAATGTAAAATTTGAGAATAGGGGGCGTGGCCAAAATTAAGTGGATGGGATATTTGAAAAATGGGTGTGGCCAAAACTGGATGCCGCAACCCCTGACACATGTCCCTTTTTCACACTTCCAAATGTTAGGAGGTATGCATTTCCATAAAATGAAACCCACCTGCCAAATGTTAGGAGGTATGCATTTCCATAAAATGAAACCCACCTGCCAAATGTTAGGAGGTATGCATTTCCATAAAATGAAACCCACCTGCCACGGCTTCAGTTTATTTTTCAAACTTTTCATCCTGTCCAGGTGATTTCCAGGTGATTGTTCAGTGTACAGATTGTGTAGAGCATAAGCCAGTGTATAGACGGCAGTGTACACTCGGTGAGTGATCCTGGTATTGTAAGTTATCAATGAGAAATCTTCTACTGTACTCAGAGATTCCTTTCCTGTACAGGGTGTTATTCTATATCGAGCATTTTTTATATAATGTGGAAAAAAGCAAATAAATAAATTTGTCCATATCCATCTAGTTAGTTTGTCTTCTGGATGGTTGTTGGGAGAAAAGTCTTTAATAAATTGATCAAAACCTGGAATTTCTTCTTCCTGGTTAAACAAGGTTAGAGAGCTATATAGTATATCCATAGCGAGTGTATATTTAAAAAGACTAGTGAAAGAGGAGGTTGTGATCCAGAATTTTCCTGGTATACCAGTCATACAATTTCTAAAGCTGAGAATAACATTTTTGCTAAGCAACAGAACAATCACATTAGCAGTGGTGTTTTCAATCTTCCTAATAACTCCACATTGATCATTGGTGATAAGGTCCATTTGGGTTTGGGGAATAATTGCAGTGAAGGCCAAACAGGCTCCATTGTTGGAAAGTCCATCCCTTATCTTTCTCTGTGCTTTGTGTCCAATGTCATCATCAGATATAACAAGTCCGACCCATTTCCACCCAAAGTGTTTCAATATCTGCACAATGGCAACAATTTCTGAATCCTCATTGGTTACAGATCCGTAGATTGATGGAAACTGTGTCCTGTCACTCAACACTGGATCCATGGAGCCAAAACTGATCTTTAAAAATAAACACGTAGTTTAAATATATTATAACCTTTCAGTGCCACAGAATGTACATATACTGTACTTTCTGAATATAAAAAGACCTAAGTGCCACAGAATGTATATATATGTTCTGTGACTTTCCCTTTAAAACTTTTTGCACCTGCTAGGGGTGATCTGGGGTAACATTCAAGTGCCCTCCCTAGCCCCCTCCAAAACCAATGTGGCAGTAGCAGATGGTACCACGAGGTAAGGTGTTCTGCGGTAAGGGGGCCATAAGTCTTCCCCAGGAGTGCTCCTTGCAGTCTAGTGGTGGTACTGCACTGTGATCTCCATTAAGATTGCAGTGCAGTACTTGCTATAGTAAGCTGTCAGTTTGTTACAGCTTGCTATAGTATTTGTTAATGGAGGTCAGCATTTCATTCACAAATATGATTTTTTTAGAAAAAAAATGAGGGCAGAGATCAATATTAGGTGATCGGTTCAGATCACCTAATTATTAATCTTTGTCAACAAATTAAAAATTACTTCCTAGAAAATTGATTTCCGGGAAGTGATCTTTTCCATTGAATTTCGACTTGGAAAATGGGTATTGCTAAGTCTGGAAAATGCAAGTATGCACTTAGAGCACAGCCCCAATGTGTGTACAGAATTTTGCATGTAAGTATGAAAAAATTACATTATCATGTAGATGAAGGTGTGTAATTTCGAAAAATATATAGTTTGTGGAAGGTATTTTTTGCGTTTAATGTGTTTAGTTTGAAAAAATGTTTCTCTGTAATTGCACTTGTGCAGGAGTCCAATTTAAGTTAGTTTGTGGCAACGTCTCTGTGTGCACCCCGGCATATGGCATACCGTTTAATTCAGGACATGTCAGAGATTGATATTTAGTGTTTTTTTACTTTTCAAGTGGGTTTAGGTAGGATTTCCAATTTTGAATCATCTTATTTAATTTTTTTCAGTTCTATAGATTGCTGTTTGGAATTCTTCATGTAAGTATGAAAGAATGTCACCTTTACATTATTATTTACATTAATATTTTGTTCCCAGATCAGTTAGTCAACAAAAAACAATACTCTGGTGAAAACTATATTTAGTCAACCAAAAGAAATTCTGTGGTAGGAAAACATACATTTAGTCAATGAAACCAAAACTTTGATGACAGAAATATTGTATATTTAGTCGACCAAAATATATTCTGTGGTAACAAAACACATTTAGTCAGCAAAAAAGTAAGGTTTTGGTTAGAAAACTAAAGAAATTTGGTGGTTACAAAACAGATTTAGTAATGAAAAACAATGTTTTACCACAAAAAAAAAACTGTAGCACCAAAAATATACTTTGAAGACCAAAATCTATTTTGGTGAACAAAATGTTCAGTGGATTGAAACGGAATGTTTTTTTGTATACAAAAAGTGGTGAAAAGTAACATTATGTTGGCAAAAAGAAAATTGTTAACCAAATACATCTTAAAGCGCAAGTATATATTTTTAGTACACAAAATGCAAAGGAAAAACAAGCCTACTTTTTGTCTTAAAAAGACAATTGTGTGCACCAAAATTTATGTTTGGTAATGGTAAATGGCAATAAAAATAGTAAATGACAAGCATTTCCTTAAATCTTTATTTTAAAAAAATAACCTGGTAAATTGTTTAATTTTCCTTTAAAGGGGAACTGTGGTCTCCAGACAAGTTGCATTTAAATGAAAGGCCAGTTTCCCACCATTAAAATGAGCCATCAACCACCTGTCTATATGCTCCACAGTCCAAGATATAAAGAAATTACTGACCAGAAAGTTAATGGGAGGGAGGCTGGCATGTGACATTCCTAAGGCTGCTCTTCCACCTCGCCGCCAGTGAGCACCGCCTCAGACTTCAGTGTGTGTGAGGGAAACAGGAAGTCCCTCCCCCTCCCTGCTGTGTGAAGATCCCCACTGTGAAGGTAAGGGAATCTACAGCCATACTATCCCAATATGTGAAAACAGCCTTTTCAGGCAGAGTTCTCACTCTGTTCTCACTCTGCTCACTCTCTACTCTCACTCTGTTCTCACTCTGTTCACACTGTTCTCACTCTGTTCACACTGTTCTCACACTGTTCTCACTCTGTTCATACTCTGTTCTCACTCTGTTCACACTCTGTTCTCACTCTGTTCTCTCTCTGTTCCCTCTCTGTTCTCACTCTGTTCTCACTCTGTTCACACTCTGTTCTCACTCTGCCTGAAAAGGCTGTTTTCATATAATTTTCTGTATGGGGGGTTAGGTCTGAATGGGGAGGGTCTACGGCACCTGCGAGTGGTTGGGGCCATGGACCTGTGAGTGGGCAGAGATATGACAGCTGTTAGTTGGCGGAGATATGACAGCTGTTAGTGGGCGGGGCTACAACATCCATGAGTGTGTGGGGCTGTGACACCCGTGAGTGGGTGGGGCTGTAACACCCATGAGTGGGCTGAGCCACAGCACCCATAGGTGGGCAGGGCCAAGTGGGGCTGTAAATGGAAGGGCCATGGGGGGGCTGTAAGGGAAGGGGCCAAGGGGGCCTGCAAGGGGAGGGGCCAGAGGGTTTGTAAGAGGAGGGGGGCTGCAAGGGGAGGAGGAGACAGGGCAGAGGGGCTGTCACATGGTTTCAGAGCAGGAAGTGCAGGGGATCTGGTGATGCTGCTACCATATCACACACAAAAACGTAAATATCTTCAAAACTATGCAAAAAAAAACCAATGAAAGTAACTTTCATAAATCCTCAGAAGAGCAATTCCTGTCAATTTACCTAAAGTCATTTTAGGACCACAGTCCCCCTTTAATGTAGACACATAATGACTCTTTCTCATATTTCCCTTTAAACTCTTTAATAAGAAATATCTGGTATATGATGCGCTTCCCGTTTAAAAATGGTAATTACCATACAACCCCTTGATAATTGTGTTCCAAAAATGACTTTAGGTAAATTGACAGGAATTGCTTTCCTGGGGATTTTTGCAATTTACTTTCATTATTTTACATAGTTTTGCAGATATTTACATCTTTGTGTGTGATATGGCAGCACCATCACCAGATCTATTTTGTTACAGGATGAACAACTTCACAAAGTGTCAGAATCAGGCTGGAAGAAGATTCCTAAGAAGACCCGTAGCCTCAGGGATATTCTAGCGCCCAGCCTGTTTAATCCCCATCATGCTGGTAATAATTGGTTAGATTTCACTGGAACCTTTAAATGTGGTAGTAGCCGTTCTACTATTTCCCGTTACTTAAAGGGACAATTCAGCGGAAATTATCAATATTTGTTAAATTGTTAGTTTGGGTAATGCCCTTCTTAGTAATTCTACATATTCTCTCCCGTTTTGAAGAATCAGTTGATTTCATACCCTTTGCTGTTCTCTGCTGTTGACATTAGTGGGCTGACATTTCAGGTTCTAACGGTCCTTCTTCTTCCCAGGATGCACCACATTCATGGAATGTTCCTAACAGTAATTTCTACTAATTGGCTATTGGATGGGTCAAAGATGCTCAGATCTCTACTGAGCAACTGAATCAACCCAGGCACTGGGTCAAGGGCAAGACCATAACGGTCTCTACTAGGGGTCCTACAAACAGGAAGTCAGTATTTCGGTTGCATTTATTTATACACAGACAAAATGCTGAATGGGCAGATTAAGGTCATTAGGATGGGAAAATACGGCTCTTTTTTCTGAAAAGCATATGTATTTGCACTGAGCTTTGCTAAACAAATTAACCTCTAGTATCTAAATGTCTTTTACAATAATAAAAATAAATACCTACATAGGGATATTTAAATATCCCTACAAGTTGTGCTATTGCATTTGTTGTGTGAGTAGACACATCTCCCAAAACTCCCAATAATGGACTATTGTTTCGGCAGCTGAAATTTGGAATTCTGGGAGATATTCCAGACATTGAATCCAGTGTCCCAGTGACAGCTAGTTTTTCAGACCCACAGGAGTCATAGATGTCATAGCCAAGGGTAACATTAGGTAAAATCCTCTCGTTCTTATTTATTTCATCAATTGCAAACATGAAGACTAGGAAATAGAAGAAATCCTGGAAACTTGTTCTGCAGCAAATAATTCAAGAAACTAAAATTAAAGCAAAATTAAAGTTTTGCAACAATAAATATTAATCAAAACAGAAATATATTGTCCAACCATCAGTAAATTGTTTCTCCTTTCCTGGATTTAATCTGAGGACAGACTGTTTGTTGTGCATTATGTTTGCTTGTAATTTGAGTAATAACTTTCCAGTTTTGGCCATCTCCAATTACAAGCAAACCTCGAACGTTCGATAATCCTTGAAAATACAATCGGAAACTACTTGCGAGTTTCCGATCATATTTTCAAGGATTATCAAACATTCAAGGTTATTTTCAAGGATTACTGAAAATAACTTTTCGTACATTTGGTAATCTTTGAAAATATGGTCCGAAAGTCTGGATGCTCCGCGGTTTCAGATGGAACATTCAGATTTCGGAACCGAGAGGTTCTGTGTCGGATCTGGGCCCAAGTCGGACCTATATCCCATCTCTACTTGTAATGCAAGGTTAATAAAAGTTATTAGTTTTATTCTATACATATTAATGTTTCCAGACAGGTGTAATTGTCCAGAAGCTATCCATTTTTCAGAGACTTTTCTAACCTGGTAATAGGTTCTGTTTATTAATATGAATAAGTTGTAATTTGATTACGGCTGCTGGAAAATCCACATTTAACATAACTGCAGAACAATATCCAGGTGGAATTAGACTGTTTAAAGGGTTTTAAAGTGCCAAAATGACTTAAAATAAATTTACAGATAGCGCTATCCTGTGTACTTTTGTCATATACTTTAATTATTTTTGAATTTTAAATATATATTTTAAATATTTTGGAACAGTTATCCAGATATTTTCATTTTTATGTGTCTAATGGGGGCAGCCATTGATTCCTCTCCTCCTATAGTGGGCAGTGTGCTTGTAGTCTATTGAGATATGTCCACCAATTAGAAGGGTTTTCCATAATGGTTAAAATAGCCCTTGTTCTTAACCCTTTCCTTTCTTCTGTAGTCTTCAGTAGTATATGATCTGATATTGTTGTGTGTAAATAGCATGTTGATGTTCGATTGATTCCGTTTATCTGTGTAACTTCACATACAGGTTTTAGTAGATATTTCAGGCTTTATTTTATATATTAGGTTATACCGGCAGAAGTTCTAAACAGTTTAAACTGTTTACTTCATAAGTGTTATCAAGTCTTTTTATCGCAGGTCTTCTAAGGAGGGGTGAGTGTCAGGGGCCCGGACTCCAGGGGGGCCAGTCTGCTGCAGTTACACCCCTAACCTGCTTTTATTTTAGTTAAATATATATATTTATATACACAGAGAGAGTTATAAGATTATCTGGTAACTGGAGGACATAACTGTTGTTATAAGCAGAGCTGCATTTATTATAGACTGGTTACTTTTACACTGTAATTATTCAGACTCAGCTTTGCTACATGTGTTTCTGATATCCCTTTAATTACCATGTCACTCTCTAGACTGGTTTGAATGTATCTCCCTATGTTCTATTACTGGGGATTGTTTGTGGTGAGATATTGGAAGCAGATATTCCAATACATC
This sequence comes from Hymenochirus boettgeri, assembly GCA_019447015.1. Lineage (NCBI taxonomy): Eukaryota > Metazoa > Chordata > Amphibia > Anura > Pipidae > Hymenochirus > Hymenochirus boettgeri. The sequence continues at coordinate 301,045,084 of CM033473.1, read as the reverse complement.
AATAACACTGCTACTCAGATCTACTGTTAGGTACTTACTTGGGGTAAATTAATTTCTTTGGTGGCAACTTTTTGATCTTAGACACTGGCAAGCAAAAACTGAGAAATAATTGAGAACCATCTGAACTAAAGGCTGCTCATTCAACCTACCCAGCCAGAAACCCAAAACAAGCTTATTTCCCAGTACATGGCTTAGTACAAAGATTTAACATTTAAGATGAAATGCTAAACTGAAACTAGATCTCCTTACTGAACATTCAATATTTGTAGTGTCTCCTAAAACCATCCCTAAATCTGATTGATGCAAGATCCAAGATCCAATAAGATTTAAGATTGTTTCTAGACCAATCAGACTTTGGAGGTGTGATTGAGAAACACTATAAAAAGTTAGAGGTAGGTTACAGCTTAGTATAAGCTCAGCAGCTATACTGGAATGTCTTGGACTTGTGGTTAGATATAAGCTCTGCAAGCTGTTTGCTGCTAGTCTAGGGTCTCTGACTGGGAAAGCTCAATGGGCTGTTTTTAGCCATGGCGGCTTTCAGATTGAGCTTGTTTATTGCACTGTATTTACTGACAAGCATCAAAACAGGGCTAGTGTGAGAGCTGACTAGGCTCCTGAATAAGACATTGATGGAAGATTCTCATTCCAACCTCTGGTTATTTGGAGAAGCCATAAGAAGCCATTTAGTGTAATTCCTTTTCCACTTGTGTAAAAATAATCTTTATCAATATTTCTTTAAAGGGTATGTCTATTCACCAAAATCAAAAAATTTTTTTTTTTCCATTATAAGGTAGTACCCATCCCCAGAAGCCTTTTCCTGCCTTTCTTTTGAAAAAATCCTTTCCCTACCTTTGCAGCAGTCTCTAGAAGTTCCATTTGTTTTTGGGGGTGTGGCCTTAGATGTGCTGGATAAGGAAGTGAGCTGATTACTAAATGAGGCTATTACCATGTGTTTTGGCCCCGCCCACTTGACCCTGTGCTGTGTTATGTAAACAAATCCTCTCCTGCATTGTCAGGTCTGTAGTAAAACAGACAGAGACAAAGGAGAGAGTTCATACATAAAGTGTGCCATTCTACTTTATGTATCTTTCTGTGGCTGAGGGAAGGGAAGCAGGGAGAGTGATTTCTATTTAAAAATAAAACATAAATGTTTCCCCATACTGTCTTACCCATACCCATAGAGTGAGTGAGTGAGTGAGTTAGTGAGAGAGAGAGAGAGAGAGAGAGAGAGTGTGTATGTGTGTGTGTTTTGCCTCTGTGTGCCTTTGAATGCATAAGTGTCTGTTTTTTTTTTTTTTACTGTAATATTCAATCATGTATGTATGTGTGATTTTTCTTGAATAAGTTTGTGTGTGTAATACTATATACTTAAATATATAAAAAGAAATATATATATATATATATATATATATATATATATCTAAATATACCCACGAGTGCTCCTTCTTTGAAACTTACTATCTCTAATATATATATATAAAAATACACATATATATATATATATATATATAATTTATATTGATATATATATATATATATATTATATATATATATATATATATAGTAAAAAAAGTAGGTATAACCAACGCTCCACAGGTCTTTTTCACAAATTTTATTATTTTCAAAAGTAATGCATAGTGCAACAAAACAGCAACGTTTCGGCCTGGTTTAGTGGCCTTTATCAAGCTAACAATATAGTGCAACTGAAAGGGTTTAAATACCCTGCAGGTGATTAGTGAGGAACACTCCTCTGACAACAATATTCTCAAATTCATTAGCTTTAAAGTGACAGTGCTTATTAATCATACCAGTGTTAAATACCTTAATTTATAGTGATAATAGAATAATTTATCATAATTTATCGTGTAGATATAAAAATGCTAAAAAGTTCTATGGAGTGCTATAATAGTTAAAAGGACTTACAAAAGCTCTTAAGACACTTAAGGAAGACAACAGCATTATAATCAGACCTGCAGATAAAGGTGGTGGCATTGCAATTTTGAATTATTCATATTACAGAAAGGAAGCACTGGAACAGTTACAGGATACAAATGTATATCAGAAACTCAATAATAATCCTACTATTGGAATACAGAAGTATATTAAAAATGTAGTTGATAACGCTTTAGCATCTGGTATAATAAACCTGCAACTCAGTGATTTTCTTTTTCAGAAATTTCCTATCTGTCCGGTATTTTATACTTTGCCAAAATTGCACAAGTCCTTGGAGGCACCACCCGGACGCCCAATAATTTCAGCAAGAGGAAGTTTGCTTGAACCTTTAGGTAAATATCTGGACAGTAACTTACAAACGATTGTACAAAAAACAAGTTCTTATGTGAAAGATACACCACATTTTATTACTAAAATTAAAGAGTTATCAATCCCGGATGGTAAAGAAGTGCTTTTGGCCACTATGGATATAACCAGTTTATACACTAACATCCCTCACCAGGAAGGAATTCAAGCCATAAAAGAAGCCTTTGAGGAAAATAATGTGGGTGTACAAACATGGCGTGATTTTAACCTAACCCTTTTAGAAATCACATTAAAAAAGAACTTTTTCGTTTTGAAGAGACATATTATATACAGAGCACAGGTAAAGCCATGGGTGCGGCCATGGCACCAGCATATGCTAACTTATTTATGTCCAAATTTGAGAGAAACCACATTATGGATACATATAAAGAATTTCTTACCTTTTACTGTAGATACATAGACGATGTGTTTATCGTTTGGAGCGGCTCTGAGAAACAATTCACCATGATGGTCAATGATCTAAATAGGATGGATACAACAATTAAATTCACCCACAAGGTTAGTAAAACCAGTATAAATTTTTTGGACTTGAATATAATACTCACTGACCACAATTTAGAATATAGTCTTTTTCGTAAAACAACGGACAGAAATACTTTGCTTCATTATAATAGCCATCATCCTTTCTCATTTAAAAAGGCATTACCCATATCCCAATTCTGTAGGGTCATGAGAAATAACTCTAACTTTGATACAAGACAGAAACAACTTCAAGAAATGAAAGGGAGATTTATAGAAAGAGGTTACCCAAGGAACATTTTAAATGACGCCCTGACTAAAGCGGAACAGAAAATTATTATAAAAAACAACATACTGGATCCAAAGGGAGACAAAAAATTTGTTTGTGCAACAACCTACTCCACTATAGGGGAGGATATGAAAAATATATTACATTCCAATTGGCATATTCTCAAATCAGATGAAAGATTAAAAGACCGACTACCTGACAGACCTACCATTGCCTTTAAGAGAGGGAGAAACCTTAGAGATATATTGGTTGAAACGGACCCCATAAATAAATATAAGAAAAACAATTGGCTAACAAATAAGCCTAATGGTTGTTTCAGTTTTCATAAATGTAAATCCTGTGCATCGATGATACCCAGCTCTATATTCTTACACCCTCACACAGGTAAACAGATGAAGATCAAACACCATATTACTTGTCAAACCACTCATGTTGTCTACATAATAATATGCCCATGTAATCTATATTATGTTGGAAAGACAGATTTGACTCTAAGACTACGTATTGACGGACATAAGTCGGCCATCAATACCGCTTACAGAGATCTTAAGACCAACAAACCTGTAGCCAATCACTATCTGGAAAAAGGACACAAAATAACTGACCTTAAGTTTTTGGCTATCGACCATATACCTCCCCAAACAAGAGGTGGAAACAGAACTAATCTGCTACTAAGAAAGGAAACTTTCTGGATTAAAACTTTAAATACTTTGACACCTTATGGACTGAATGAATTCTGTTCTTTCAAATATTTTATAGATGAACGTTAATTCTTACTATGATAAATTTTACAATAATCTTTGCTGCCCTGATCTTATCTGCGTAATTAACTACTTATAGATAGATAGATAACCTAGTAACCTGTAATAAAATAGTTATGTAATGTATACTATACTCTGATGTACTAAAGAGAGTGTCTCTATCCTAAGCCCATTAATCCCTTTTTAAAAAAAAAAATTTTTGTAAGTCCTTTTAACTATTATAGCACTCCATAGCACTTTTTAGCATTTTTATATCTACACGATAAATTATGATAAATTATTCTTATATTATCACTATAAATTAAGGTATTTAACACTGGTATGATATTAAGCACTGTCACTTTAAAGCTAATTGAATTTTGAGAATATTGGTGTCAGAGGGAGTGTTCCTCACTAATCACCTGCAGGGTATTTAAACCCTTTCAGTGCACTATAGTTTAGCTTGATAAAGGCCACTAAACCACGCCGAACGTTGCTGTTTTGTTGCACTATGCATTACTTTTGAAAATAATAAAATTTGTGAAAAGACCTGTGGAGCGTTGGTTATGACCTACTTTTTACTGCAATTGGAATTTATGAACCAACAGCTCCAGGCAAACGTAAGTGAACATGTGTGCAAATATTGCCATCTTTTAAATATATATATATATATATATATTATAATATATATATTAATATATATATAAAACATAGAAAAGATAACAATGCACATTCAATGTGCATTGATTATCTTTTCTATGTTTGTATAAATGTTTGACCAGATCAGTTGCACTTCCGCTAAATGTAGTTGTAAATTAGCCTAATTGGAGTGCTTCCACAATCCTTGTATTGTATGTATATATATTTAGAGATAGTAAGTTTCAAAAGAAGGAGCACTCGTGGGTATATTTAGAGATATATATATATTTATTTTTATATATTTAAGTATAATATAAAATATATAAATTATAAAAAAAATAATAATATATAAACAGCTATTATATTTACACCACACAAACTTATTCAAGAAAATCACAAACATACATGCTAGAATATTACAGTAAAAAAAAACATTCCCGATATATATATATATATATATTTTATATAAAACCATTTTTTACATACCATACATATACACAGACATATATATAAAAATATTTGTGTATATATAAATTATATATGCATATATATATATATTTTTTATATATATATATATATATATATATATATATATATATATATATATACACACAATCATATATAATTTTTATATACAAATATATATCTGCCGGGTAGACTTGTTAGACTACCCGGCAGGGGAGCGATCGATTGGGTATGTATCTTACCTTCTCTCCCAGCTCCTGTTTGTTTTAACTCCCGTACTTCATTGAAAATAAATGGACAAACTTTACTTTTTCAGTGCAGATACCCTGTAAAGTGAGCAGGGCCTTACCGTTGTTTTTTAAATCAATGCTGTTTAGGATGATAGACAGGCCTAAAAATAGAAAATCTACTGAATAAATATTTATAAAACATTTAAATAATTAGTCAACTGTATTATAACAATAACAATAGTTTCACGAAATAAGTGCAAAATTGCAGAATTTTTTTTTCTACAAAACAGTCCTTTAGATCTGCATGACATTTCAAGAGTTCACATTGTCTCCAAATCGTGACCTGTGCTTTTCAATGACAATATGTCGCTCAGGTCTTTCGACCAATGCTAATTTCATGGCACATTGAAAAAAAGATCTCCAATCACTTTCCAAAGTGCCTTCAAGTATCTTCATTGCTTTTCGCATGATGTCCATAACATGCTCATCTTTGACCTCCTCGTAGATTGGTTTTGCTACCCAATCTTTTTTATATTTGGGTAAACAATTCTAAATCTTTGCTCTCCAAGCTCAAGAGAGCTTCCAGATGGATGTTTAATGACTGCTTGCTCTCGGTTTACATTTCTATTGTGAGAGATTGCTGCAGAATGGTTCTTGCAATCATGCATCCATCCCATAGGATATACGCTTTGGACAAATTTCAGCATTTGCTGTGGTAGACCTCAAGTTCACCGTATGACAGAATTTTCTATCTTGCCTGATGTCCTTGAGCAACTTTGGTGAACACACAATTTCCTTGATAAGAACATGTGCCTTATCTCCCTGAGGAATCCACGGTGTCTCTTCTCTCTTTTTTTTAGAAAGTCTCTTGTGATCGCATTTTTTACAAAGTTTGTTCTCTGAGAATTTGTGTTTATTAGAGACATGATCTAACAAGGATTCCCATTTAGCAATCAGCAATTCTGCATTGCCTTGGCATGATTTTGTGCAAAACCATAAATGGTTTATTATGGGTGTGATCCACCTTGCTATAACAGAACAATTGGCTTTTCTGCTAGCCGCCAATAATTTAGTCCTTATGCTCTTACTTAAGTGCCATATGTCAAACTGATGGTTAATATCTGGGTATTTTTCTGCCATCACTTTTCTAATGCTAACATGACGATCTGTTGCTATAACTCCAACATCCATGTTTTTAGCAAGTATTTCCTGTAAGCATTGCTCAAATGTGCTTTTCTCCATTCCAACTGATGTCTTTCCTGGTCCAAGCTGATCGATTTTGAAATGCACAATTTTTTGGGATAGTAAGTCCATTAGAGTGTATGTGCAGTATTTAGCACAGTGACCAGGACTATCAAACTGTATGGATTGTGTAATTATTTAAGAGTTTTACTGTTCTCTCGCATGTACCCATATATACGCGTATATACGGGTACATATGGATGTTAGTCTTATGAAGAGTTTATGTTACCTCGCATTACCCCATATATACAGTAATATAAGGTACATATGGATGTTAGTATTACATGATTATGTACTAGCGTCCGCAAGGTACCCATATACAGTATATAGGAGTACATATGGGATGTTGAGTTATTAAGGTTATGTTACTCGCTGTACCCGATATACAGTAATATAAGGTACATATGGGATGTAGTGTATTAAGAGTTAGTTACCTCGCATTACCATATATACGTAATAGACGGTACATATGGGAATGTTATTTATTAGAGTTAATTTCTCGCATGTACCATATAACAGTAATATAACCGGTACATATGGTGGTTAGTTAATTAAGAGTATTGTTTACATCGCATGTACCATATATACGTAATATAGTACCGATAGGGGATGTTAGTTATTAATAGTTATGGTACGCGCATTACCCGTATATCAGTAAGATAAGGTACTATGATTTTAGTTATTAATGAGTTATGTATCTCGCCATGTACCCCATATGATACAGTAATATGAACGTACATATGGGGGTAGTTAATGTTATTAAAGTTTCGTACTTACTCGCCTGTAACCCATATATACAGTAATATAAGGTACATATGGGATGTTAGTTATTAAGAGTTATGTTCTCCGACATGTACCCATATATACTAGACTATAAGTACATATGGATGTTAGTTATTAAGAGTTATGTTACTCTCATGGTACCTAATATATGTACAGATTTATTATAATAGTTCCCAGTCCAAGACCAAGATATGGGATGTTAGTTATTAAAGTAGCTCGCTGCATATTCGTATCTAATTTCAGGGATGTTTAGCAGTGTTCCCATGTACCCATATATACATATATAAGTACATATGGGGAGTGTTAGTTATATAGAGTTAGTGTTTCGCATTGTACCCATTAAAATATACAGTAATAAAGGTACATAGGAGGTGTTATTAAAGGTTATGTTCACTCGTGTACCCATATCATACAGATATATACGATACTATGGGTATGTTAGTATTAAGAGTTATGTTACTCGCATGTACCCATATACATAATATAAGATACATATGGATGTTAGTTATTAAGTAATGTACTCGCATGTACCACATATTCAGAATATAAGTACATATGGGATGTTAGTTATTAAGAGTTATGTTACTCGCATGTACCCATATATCAGTAATATAAAGTACATGGAGTTGTTAGAAGTATTGTCAATATAGATATGTCTATGGATGAGTTATAAGTTGTTACTCGCATGTAACCATATATACAGTAATATAAGGTACTATATGGGATGTTAAGTTAGTAAGAGGTTATGTTACTCGCATGTACCATATATAAGTAATATAAGGTACATATGGATGTTAGTTTATTAGAGTATGTTACTCGCATTGTACCTATTAACAGTAATGCTAAGGCTACATATGGATGTTAGTTTTAAGAGTTGTTAATCGCCTGTACCCATATATAACGTATATACGCGTACATATGGGATGTTTAGTTATTAAGAGTGTTTATGTTCACTCGCATGTACCCATATACTAGTAATATAAAGGTACATATGGGATGTTAGTTATTAGCGGTTATGTTCCTCGCAATGTACCATAAGACAGTAACTATATAAGGTACATATGGATGTTATTATAAGTAGTTATGTGTACTCGCATGTACCCGCATATATACAGTAAAGTAAGGTACATATGGGAATGTTAGTTATTGATTATGTTACTCGACATGTACACTCATACTATACAGTAATTAGTCATTGGGATGTTTAGTTATTAAGGTTATGATTACTCGCAGCATGTACCCATATATACATAATATAAGGTACATATTGGATTAGTTATAGGAAAGTTAGTGTTACTTCGCATTGTACCCATATATACAGTAATATAAGATACATATGGATGGTACGTTATTAAGATTAGTTACTCGCATGTACCCATATATACAGTATATAAGGTACATATGGGATGTTGTTATTAAGAGTTATGTTACCGCATGTACCCATATATACTGTAATATAAGGTACATAGGGATGTTAGTTATTAGAGTTACTGTTACTCGCATGTACCCATAACCATTACAGTAATATAGTACACTATGGGATGTTAGTTATAAGTTATGTTTACCGCATTTACCCCTATATCAGACTAATATAAGGTTAAATATGGGCATGTTAGTGTAAGAGTTTCTGTTACTCGCATGTACCCATATATACATTAATATAAGACCTAGGGTTGATGGGTTAGTTCTTATATGTAGAGTTATGGTGGTGTTACTCCATGCCCGGGTGTAGTATACGAGTAATAGGTATAGGGAATTACATATAGATGGTCTTAGTCATATAGAATTGAGGGTATATTGCAAGTATAGTTATGTTACTCGCATGTGTAACCATATAGCAGTAATATAAGGTACATATGGGATGTTAGTTATTATAAGTTATGTTTATCCGCAGTACCCATATTATCCAGTATATAAGGTACATAGGGGATGTTAGGATAAGAGTTGTTACTCGCATGTACCCTATATCAGTAATACAAGGTACACTATGGGATGTTCAGTTTTAAGAGTTATGTTACTCGCATGTACCCACTATATACAAGTAATATAAGGTCAGGTACTAGGGTATGTTTAGTTTATTGAAGAGTTTCAGTTATCTCGCACTGGTACCCATACAATTTTACCAGTAAATTAAGGTACATATGGGATGTTAGGTATTAAGGAGTTTGTACTCGCTTACCCATAGACAGTAATATAAGAGTCCATAGGGAGTTATTGATTAAGAGTTATGTTACTCGCATGATACCCTATATACAGTTAATATAAGGTACATATGGCTGTTAGTTATTAAGAGTTATGTTACTCGCTGTGACCCAGATATACAGTCATAAAGGTACATAATGGGAGTTATTGTTATATAGTAGTTCTTACTCGCAGTACACCATATATACCGTAATATAAGGTACATATGGGAGTTAGTTATAGAGTTATGTTAACTCAGATTGTACCCATATATACATGAATATAAGGTAACATATGGGAATGTTAGTTAATTAAGAGTTAGTTACTCCGCATGTACCCATATAGTACATAATATCAAGGATAATATGGGATGTTAGTCTTAACTATATATGTTACTCGCATGTACCCTCTGATATACAGTAATAGGAACATATGGGATGTTGAGTTATTAGAGAGTTAGTTACCTCGCATGTACCAGATATTACAGTAATATAGAGACATATGGGATGTTGTTATTAAGAGTTTATGTAGCTCGCACTGTACCCATATATACAGTAATATAAGGTACCTATGGGAGTTAGTTATTAAGAGTTATGTTACTCGCATGTACCCATAGTATACAGTAATATAAGGTACATATGGATGTTAGTATTATTCAGAGTTATGTTACTCGCAATGTAACCATATATAAAGTAAATATAAGGTAATAATGATTAGTGTCCGAGTCCCATATGACGTAATTATATTGGAATTAGTTTAAGAGTTGTATGTTACTCGCATGTACCCATATCATCATATCATATGGTTTATTAAGAGTATTTTACTCGCATGTACCCATATATCAAGTAATAAGCATATGATTTTAGATTACTCGAGCCGATATACAGTTAAGTTGGATTAGAAAGAGTTATGTTACTCGATGTACCCATATCATATATAAATCTGGATGTATTATGAGTTATGTATACCCAGTACCATTAATTTTAATTGACATTAAAGACAATGGAGAAAAGTGCCCATTATAGATAATGGATATGATGATAAGTACTACCCTATAGATGGTTAGTGTCGGAGTAAGTCGATAAATAAATAGCTGGTAAAAATAGTCGTAGGAACTGAAAAGGGAGACTAAAATCTCTATCAAGCAACAAAAGAGGAGTGACCACCATTCTTAATACTTAATCCACATAACCAGTAGCAGTGGGCACCCATTGTACAGCTCCTACTTCCGGCTCCCTCTCGAGTGCAGATTCCCTGCATCCAGTCCATTGTGCTCGTCTCTGTGCTTAATTGCCTGGTGCCAAAACCGATGCGGACTTGACTATAGCACGACATGGTGAAATATGGAGAATCTGCACTTATGAAAAGTGGAGATTTACGGGAAGTACACTCTCACACAGAGTTTAGCGCTTCCTGTTATAGCTAAAAGACAGACAAGGGAGAGTACAATTCCACGCCTAACAGACAAATCAGCGCTAAATTCACGCTAAACACTACGCACGAATTGTTACGTGGAAAGGTTTGCACTGCCTGTCACCATGGTTGCAAATTTTGTTTATTATTGCACAGTGCAAAGCGAGCAATAATTTTGAGCAACGTTTTTTAGGCGCTAGTTTTTTTGCGAAAGTGACGCCTTTGCACAACGGTGGTCTTTAAAATCGGCCAAACAGGTCGCAACGACCGCTAGCGGTGTTCGCAATGATTAACAGTCGTCAAGATGTTAAGACATTGCGGAAACGAGTGCACGTAGTTGTGATAGCGAAATTTTATTGCATTCTGCGCCAAAGTTTAAAGTTACTGACTAAATGATTTTTACCAGGGCTTAAATACAGCACCGGGGTCATTATAATAAATATAGAACAGATAAAACTATAGTCACAAAACAACAACGGGGTAGGTAGCTCCGGTAACAACTTGGGAGAGACCAATGTGCACATTGGCACTAACTGACGTACGGTTTCGAGATCAAGCCGATCTCTCGCTCTGGTCCCATGGACCGAACGAGAAGAAGAGATCGGCTTGTATCGAAAGTACGTCGGTCCTAGGCCATGTGCAGCGTTGGGACTCTTTCTAACTGTGATGTACGGAACACCGCCTCGTGGAACCTTTTTCTTTGTGGAAGTGGTGAACGGGTGGCCCATGCATGGGCCATACCTCCTACTGGCAACAGGTATTGGCTCAAATTTTGTAAAACCTATCCTAATGGATTTTGAACGGGCCATTAGGGACTCGCAACCGGCTACCGCAGGAGGTGAGACAGGACTTTTTAGACTATATGTGGCTCTTTCGTTTACACTGTACTTCTCATCGATCACTTAGGCGCGCTGATTCCGCGTACTCCTATTATGCATATATGAAGACCGATCTGTACGTAGCGACACTGTTTTTACTTGGGTTCCTGTATGTGATCAATGCGCTATTGAGTTTTAAAGTATGAATTAAATGTTTGTTTTTAATCTTTTTCAGTGTCCACCACCGACTCAACCATCTGTTTAAATTAGGTTTCATTATGACCCTTGTAATATTTAGATTATTTATTAACCACTTTACAAGGCGGGAGCTTCTTACGGACTTGTTGTCCCAAGTTTGTTACCGGAGATCTACCCATTTGGTTTTGTTTTTGACTCAGATTATCTTCTGTTCATATTTATTATATATGATATATATATATATATATATATACATATATATAATTAGACATACAGCAACACAACACCGCACACAGGTTTAACTAACAGATTTTATTAGCACATAGGCATTCACTACTTTCGCGGGATCGCCACTCACCCTTCGTCAGGTCAACACATATCACATAATGCTACATAGTTACACAACCTTTTTGAACCTCCCCCACAGGAACTGACTTCACAGCGTTGTCAAATCACACCCCTACTATAGTTAACCCCTTACCACTTAAACCATGCTCAACCAAAACACGAGAGAACACAAAATCATATTATTCATGTGGACATTTACATAGGAAAGGACATGGAAAAACTGGCGAAAACAACATGGTTTAAATCTCAACCTAAGAAATGGAAGGATCGTTAGTCTTATTAAATCCCTGGGGGCCAAACTATTTAATTGGTGTTACCCACCAACCTAGCCCTTTTTTCCATTTGTAGACCACGTATCTTCCCCCATACTGGAATCTGTACCACTCTCTCCGTCCTCTCCGTACGCTATTTAACTCCATGTCGCTATGTCCCATCTCCACAAAGTGTTAGGGACAGGCCAACCTCATCACGTCTTTCTTTCTAACTGGAGCGGTTTTGGGAGATCCTAGATTAATCATTGGGTGGATCCTCCCCAACGTAAATCAACACACGGGCCCACAACACATATACCACCAACGTGGATTCCACTGTGCAAATTCCCGATCCGGTATTCTTGCTTAGTACTGGATTTAAATGTAGGGCCTTATCTACAAACCTACACTGAGTTAGCGTGCAGACAGGGGTACATTCCGGGCTTATGTGTTGCCAAGAAGGTAGCCCCATCCGCACCATTCCGTCTGTAGCATGGCTCTAACCAGGCTGTTGCCTACGTGAGAACCCTTGCGGTATTTATCAGATAGGTGTGCCTTAAATTCTCTTCGATCTCGGGTAGGAGCGACTGTAAGTATGCCAGTTCTTACGGATGCCTCCTCATCAGTTTTCTTACTTCCGAACACGAAAGTCCATAATAAGGGGTATACGTTTGGTTTTGTGTATTGCTTTTCTTGCTTGTTTACAACTGGCATTCATAGGGAATATAACTTAGTAAGTCGCCTGGCTATTGACGTTTAGCGGTATTGTTCATACATCTGCTGGTGTCCTGCCTCTCGCGTACAACAGGCCTAACTTACAATCCTGTCACAACATCTTTTAAAACGACTGATTCGGGATTGATTTCCGACATGGAGACGGAGTGGAAACTTCCATACGAAGGATCTGATTCGATCAGTAGGTTGACTTACAGTTCCGTACTAAGTGCATGATCCATTCTTACCAAGCACATCCAGGAAACAAATCTCCGTGGAACTAGCGCATAGAGAAAATTGATCTCAGGTGTAGTTGTTCACGCTGTTCATGAAACACGTTGATTAGGGATCCCAATGTCCGCCCCGCCAAAGAGGAAGACATCATCTATGTATCTCACCAGGCATAAACAGGCCGTGGTGAAGGATGGTAAACATAGATGAAGTCCTCCTCAACCAAGCCATAAACGGCATTGGCGTATGAAGGAGCGCATAGATTCCCATTGCCGTGCCTCTCAAATTGTATGTAAAGGAATCATGCAAACTTAAAGATGATCTTGTAAAATCAAATTCACACACCTTCAGTGAAAACTTGACCTGGCATTGACACTGTACCCTCCCACCCCACTTGGAAGGCGCTGCAAGAAGCAACCCCATCCCTGTGTGGTATGGAAGGTGTACAGTGCTGTACCAGTCCATGGGATGCCAAATGATTCTCCCCCCAATCATCAATTTCCACATCTCGAATCTCCTCGAAGTCTCCCAAGAAAATGGGAGTTGTCTTCACATAGGCTCGGTGTACCCTGTACCAAGGGAGCAAGAATCCCATCCAGCTGGTCGCCAGGGGCGAAGACGAACCGATGCCGCCACTATGGGTCTACCAGGCGGCTGGGTGGGAATTTTTGGTATTGGGCAGGGTATACAAGACGGAGTAATAGGGTAAGTCGGGGGGCAAATAAAGGGCCTTTTTTAAGGTCTTGAGAATACTCGATCTCTGAATCGTGGGTGAGCATACAATCAATTTTCTTTCTAATGTCCCATAATGGTGATCTTTCTGCACTTTGCATACACCTTATGTCGTCACCCAATTGGTCGGGTATCACCTCATATAATACTCTGTATCAATATCACAATCGCACGCCCCTTTATCTGAGGGTTGATGGTGATATCGGTCTGTGTTTTCAACAACCTTTCAGGGCCCATTTTTTTCACATACAGTTAAATTGGATTCACGATAAGAATCATTTTCTGATGTTGCTGACACACACATCATGTTTACTTTATTCACCAAAATTCTACTCCTATATAGGGTAGTCGGTGTTACAAATCCACTCTTCCTGTTAATCCACATTGGTGGCGTAGTATGTTGTGCTCCAAGTTTCACCTACAGTCCCTTCTGGTTGTTGGGAAAGAAAAAGTTTTAAGTTTCAAGTTCAACCGTCGAAAAGGCATATAGTCAATTCCAACTTGAAAGTGTCCAGACTATAGATGGGACAAAACCCTAAAACCCTCTGAAACCAGTCACGTTCCTTCGCCAATATGTTTTAACATAAAATATCCTTTGAAGATTGTAATGGTACACATATTGGCGAAGGAACATGACTGTTTCAAGAGTAAGTGTAAGGAGGCTCATTTAAGTAAAAAAAGAACACCAAGCCTAAAATAGAGGTGGGGGGTTCAAGCACAACGTCTGCATGTACAATGCTGTTTTAACACCTTACTCTGGGCGAGTCCTTTAACACCTCTTAGCCACGTATCCAATCACACACCCTTAAACACCTGGCTTGGAATATGGTAATTGGGATTTTCCAGGGTACATAATTGCCACAGTTTCTGACAACTCATTCTGAATTGGAGAAAGCCATCGGAATGACTATGATGAAACGTTTCAGATACTAAACATTCAAGTCCAGTTGATCAAATTGAAATTCAAAGATATATGCAAAATGTAGTTCTTGAAGAAGCAGCAATGTTGGTCCATCAATGGCTAGATGTTTCTAAGATGTTATGACAAACTCCTTTACATTGTTGTTGTATACTCCTATTACCCATTGACACATGGGTGTACCCAAGGCTTTCTTTCTACAAGTGAGGTGTGGGCTCAGGGTAAATGCCAAACCTTTATTAGAGTTCCATAGTTGATACTGTGGCACACGCGGTTGCCTGACTAGCCAGACGATTCGTAGTGCATGCTCCCCATACTTATCAGGGCTCCATAAACCAAGCAAGGTATAGAATACGGAGGAGGCACACACTATAGTGGAGAATTTTTTATGTTTAGTGCAAAACAGCATTACAGCACGTACCAACGTTTCGGGACTCTAAGGCCCCCTTCTCAGTTGGTATAACTGGTACATGCTACACACAACTATATCCCTTAGATCTCCACGCCACTTGCCAGTGGTTAGTTCATTGATGCCCCTGGGTGTCCAGTTTACCAAACAACAATCTCTGTGTCACACTGAAACCATACAGAGTAAGGCCTATCTAGTAAACCATGGACATGAGAAGCGTTATATATATCCACCCCACGATCAAGGACTTAACAAGCTATGGAGGAGTGTTTACTCGATTGGGGGTTGACAAATGTGGCGTACTTTCCATTGGATTTATTGAACTAATGTCTTACCAAGAACTACTTATAAATGTTTTACAGTCATATTACTGCAATGCGGGACACTAGTATGGGGCCCATTTGCTCCAAACATACGCTAACCCTGTTGTGGCCACAATTGAAAAAGCACATGTTTTGAAGATTTGTAAGATTAAGACTGAATAGAAGAAAGGGGTACGTCAAGGATGTAGATTCTTTTTCATTATGGAAGGTGACCTTGCAAGCCTCCTAGAACTATCTACATACATAAACAAGTGCACACCTACTTGAAGTTTACCCTAGCTATGACCCAAAAACAGATAGCATATTGGACGTATGGTTAAGGCCAAATGGCTTACTCTATCCCAGACATATATGTCAAATCCACAACAAGAACATCTCTTGTTAGTCTAATAGTCATATCACCCTAGGTAACACAACAGAAGGCCTCCCATAAAGCCAACTTTATAGAGTAAAAGGATGTAAAAGTGATGAAATCTCTGTGACTAAGACTTACAGGAATGTGTATAAGTTCAATAAGGGGTTATGGTACACGGTCTTGCAGAGGACTATGAAAAAAGTAAGGCAAATGAAAGATCCTACACTCCTAGAAAGTGGGAAGACTATACTCAGAAAAGTAACTCCAGGATACCTTTGGTGACTAAATAACCTACTCACTTCTAATAATAATTCAGATGGAATAGTGAAAAATAAATGGCGAATCTACAGAATACAACGATTCGGGTAGCCTTTTCACAGAGCCCCCCGTTTTCCTTAAACATTCCAGCAACTTAGAGACTTAGTTTTACACACGGATTTAAACCCTCACAGATCGTGAAAAAAAGCTACTTCTGGGCCCCATGACAGCAGGTTACCTTTCCCTGTGCAGAAATGGTGGGATAGGCAATTCCATTATCGTCTGGAGTCAGAGTACATCATCCTAGCCAAAAGGCACTAAAATTAAGTTGGCAAGACTTTGCTACATGTTCCACGAAAGGGGTATATATACTCTAAAATGCCCATGCGGGTGTGGGAATGGTAGGCAAAACAGAAAGGGAACTAGGATCCGAATAGGAGAACAACGTAGGGATATTGTAAATTACAAAGGAGTTACCTTCCAGATATGATACCCCATTACAGGCAACTTTTGAGTTTAGAAAAGGCAGAATGTCATCTCAACTTAAGTGGCAAGTTTTGAATAGTGAAAATTGGGGAACAGAGGTGGAATCATAAACAAGCAATACTAGGAAGGAAAAAGGCAAGATGGATTGAAGGCATACCCAACTCTCAGCCAAGGGCATCAATGGAAGATGTCTGGGTTTAAACAGCTTCCTATCGAGACTAGGTTTCTGTGATATAATGGGTGCATTGAAATTAGATATTATGGTCAATCTTAAATTGGTTTAGCAGTAAGCGACTGGCTTTCTCAATCCAAATGAACTTGTACAAGTGGCAATTAATGGTACCCTGGAATCCCAATTAGATGATCACACAGGTGTAACGGTTGTGTGAGTTGGAGTAGTGGCTTAAGAGGTTTATAGGAAACGCCAGAGCCCTAACACATGGCTTGCAATTCAGAATGACTTGGTACAAGTGGCATTATGTACCCTGGAAAATCCCAATTAGCATATCACAAGCCAGGTGTTAAGGGTGTGATTGGATAGGGCTAAGAGGTGTTATAGGAACGCCAGAGCCCTTAAACCTGGCTGTGATATGATAATTGGGATTTCCCAGGGTACATAATTGGCCACAGATTCTTGTACAAGTCATTCTGAATTGGAGAAAGCCAGTAGGCGGAATGACTAGCGAAACGTCTTCAAGAATACATTTCAAGTCCAGTTGATCTAATTGAATACAACAGAATCCAGACCTGGGATGAGGAAGAAGACTTTCACGAGCATATCTCACTATAGTAGGGTGCTCTCTATTCTATACCAAACCTATTACCATCAGTATGGGCCACTCAGAAAATGTAACAATGCTGTCAGTACCCATACCTTGAAAATAAACATCTTGCATTCTTATACCCTAATATTAATCAATCTCATGAATTTACCAAGGGTCAAACACTCATAGTGGACACAAGGGTCAAATTGTCCACCTTATCAGAGCACCTGCTGGCTTAACGATATGTAAGGAGGAAGGACATTGTTGAGGTATGGCATTGGACACTATGGCCAAGCAAATACAGGGGGGGAGGAGAAAACAGAAGGTACACAATACAATGGAATGGAACCAATGGAACCAATGGAATTTGCTATTACAGACACCAAACAATCATTAACTACATTAGATCTGTTATGTTGGAAGGAAGCTCAGAATTTGTAACGTTCAGGAGGAATTTAAACCCCATGACTGCCTGCCAGTTAAACAATGTGGGAACTGCCAATACTGCTTGTCATGCGGTAAAGTGAGGTAATTCGAAAATAAGAGTGCAATTCCAGATAGTGTCTATGGGGTTTTACATTGCACTCCGTGTCGATCACAACATGCACTAGAATTACTATTGTTTGTATGTATTATATTTTGGTCTCTAGTTGCAATTTAATATGGAGTACAGCCCAATTTTCTATATATGTGTGTTACATTGAAGGTTCGATCAAGCCTTCTGGTAATGTACTCACCCAGAGTTAGGTCATGTGATCGTTTGAGCAAAAGTACTTTAAATAGAGAGTCAGCTTCAAGCATCCAGGCCACACAGGAGAAGCGGTCAGCTCATGTAAGCCGAAAAGGAGAGTACCAGTAGGTTAGGACCCAGTAAAAATCAAACTTGATTGGTGACTGGGATTTTAAAGGGCATGTCCACATCCAAAACCCACTACGGGCCCCACCGTGTTGTAAATAAAAATCCTTACCTTTCATCCCAGCTCCCAATGGTTCTCTGGAATCCTTCCCCAAAGTCCAAAAAAAGTGGCCACCGGAGCCTAGCAGAGTCCATATAGGTTCTCTTGCCTCCTGTCTCTCTCCAGGAGAAGTTGACATGCGCTCTGCAGCCCTTCCCCCTCCCTCTCCCTCCTACCCATTTGCAATCCCTCCCCCTAGGTATTTCCCTTTGCCACATAGTAGGGTTCCTCCCCCAGCCCAACCGCTATAAAGATTTTCAGAAAGTCCCCTGTCTACTTACCTTCCCCTTTCCCCGGCATTTGTCAGCCGGCAGCCAGTTGTGATTGGTGCCTCTCAGACATTAGGGACGCGGCGCGGTCCAGCCCCCTCTTGCTACATGCAGCAGAAGGCCGGGCAGTACGCGGAGGATAGAGAAATTAAAGATTGGGGAGTTTCTACAAATACTTTTCTAGCCGTTTGGGCTGGGGAAGGACTTCTATGTGGCAAAAGTTTTTTACAGGGGGGACATGCCCTTTAAATAATTTAGCCAACTATTGAACAATTGCTTTTATTTCCCAGGGTTAGCAGACTGTTGAGTAGAACTATGGAGGGAGCCAATATGCAATTAGAATTTTTGTGCACACAATTCTATTTTTTGTATGTTTTATATTTTTGGTCTTAGTGGCACTTTATATGGGTACAAAGCCAATTTCATATATTGTATAAGCAGACTGCTACATGGTAATACAAAATATAGAGATGTGTTCTGTATATGTGTGTCATATTGCAATCATTTGACTGGTGGGTAGAGATGGCTGACTCTGATGTCGGGCGTTTTTGAACTACATGGATAGTTGAAAGTTCGGAAAACATCAATGGGAGTCAAATAGTTTGAAAAGTTCGAATGAAATACAATTAAAATATCAATGTAACTTAATGTAAATGGCTGTGGGACTGGGAAATGGTCGGGGGAACATGTTCCAATATCCAGAACTTCCAAAAATCAATTTTAATCTCACGCGAGCGGTACTTTGAGCTCCCGCATTCGAACATTCGATGATTATCCCCTAAACGATTCGAACATTCGATAATTATCCCTAAACTATCGAACATTGATATTATCCCATAAACGATTCGAACATTCAATAATTATCCTATAAACGTTCGAACATTCGATAATTATCCAATAAACTATTCGAACATTCGATAATTATCCATAACATTCGAACATTTCGATAATTATCCATAAACCATTCGACATTCGATAATTATCCCCTAAACGATTCGAACATTCGATAATTATCCATAAACCATCGAACATTCGATAAGATCCCATAAACTATTCGAACATTCGATAATTATCCTGAAACGGTTCGAACATTCGATAATTATCCTAAAAACTATCGAACATTCGATAATTATCCCATAAACGATTCGAAAATTCAATAAGTATCCTATAACGATCGAACATTCGATAATATCCCATAAACTATTCGACATTCGATAATTATCATCGATTGAACATTCGAATTTCCCATAAACTTTTCGAACTTCGATAATTATCCCATAAACGGATTCGAAGTTCAATAATATCATAAACGATGAACATTGGAAATATCCATAACGATTCGAACATTCGATATTATTCCTATAAAAAATCGAAATTCAATATTCCCATAACGATCTCGAAACATTCATGATTATCCCATAAACGATTCGAAATTCAATGATTAGCCCATAACGATTCGAACATTCAAGATTATCCCATAAACGATTCGAACATTCGATAATTATCCCATAAACGATTCGAACATTCAATGATATCACCATAAACATTCGAACATTCGATAATATCCCATAAACGATTCGAAGATCGATAAGATCATGAAAGTCCGAGAAATCCGGGTCTGGGATAGTTCAAGAAGTCTGAGTCCTTTTGAACTCGATAAGTTCGACTTGAACTCGGGTTCGAGTTCGAGTTCTAGTCCCATCTTACTGGTGGGTATTCCATCCAGATCTCTCTGAAAGTTGTGTATGACTTGTTATCTGTGGGCATCATTTGATTTGGACTGTGATCATCTAAAAGGAGAAGGTTTACTCATGATATAATAATGATAAACTAGCAGAATCTTGGCCAAGCAGTCAATCAACCTAACCAATATTTTTGTCAGGATACAGGTGTTGATTAATATAAATAAACTACCAAGAAGTGCATTCATACTACAGAAGACTGAATAAGTGCTACAGAGGAATGTTTTGATACACGTGCTTACGATCATGTGTTTTGCGATCCATTAGTGCGCGAGAAACGCATGCAGGCTAACCCAATGGGATGGCATACCATTTTCGCAGCGCATGCAGATGACCATTATTTGCGAATTACATGAAAGATAACGGAAATGGCGGGATTGCAGCACAAACGCAAGGTAATGCACATGAATCCCGCAACACTGTTTGCAAATTTCATGCACATTAGTTGTAGGGTAGCCGCAGCTAACTAACTCCATTATTGAAATAATTATCCCTATTATGTATATATAAATATAAATTTGTACATGACTTTTTGATAAGGCTACTGTAGTCAATATGCAATAGTCTGGCACACCTGGGTCAGTATTTCTGATCAATTAGGGATCTGAATTTTCGATGATCTCATCTGTAGCCGCATTATTTTGGGCAGATTTCAAGATGAATCAAGATTGATGGTGCAGCTTGATTGGTATGTCCCAACTGTGATCAGCTGTACCACTGCTATCATCTCAGAAAAGCATCTGTCTCCCTTAGGAATTAGAATGAAACTAATCGGCCTATTAAATGAATAATATTTTCTTTAAAAACATGTGGAATCAGTCATTAAATTTTTCCTCCAGTAACTTCAGTGGAAGAAAGAAATGCAAAATAGAACTGTTTGTACCTCAACATTGCAACCTTTAGAAACCTATTTTATAATTGTAATATTCCTATAATTACAGTATGTGATATCATTACTTTATTTGGAATAGGACATATACTCTCTACTGATTATTAAAAACAAATCACAGTCATATAGCTCTCCCACCATCGTGGCTTCTCTGGGATTGTCCTGTTTTCCAGTGTTTTTTTTTCTGGCATCCCTGCACTCTTTCTATGTTTTGTACCGACAGACATGTAAGTCTGCATAAAAACATAAATTCCTCTTTAAATAAAGTGTACAAAAACTAGAAGGAGCACGGGCAGGAATCACCTCCTACACCTGCTCTACCCTGAACTAAGAGCTTATACTGCATGACCGTGGATAGGAGAGGGCTCAGAGTGATGTCACCAGGCAAGGGGCTGAAGAAATAGGAGGAGAGCTGTGAAGGTTCTCATTCATCCAGGTCATGGTATATCTGTTGTATTCAATTAGATCAACTGGACTTGAAGTTTAGTTCTTGAAGACGTTTCGCTAGTCATCCGACTGGCTTTCTCAATTCAGAATGACGTACAAGAATCGTGGCAATTATGTACCCTGGAAAATCCCAATTAGCATATCCAGCCAGGTGTTAAGGGGTGATTGGATAGTGGCTAAGAGGTTATAGGAAACGCCCAGAGTAAGGTGTCAAAACAGCATTGTACAGGCAGACAGTGGTTTTCGAAGCCCCCCACCTCTATTTAGGCTTGGTTTCTTCATTTTCACATAAAATGCCTCCTTAACACCTCTCTTGAACCAGTCACGTTCCTTTGCCAATATGTTAACATTACAATCTTCAAAGGTGTGTCCTTTATCCTAAGATGCAGGTACACGGCGAGTCCTGACCGAGGAGGAATTGGCTCTTCTGTGCTGGGCCATCATTGATGCAGTTGCTGTTTGGTCTCCCCACATACAAATCAGAGCATTCTTCACTGCACTGCACTGCGTATATGATGTCACTTTTCTTGTGTTTGGGTATTGGGGTCTTTCGGATGTACCAATTTACTACCTCAGTGTGTTGTTTGGTTTAAAGCAGACAGGGATACAGTGTTTATGAAAATTCTTCTTAATTTCTCGGAGACCCTGACACTATGGATGACCATTTTCTTTCTCCTGTCTCTTTTTCCCTTACTGTTGGTATTTCGTGTTCTTTCTTTCCTTCTACTTCTTTTTACAAAGGCCCAGCGGATATCCACAAGTTTTAAGGGCTCTTCTGAGATGTTTCATTTCTTTAGCCTTCGCCTCTGTGCTAGTGGGGATGTTCTCAGCTCGTGTTGCAGGGTTCTGATGACACCCAGCTTGGGATCTAAAGGGTGGTGGGAGTCAAACATCAAATACTGATCTGTGTGTGTTGGTTTTCTGTAAACCTCTACTCCAGTTTACCATTTACTTAACTTCTACCAAGCAGTCCAAGAAAGCCAGTTTGTTGTTTTGTACCTCTTCCCTTGTAAATTTGATGTTTTGGTCTACCGCATTGATGTGTTCTGTGAAAGCTTTACTTCCTTTGGCAGATTTTAACCCAGGTTTCATCCACATATCTGAACCAATGGCGGGGCTATGCCCTTAAGGTATTAAGCGCCTGTGTTTTCTAACCTCTCCATGTTAAAGGTTTGGCCACAATAGGTGAAACTGGAGATCCCATAGCACATCTGTGTTTTTGCTTATAGAACTTATCCCTGTATTGAAATAGGTGGTATTCAGGCACAAGTCCAGTAAGGAAACACCCTGTTCTGGGTTGAGATCAGTTCTGCTGGTAAGAGTGCTGTCTTGGACTAGCCGTTTTCTCACCATGTCAACGCCTCCTTGGTGGGTATACAAGTGGAGAGAGATGTCACACAATAGGGAGAGCTGATATTGGAGAGAAGAGATTTATGCAGGAGAAGCCAGTACTCTTCTATTTGTTATGGGAAACACCTGTTCCTCTCTTTAAAGTTTAACTATGTGCTACCTTGGTGACAGTCTGATAAATGTGCATATTTCATCCCATACAAGTTTACCAGAATTTTTTATCACAATGGACTCAGAATAATTATTAAAACTGGTCCTGTTTGTTAACCGTAAACCATCAGTAGAACACATCATTTGATTTATTAGATAATCAGTGTTCAAAGCAAAGGATCTACACATGGCACTTTAACCAGAAAAAAATGTTTTCTTACCCTTTGCCCAAGGGTCCAAGTGTCAGCATCCCACACCAGCAAAGTATTTCTTAACTCCATGGATGAACGTCACAGAGGTGAAGTCCTCTTGAGGTAGGGGCCGGGAGATCCGGTGTATGTCACTCGGGGGTAACTCTGGCATCCACGTTCTCCCATCCAGACCCAGGTTGTGCTCTAGGCTACTGTCAGCAACATAGTTTAAAAACTTTAAAGAGAGGAGAAGTTAGCTGCTAGTGTGTACTTAAGAGCAAGTCCACCCCCAAATTAGAATGCTTTTCTAAATGTAGCACCCCCAAACCCCAGAACCACTATAATTAATTTTGCATCTGATGCTTCTAAATGTACTTTACATTCAACCCCTTGCTGCGGCACCATCTACCTCCAGTTTCTTCCGGCTAGCAGTCATCAGTCACGGCCATGACGGTGACATCACGGGTAATAGCTGGCAGCCATTACAGAACAAGCTGGTTATGAGTGCACTCTGCTGGTGTGCTCCATTTTAACCAGCTCACAACCGCAGCAGAGGGGGCCTGTACAAATCGGTGGGGATTAAAGGGTTTAAGTAAGTTTGAAAGCATCTTCTATAACTGCAAGTATAGTGGTGCCCTCCTGCTCCCTTCGACATTTCAGTTCCCTCTCCCTTCGACATTTCAAGTTCCTCCTGCCCCTTGCACATTCAATTCCCTCTGTCCCTTGCACATTCAAGTTCCCCCTGCCTCCCTTGCATTCCAAGTTCCCTCTGCTCCTTGAACATTCAAGTTCCCTCCTGCTCCCTTCGACATTCCAAGTTCCCTCCTTCCCTTCGACATTCAAGTTCCCTCCTGCTCCTTGCACATCCAAGTTCCCTCTGCTCCCTGCACATTCCAAGTTCCTCCTGCCTCCCTTGCACATTCCAAGTTCCCTCCTGCTCCCTTGCACATTCCATTGCTCGTATTACAAGATTGTAACCACCCCCCCCAAAAAAAAAACATAACCAACAACAAAATTAGCGTGCTCAGGGATAAAGTAAACATAGATCAGTAGTCCTCCACTTTCAAGGCAAACTCGAGTCTCACTTATAAGGAAGAATTCACTGAATATCATTAAAGGGGGGGCTAGGGCTTTTCATTATCAGAATATACCCCGAGAAAGACACTGAGCAAAAATCGTCTCCGTCTAGGGGTCCCACTTTACTTTCAAGACCCGAACACATATTAAATCTACAAACAAAAGGCTGTAAGCATTTTTTTAGAAGCATGATGCAGGCTGCATTGATTCAGTGTAGCACATACAGCATGCATTTAATGCAATGGTACTTAGCATGCAGCATGTAGATTTAATACTTGTTGGGGTCTTAAAGGCAAAGGTGGCAGCACTACTCCTGCCATAAACCAACACCAAAATGTTTAGCATAGAATTGAGTTTTTTGTGAAAAATTACATATCTCCCAAATATATTTTGCTTTGGAGTATTCACTATCAAAAACTATTAAACTATGTTGTTACATTATTGGTTATTGGTAAGCAATTAATTGGACTTATTTTTTTGAAAAATGAATGTAAAATTTGAGAATAGGGGGCGTGGCCAAAATAAGGGAGGGATATTTGAAAAATGGGTGTGGCCAAAACTGGATGCCGCAACCCCTGACACATGTCCTTTTTCACACTTCCAAATGTTAGGAGGTAGCATTTCCATAAAATGAAACCCACCTGCCAATTTGGAGGTATGCATTTCATAAAATGAAACCCACGCCAATGTTAGGAGGTATGCATTTCCAAAAATGAAACCCACCTGCCACGGCTTCAGTTTATTTTCAAACTTTTCATCCTGTCCAGGTGATTTCCAGGTGATTGTTCAGTGTACAGATTGTGTAGAGCATAAGCCAGTGTATAGACGCAGTGTACACTCGGTGAGTGATCTGGTATTGTAAGTTATCAATGTGAAATCTTCTACTGTACTCAGAGATTCCTTTCCTGTACAGGGTGTTTATTCTATATCGAGCATTTTATATAATGTGGAAAAAAGCAAATAAATAAATTTGTCCATATCCATTAGTTAGTTTGTCTCTGGATGGTTGTTGGGAGAAAAGTCTTTAATAAATTGATCAAAACCTGGAATTCTTCTTCCTGGTTAAACAAGGTTAGGAGCTATATAGTATATCCATAGGCAGTGTATATTAAAAAGACTAGTGAAAGAGGAGGTTGTGATCCAGAATTTTCCTGGTATACCAGTCATACAATTTCTAAAGCTGAGAAACATTTTTGCTAAGCAACAGAACAATCACATTAGCAGTGTGTGTTTTCAATCTTCCTAATAACTCCACATTGATCATGGTGATAAGGTCCATTTGGGTTTGGGAGAATAATTGCAGTGAAGGCCAAACAGGCTCCATTGTTGGAAAGTCCATCCCTTATTTCTCTGGTGTTTGTGTCCAATGTCATCATCAGATATAACAAGTCCGACCCATTTCCACCCAAAGTGTTTCAATATCTGCACAATGGCAACAATTCTGAATCCTCATTGGTTACAGATCCGTAGATTGATGGAAACTGTGTCCTGTCACTCAACACTGGATCCATGGAGCCAAAACTGATCTTTAAAATAAAACACGTAGTTTTAAATATATTATAACCTTTCAGTGCCACAGAATGTACATATACTGTACTTTCTGAATATAAAAAGACCTAAGTGTCCACAGAATGTATATATATGTTCTGTGACTTTCCCTTTAAACTTTTTGCACCTGCTAGGGGTGATCTGGGGTAACATTCAAGTGCCCTCCCTAGCCCCCTCCAACCAATGTGGCAGTAGCAGATGGTACCACGAGGGTAAGGTGTTCTGCGGTAAGGGGGCCATAAGTCTTCCCCAGGAGTGCTCCTTGCGTCTGTGGTGGTACTGCACTGTGATCTCCATTAAGATTGCAGTGCAGTACATTGCTATAGTAAGCTGTCAGTTTGTTACAGCTTGCTATAGTATTTGTTAATGGAGGTCAGCATTTCATTCACAAAATGATTTTTTTAGAAAAAAAATGAGGGCAGAGATCAATATTAGGTGATCGGTTCAGATCACCTAATTATTAATCTTTGTCAACAAATTAAAAATTACTTCCTAGAAAATTGATTCGGGAAGTGATCTTTTCCATTGAATTTCGACTTGGAAAATGGGTATTGCTAAGTCTGGAAAATGCAAGTATGCACTTAGAGCACAGCCCCAATGTGTGTACAGAATTTTGCATGTAAGTATGAAAAAATTACATTATCATGTAGATGAAGGTGTGTGTAATTCGAAAAATATAGTTTGTGGAAGGTATTTTTTGCGTTTAATGTGTTTAGTTTGAAAAATGTTTCTCTGTATTTCACTTGTGCAGGAGTCCAATTTAAGTTAGTTTGTGGCAACGTCTCTGTGTGCACCCCGGCATATGGCATACCGTTTAATTCAGGACCATGTCAGAGATTGATATTAGTGTTTTTTTACTTTTCAAGTGGGTTTAGGTAGGATTTCCAATTTGATCATCTATTAATTTTTTTCAGTTCTATAGATTGTGTTTGGAATTCTTCATGTAAGTATGAAAGAATGTCACCTTACATTATTATTTACATTAATATTTTTTCCCAGATCAGTTAGTCACAAAAAACAATACTGTGTGAAAACTTATTTGTACACCAAAAGAAATTCTGTGGTAGGAAAACATACATTTAGTCAATGAAACCAAAACTTTGAGACAGAAATATTGTATATTTAGCGCACCAAAATATATTCTGTGGTAAAAACACATTTAGTCAGCAAAAAAGTGAATGTTTGGTTAGAAAACTAAAGAAATTTGGTGGTTACAAAACAGATTTAGTAATGAAAACAAGTTTTACCACAAAAAAAAAAACTGTAGCACCAAAAATATAATTGAAGACCAAAATCTTTTGGTGAACAAAATGTACAGTGGATTGAAACGGAAGTGTTTTTTGTATACAAAAAGTGGTGAAAAGTAACATTATGTTGGCAAAAAGTTGTTAACCAAATACATCTTAAAGCGCAAGTATAATTTTTAGTACACAAAATGCAAAGGAAAACAAGCCTACTTTTGTCTTAAAAAAGCAATGTGTGCACCAAATTTATGTTTGGAATGGTAAATGGCAATAAAAATAGTAAATGGCAAGCATTTCCTTAAATCTTATTTTAAAAAAATAACCTGGTAAATTGTTTAATTTCCTTTAAAGGGGAACTGTGGTCTCCAGACAAGTTGCATTTTTAATGAAAGGCCAGGTTCCCACCATTAAATAGCCATCAACCACCTGTCTATATGCTCCACAGTCCAAGATATAAAGAAATTACTGACCAGAAGTTTATGGGAGGGAGGCTGGCATGTGACATTCCTAAGGCTGCTCTTCCACCTCGCCGCCAGCAAGCACCGCCTCAGACTTCAGTGTGTGTGAGGGAAACAGGAAGTCCCTCCCTCCCTGCTGTGTGAAGATCCCACTGTGAAGGAGGGAATCTACAGCCATACTATCCCAATATGTGAAACAGCCTTTTCAGGCAGAGTTCTCACTCTGTTCCACTCTGCTCACTCTCTACTCTCACTCTGTTCTCACTCTGTTCACACTGTTCTCACTTGTTCACACTGTCTCACACTGTTCTCACTCTGTTCATACTCTGTTCTCACTCTGTTCACACTCTGTTCTCACTCTGTTCTCTCTCGTTCCCTCTCTGTTCTCACTCTGTCTCACTCTGTTCACATCTGTTCTCACTCTGCTGAAAAGGCTGTTTTCATATAATTTTTGTATGGGGGGTTGAGGTCTGAATGGGGAGGGTCTACGGCACCTGCGAGTGGTTGGGGCCATGGACCTGTGAGTGGGCAGAGATATGACAGCTGTTAGTTGGCGGGAGATAGACAGCTCAGTGGTAGTGGCGGGGCTACAACATCCCATGAGTGTGTGGGGCTGTGACACCGTGAGTGGGGGGGCTGTAACACCCATGAGTGGGCTGAGCCACAGCACCCATAGGTGGGCAGGGCCAATGGGGCTGTAAATGAGAAGGGCCCATGGGGGGGCTTTAAGGGAAAGGGCCAAGGGGGCCGTGCAAGGGGGGGGCCAGAGGGTTTGTAAGAGGAGGGGGGCTGCAAGGGGAGGAGGAGACAGGGCGCGGGGCTGTCACATGGTTTCAGAGCAGGAAGTGCAGGGATCTGGTGATGCTGCTACCATATCACACACAAAAACGTAAATATCTTCAAAACTATGCAAAAAAAAACCATGAAGTAACTTTCATAAATCCTCAGAAGAGCAATTCCTGTCAATTTACCTAAAGTCATTTTAGGACCACAGTCCCCCTTTAATGTAGACACATAATGACTCTTTCTCATATTTCCCTTTAAACTCTTTAATAAGAAATATCTGGTATATGATGCGCTTCGTTTAAAAATGGTAATTACATACAACCCCTTGATAATTGTGTTCCAAAAATGACTTTAGGTAAATTGACAGGAATTGCTTTCCTGGGGATTTTTGCAATTTACTTTCATTATTTTACATAGTTTTGCAGATATTTACATCTTTGTGTGTATATGAGCACACATCACCAGATCATTTTGTGTACAGGATGAACAACTTCACAAAGTGTCAGAATCAGGCTGGAGAGAAGATTCCTAAGAAGACCGTAGCCTCAGGGATATTCTACGCCCCAGCCTGTTTAATCCCCATCATGCTGGTAATAATTGGTTAGATTTCACTGCGAGACCTTTATAGTATGGTGGTAGTAGCCGTTCTACTATTTCCCGTTACTTAAAGGGAACAATTCAGCGGAAATTATAAATTGTTAAATTGTTAGTTTGGGTAATGCCCTTCTTAGTAATTCTACATATTCTTCCCAGTTTTGAAGAATCAGTTGATTTCATACCCTTTGCTGTTCTCTGCTGTTGACATTAGTGGGCTGACATTTCAGGTTCTAACGGTCCTTCTTCTTCCCAGGATGGTCATTTGAATGTTCCTAACAGTAATTCTACTAATTGGCTATGGATGGGTCAAGATGCTCAGATCCTACTGAGCAACTGAATCAACCAGGCACTGGGTCAAGGGCAAGAACCATAACGGTCTCTACTAGGGGTCCTACAAACAGGAAGTCAGTATTTGCGGTTGCATTTATTCAACCAGACAAATGCTGAGAGGCAGATTAAGGTCATTAGGATGGAAAATACGGCTCTTTTTTGAAAAGCATATGTATTTGCACTGAGCTTTGCTAAACAATTAACCTCTAGTATCTAAATGTCTTTTACAATAATAAAAATAAATACCTACATAGGGATATTTAAATATCCCTACAAGTTGTGCTATTGCATTTGTTGTGTGAGTAGACACATCTCCCAAAACTCCCAATAATGGACTTTGTTTCGGCAGCTGAAATTTGGAATTCTGGGAGGATATTCCAGACTTGAATCCAGTGTCCCAGTGACAGCTAGTTTTTCAGACCCACAGGAGTCAAGATGTCATAGCCAAGGGTAACATTAGGTAAAATCCTCTCGTTCTTATTTATTTCATCAATTGCAAACATGAAGACTAGGAAATAGAAGAAATCCTGGAAACTTGTTCTGCAGCAAATATTCACAGAAACTAAAATTAAAGCAAAATTAAGTTTTGCAACAATAAATATTAATCAAAACAGAAATATATTGTCCAACCATCAGTAAATTGTTTCTCCTTTCCTGATTTAATCTGAGGACAGACTGTTTGTTGTGCATTATGTTTGCTTGTAATTTGAGTAATAACTTTCCAGTTTTGGCCATCTCCAATTACAAGCAAACCTCGAACGTTCGATAATCCTTGAAAATACAATCGAAACTACTTGCGAGTTTCCGATCATATTTTCAAGGATTATCAAACTTCAAGTTATTTTCAAGGATTACTGAAAATAACTTTCGTACATTGGTAATCTTTGAAAATATGGTCCGAAAGTCTGGATGCTCGCGGTTTCAGATGGAACATCAGATTTGGAACCGAGAGGTTCTGTGTGGATCTGGGCCCAAGTCGGACCTATACCATCTCTACTTGTAATGCAAGGTTAATAAAAGTTATTAGTTTTATTCTATACCTATTAATGTTTCCAGACAGGTGTAATTGTCCAGAAGCTATCCATTTTTCAGAGACTTTTCTAACCTGGTAATAGGTTCTGTTTAATATGAATAAGTTGTAATTTGATTACGGCTGCTGGAAAATCCACATTTAACATAACTGCAGAACAATATCCAGGTGGAATTAGACTGTTTAAAGGTTTTAAAGTGCCAAAATGACTTAAAATAAATTTACAGATAGCGCTATCCTGTGTACTTTTGTCATATACTTTAATTATTTTTGAATTTTAAATATATATTTTAAATATTTTGGAACAGTTATCAGATATTTTCATTTTTATGTGTCTAATGGGGGCAGCCATTGATTCCTCTCCTCTATATGGGCAGTGTGCTTGTAGTCATTGGATATGTCCACCAATTAGAAGGGTTTTCCATAATGGTTAAAATAGCCCTTGTTCTTAACCCTTTCCTTTCTTCTGTAGTCTTCAGTAGTATATGATCTGATATTGTTGTGTGTAAATAGCATGTTGATGTTCGATTGATTCGTTTATCTGTGTAACTTCACATACGGTTTTAGTAGTATTTCAGGCTTTATTTTATATATTAGTTATACCGGCAGAAGTTCTAACAGTTTAAACTGTTTACTTCATAAGTGTTATAAGTCTTTTTATCGCAGGTCTTCTAAGGAGGGGTGAGTGTCAGGGGCCCGGACTCCAGGGGGGCCAGTCTGCTGCAGGTACACCCTAACCTGCTTTTATTTTAGTTAAATATATATATTTTATATACACAGAGAGAGTTATAAGATTATCTGGTAACTGGAGGACATAACTGGTGTTATAAGCAGAGTGCATTTATTATAAGACTGGTTACTTTTACACTGTAATTATTCAGACTCAGCTTTGCTACATGTGTTTCTGATATCCCTTTATTACCATGTCACTCTCTAGACTGGTTTGAATGTATCTCCCTATGTTCTATTACTGGGGATTGTTTGTGGTGAGATATTGGAAGAGATATTCCAATACATCAATAACACTGCTACTCAGATCTACTGTTAGGTACTTACTTGGGGTAAATTAATTCTTTGGTGGCAACTTTTTGATCTAGACACTGGCAAGCAAATAGAACAGAAATAATTGAGAGCCATCTGAACTAAAGGCTGCTCATTCAACCTACCCAGCCAGAAACCAAAACAAGCTTATTTCCCAGTACATGGCTTAGTACAAAGATTAACATTTAAGATGAAATGCTAAACTGAAACTAGATCTCCTTACTGAACTTCAATATTTGTAGTGTCTCCTAAAACCATCCCTAAATCTGATTGATGCCAAGATCCAAGATCCAAAAGATTAAGATTGTTTCTAGACCAATAGACTTGGAGGTGTGATTGAGAAACACTATAAAAAGTTAGAGGTAGGTTACAGCTTAGTATAGCTCAGCCGAGCTATACTGGAATGTCTTGGACTTGTGGTTAGATATAAGCTCTGCAAGCTGTTTTGGTGCTAGTCTAGGGTCTCTGACTGGGAAAGCTCAATGGGCTGTTTTTAGCCATGGGGGCTTTCAGATTGAGCTTGTTTATTGCACTGTTTTACTGACAAGCATCAAAACAGGGCTAGTGTGAGAGCTGACTAGGCTCCTGAATAAGACATTGATGGAAGATTCTCATTCCAACCTCGGTTATTTGGAGAAGCATAAGAAGCCATTTAGTGTATTCCTTTTCACTTGTGTAAAATAATCTTTATCAATATTTCTTTAAAGGGTATGTCTATTCACCAAAATCAAAAAATTTTTTTTTTTTCCATAAAGTAGTACCCATCCCCAGAAGCCTTTTCCTGCCTTTCTTTTGAAAAAATCTTTCCCTACCTTTGCAGCAGTCTCTAGAAGTTCCATTTGTTTTGGGGGTGTGGCCTTAGATGTGCTGGATAAAGGAAGTGAGCTGATTACTAATGAGGCTATTACCCGTGTTTTGGCCCCGCCCACTTGACCCTGTGCTGTGTTATGTAAACAAATCCTCTCCTGCATTGTCAGGTCTGTAGTAAAACAGACAGAGACAAAGGAGAGAGTTCATACATAAAGTGTGCCATTCTACTTTATGTATCTTCTGTGTGAGGGAAGGGAAGCAGGGAGAGTGATTTCTATTTAAAAATAAAACATAAATGTTTCCCCATACTGTCTTACCCATACCCATAGAGTGAGTGAGTGAGTGAGTTAGTGAGAGAGAGAGAGAGAGAGAGAGAGAGAGAGAGAGAGAGAGTGTGATGTGTGTTGTGTTTTGCCTCTGTGTGCCTTTGAATGCATAAGTGTCTGTTTTTTTTTTTTTTTACTGTAATATTCAATCATGT
Source organism: Hymenochirus boettgeri (assembly GCA_019447015.1). Lineage (NCBI taxonomy): Eukaryota > Metazoa > Chordata > Amphibia > Anura > Pipidae > Hymenochirus > Hymenochirus boettgeri. The sequence goes on along the minus strand of CM033473.1, from coordinate 301,012,122 downwards.
ATGTATGTGTGATTTTTCTTGAATAGTTTTGTGTGTAATACTATATACTTAAATATATAAAAGAAAATAAATATAATTATTTTATAATAATATATCTAAATATACCCACGAGTGCTCCTTCTTTGAAACTTACTATCTCTAAATATATATATATAAAAATACACATATATATATATATATATATATAATTTATATTGATATATATATATATTTTATATTATATATATATATATATATATAGTAAAAAAGTAGGTATAACCAACGCCCACAGGTCTTTTTCACAAATTTTATTATTTTCAAAAGTAATGCATAGTGCAACAAAACAGCAACGTTTCGGCCTGGTTTAGTGGCCTTTATCAAGCTAACAATATAGTGCAACTGAAAGGGTTTAAATACCCTGCAGGTGATTAGTGAGGAACACTCCTCTGACAACAATATTCTCAAATTCATTAGCTTTAAAGTGACAGTGCTTATTAATCATACCAGTGTTAAATACCTTAATTTTAGTGATAATAGAAAATTTATCATAATTTATCGTGTAGATATAAAAATGCTAAAAAAGTTCTATGGAGTGCTATAATAGTTAAAAGGACTTACAAAAGCTCTTAAGACACTTAAGGAAGACAACGCATTATAATCAGACCTGCAGATAAAGGTGGTGGCATTGCAATTTTGAATTATTCATATACAGAAAGAAGCACTGGAACAGTTACAGGATACAAATGTATATCAGAAACTCAATATAATCCTACTATTGGAATACAGAAGTATATTAAAAATGTAGTTGATAACGCTTTAGCATCTGGTATAATAAACCTGCAACTCAGTGATTTTCTTTTTCAGAAATTTCCTATCTGTCCGGTATTTTATACTTGCCAAAATTGCACAAGTCCTTGGAGGGCACCACCCGGACGCCCAATAATTTCAGCAAGAGGAAGTTTGCTTGAACCTTTAGGTAAATATCTGGACAGTAACTTACAAACGATTGTACAAAAAAAAGTTCTTATGTGAAAGATAACCACATTTTATACTAAAATTAAAGAGTATCAATCCCGGATGGTAAGAAGTGCTTTTGGCCACTATGGATATAACCAGTAACATATAACCAATAACCACTAAAATCCCTCACCAGGAAGGAATTCAAGCCATAAAAGAAGCCTTTGAGGAAAAATATGTGGGTGTACAAACATGGCGTGATTTTAACCTAACCCTTTTAGAAATCACATTAAAAAAGAACTTTTTCGTTTGAAGAGACATATTATATACAGAGCACAGGTAAAGCCATGGGTGCGGCCATGGCACCAGCATATGCTAACTTATTTATGTCCAAATTTTGAGAAACCACATTATGGTACATATAAAGAATTCTTACCTTTACTGTAGATACATAGACGATGGTTTATCGTTTGGAGCGGCTCTGAGAAACATTCACCATGATGGTCAATGATCTAAATAGGATGGATACAAACAATTAAATTCACCCACCAGGTTAGTAAAACCAGTATAAATTTTTGGACTTGAATATAATACTCACTGACCACAATTTAGAATATAGTCTTTTTCGTAAAACAACGGACAGAAATACTTTGCTTCATATAAAGCCATCATCCTTTCTCATTTAAAAAGGCATTACCCATATCCCAATTCTGTAGGGTCATGAGAAATAACTCTAACTTTGATACAAGACAGAAACAACTTCAAGAAATGAAAGGGAGATTTATAAAAGAGGTTACCCAAGAACATTTTAAATGACGCCCTGACTAAAGCGGAACAGAAAATTATTATAAAAAACAACATACTGGATCCAAAGGGAGACAAAAAATTTGTTGTGCAACAACCTACTCCACTATAGGGGAGGATATGAAAAATATATTACATTCAATTGGCATATTCTCAAATCAGATGAAAGATTAAAGAGACGACTACCTGACAGACCTACCATTGCCTTTAAGAGAGGGAGAAACCTTAGAGATATATTGGTTGAAACGGACCCCATAAATAAATATAAGAAAAACAATTGGCTAACAAATAAGCCTAATGGTTGTTTCAGTTTCATAAATGTAAATCCTGTGCATCGATGATACCCAGCTCTATATTCTTACACCTCACACAGGTAAACAGATGAAGATCAAACACCATATTACTTGTCAAACCACTCATGTTGTCTACATAATATATGCCCATGTAATCTATATTATGTTGGAAAGACAGATTTGACGCTAAGACTACGTATTGACGGACATAAGTCGGCCATCAATACCGCTTACAGAAGTCTTAAGACCAACAAACCTGTAGCCAATCACATCTGGAAAAGGACACAAAATAACTGACCTAAGTTTTTGGCTATCGACCATATACCTCCCCAAACAGAGGTGGAAACAGAACTAATCTGCTACTAAGAAAGGAAACTTTCGGATTAAAACTTTAAATACTTTGACACCTTATGGACTGAATGAATTCTGTTCTTTCAAATATTTATAGATGAACGTTAATTCTTACTATGATAAATTTTACAATAATCTTTGCTGCCCTGATTATCTGCGTAATTAACTACTTATAGATAGATAGATAACCTAGTAACCTGTAATAAAATAGTTATGTAATGTATACTATACTCTGATGTACTAAAGAGAGTGTCTCTATCCTAAGCCCAAATCCCTTTTTAAAAAAAAAAATTTTTGTAAGTCTTTTAACTATTATAGCACTCCATAGCACTTTTTAGCATTTTTTTATCTACACGATAAATTATGATAAATTATTTTTATATTATCACTATAAATTAAGGTATTTAACACTGGAATGATTATAAGCACTGTCACTTTAAAGCTAATTGAATTTTGAGAATATTGTTGTCAGAGGGAGTGTCCTCACTAATCACCTGCAGGGTATTTAAACCCTTTCAGTTGCACATATTTTAGCTTGATAAAGGCCACTAAACACGGCCGAAACGTTGCTGTTTTGTTGCACTATGCATTACTTTTGAAAATATAAAATTTGTGAAAAAGACCTGTGGAGCGTTGGTTATGACCTACTTTTTTATGCATATTGGAATTTATGAACCAACAGCTCCAGGCAAACGTAAGTGAACACTGTGTGCACAACTATTGCCATTTTTATATATATATATATATATATATATTATATATATATATATATATATATATAACATAGAAAAGATAATCAATGCACATTCAATGTGCATTGATTATCTTTTCTATGTTTGTTAAATGTTTGACCAGATCAGTTGCACTTCCGCTAATGTAGTTGTAAATTAGCCTAATTGGAGTGCTTCCCAATCCTTGTATGTATTATATATAGAGAATAAGCAAAGAAGGAGCACTCGGGGATAAGAGAATATAAATATATATATATAAAAAATATAATATAAAAAAAAAAAATAAAAAAATAAAAAAAACAGCAATAACCACACAAAACACAAGAAAAACACACAACAACAGCAGAAAACAGTAAAAAAAAACATCCCGAATAATAAAAAAAAAATATAAAAAACCAACAACCAACAAACACAGACAAAAAAAAATATTTGTGTATATATAAATTATAATGCATATATATATATATTTTTATATATATATATATATATATATATATATATATATATATATATACACACAATCATATATAATTTTTATATACAAATATATATCTGCGGGTAGACTTGTTAGACTACCCGGCAGGGGAGCGATCGTTGGGTATGTATCTTACCTTCTCTCCCAGCTCCTGTTTGTTTTAACTCCCGTACTTCATTGAAAATAAATGGACAAACTTTACTTTTTCAGTGCAGATACCCTGTAAAGTGAGCAGGGCCTTACGTTGTTTTTTAAATCAATGCTGTTTAGGATGATAGACAGGCCTAAAAATAGAAAATCTACTGATAAATATTTTAAAAACATTTAAATAATTAGTCAACTGTATTATAACAATAACAATAGTTTCACGAAATAAGTGCCAAAATGCAGAATTTTTTTTTCTACAAAACAGTCCTTTAGATCTGCATGACATTTCAAGAGTTCACATTGTCTCCAAATCGTGACCTGTGCTTTTCAATGACAATATGTCGCTCAGGTCTTCTGACCAATGCAATGTTCATGGGCACAATTGAAAAAAAAGATCTCCAATCAATTTCCAAAGTGCCTTCAAGTATCTTCATTGCTTTTCGCTGATGTCCTAACATGCTCATCTTTGACCCCCTCGTAGATGGTTGTTTGTACCCAATCTTTTTTATATTTGGGATAAACAATTCTAAATCTTTGCTCCCAAGCTCAAGAGAGCTTCCAGATGGAGTGTTTAATGATGCTTGCTCTCGGTTTACATTTCTATTGTGAGAGTTGCTGCAAGAATGGTTCTTGCAATCATTGCATCACCCATAGGATATACGCTTTGGACGAAATTTCAGCATTTGCTGTGGTAGACCTCAAGTTCACCAGTATGACAGAATTTTCTATCTTGCGGATGTCTTGAGCAACTTTGGTGAACACACAATTCTTGATAAGACATGTGCCTTATCTCCCTGAGGAATCCACGGTGTCTCTTCTCTCTTTTTTTAGAAAGTCTCTTGTGATCGCATTTTTTACAAAGTTTGTTCTCTGAGAAGTTGTGTTTATTAGAGACATGATCTAACAAGGATTCCATTAGCAATCAGCAATTTGCATTGCCTTGGCATGATTTTGTGCAAAACCATAAATGGTTTATTATGGGTGTGATCCACCTTGCTATAACAGAACAATTGGCTTTTCTGCTAGCCGCCAATAATTTGTCCTTATGCTCTTACTTAAGTGCCATATGTCAAAACTGATGGTTAATATCTGGGTATTTTTCTGCCATCACTTTCTAATGCTAACATGACGATCTGTTGCTATAACTCCAACATCCAGTGTTTAGCAAGTATATCCTGTAAGCATTGCTCAAATGTGCTTTTCTCCATTCCAACTGATGTCTTTCCTGGTCCAAGCTGATCGATTTTGAAATGCACAATTTTGGGATAGTAAGTCCATTAGAGTGATGTGCAGTATTTAGCACAGTGACCAGGACTATCAAACTGACATCACCGGCCAGTAGTAGTGTTGATTCATGAAGTTCATTTTGCAAATGTTCTTGCTCCAATTTCCACTCTTCATGGACTGCTGGAAATAGAAATTTCTTTTGGTATTTGTAGAAACTTGATTTAGAAATTGCCTGAATTTTAAATATATCGTACATTCCTGCTACCTTTTTGAAGCTAGAACCGCTAAAAAGAATGCTTGCTGACATCTGAACATTTCCAACTGATATACCCTTTTCCATTGGCTGACTATGCCATCGACATGCTGTGTGTCCATCTTCACATTTCATCACAATGATCAAAAGGCTTCCTTGGATTATTTTTCGACAGTCTATAATTCTTGCATTACAAATTCCTGGACATTCATGATTACAACGCACTAGACTTATTAGATAGTCCAAACAGCTTTCATAAACAATGAATTTTTTTTCATCAACATAGTCTTGCTTCAAAACTCCACTTCCTATACCAGATTTTTCGGTTATAAACAAGGATGACTCGTTAGCACTTGAAACATTTGCAGGATCAAAAGTTACATCATGAGGATCATCCACATGTAAAGATGACTCACTAATGGATGTGTCATGGATGGTAACTGTTTGAGAAGACTTTGTTGGTATTGGTGACATCATAACCTGGTCTTGAAATTGTTTACTAATCCTTCTCCTTTTTGTTTTCTTTCTACGTTTCTGCTTTGCTTTCATAACACAAGGTGTGGAAGTAATTGGGTAATTACTTAAGCCAATATCGTGATGTACTCCAGACGAAGAGGGATCTTCTGTTTGCGTTGCCATGTCAACCAATATTTTTTTTTTCTGTTTGCATAGCCGATGTTGTTTGGTTTACCCAATGGTCTGTATTGCAATATTCATCTTTCTGTTTTATTTCAGTTTGTGTTTGCACGTTATGTAGTCTTGCAACTATGCGTACAACTAAACTAGATGTAGATGGAGAATCAGATGATATAGGTCTTGGTGATTCAGAAAATATTGGTCTTGGTGACTCGGATGATATTGCTCTTGTTGACTCTGATGTTATTGGTTTGGGTGGATGTGGTGGACGAATAGAGGTAATTGTGTGCAAAGGTTGCACAAAAGATGAAGATGATGATGGGAAAATTGTTGGCGCAGCAGATGGTTTAAGAACTGTTCTTACACCTTTTTTTATGTAGCAGTCTGGAGTGAAATGACTAGAACACAACCTAAATCTGTCTGTTTTTTTTCCATCCAGAATTTTCTGTGCCATTTCATCTATGTCACCAAATTCTTGACCAGTTTGTAAAAGCCAATTTTTAATCATTTCAATATTTCGGGGGAACGTATGCATGTTTACATTGGGATCTTGATTTTTTTTTGCCCGTACCATGTGGACATCCTTGAACAATACATGCAGGCATGGTTTTTTTAATTATATGTATCTGTAAATTATGCAAAAATATCAAATTAATTTATCATGTACATTCCAGAACATTGAAAAAATACATTTGCTTACTGTTTACAGGTTTAGTTTACTAAAGGGCGCAATATAGCGTTTGCGTGTTATAGTGAAACTAAAACAAGAAGCAGTTGTTAGTTGTCAATGTAGTTGTGGTGGATCATTCATGAGCTAAATATACTCACCTTAAGTCATGGATCTTGGTGAAGTGATTGAAAAATGGAAGGTAAGGAATAGGTCCTTTAACTCTCAGTCTTCAATCACTACTTTAAATGAATAGTTCACTTTTTGTGTGAACAATTCCTTTTATATTAGTGGTAGTATAAGTCCATCTAGTCTAACCTTTATACCCATAATGTCTGTATAACCGTTACATAATAACATAGTATTGGAGGTTATATAAAGACATAGGTCTATCTTGTCCAACCTTTATACCCTACCCATAATGTGTTTGTTCAGTCATTCAACTCGATAGATGAACGTATCCAAATTAATGTTGATATCTCGAAGGAGACAGTTAATTATTTGGATGTTAAAGTGATGATTATAGACGGTGCAGTACACACGACTCTCTATACAAAACCAACAGACCGAAATACTCTGTTACATGGGAAAAGCTTCCACCCACGCCATGTTTTTAAAGTTCTACCAAAATCTCAGCTCACCCGAGTGTCGAGAATTTGCTCAGATAATGAAGATAGGGCAGTTCAGATGAGAAAGATGACTGACAAATTCCGAGCCCGGCAATACCCTAGGCCTATGTTAAATAAAATAGTGGCAGAGTTGGGGGTACCTAGGACTGCTTATAAAAACAAGAATGACTTTGGAGTACCCTTTGTTCAACAATTCTCGACTGGGTCCCAAGTGATTAAAAAGAATCTGGATAGATTCTGGCCATCAGTGGAAGGCGACGCTTCATTGGGTGAAGCCACACGACGTAAACCATTATGTGTTTATACAAAAGGGCGTTCTCTGTATAGTACCCTGATCCAGGCGGATCCAGTTGTAAAATATAAAAAAGCTCCTTTCTCCTTTTCAGCACGGAGGGGCTGTTTTAAATGCAGCAACTGTAATATTTGTAATGCTCTGATTGTGGGTGAGTCTTTTTCTCACCCATACTCAGGACGTACATATAAAATACCAGCGTATTTGAATTGCAACACTGAATATTGCATATATATGGTGAAATGTCCCTGTTCGCTAATATATGTTGGGAAAACTATTGGGCCATTCAAGCGCAGGTTCCAACGATACAGGAGCGATATTCGTATTGCTCTGGCCAGAAGGGAAGATAATACGCAAAAACATGATGATCCACCGGTTGCTGGTCATTTTTGTGTGGCCAAGCACCAGGTATCTGACCTGCGTGGGATGGTAATTGACCATGTCCCATCGCTTTCTAGGGGTGGTGACCGTCACAATGCCTTACTACGTAAGGAAGCGTACTGGATATTCACCTTGGATGCTGTACAGCCCAAAGGACTTAATGTCAATTTGGGACTTTCTTGTTTTCTTTCGAAAAAATAAGGCCTTGTGTGTGTCCTACTAGGATTAATGTATCGAATGTATCATGAGGTTGTTAGATTGTACATTTTTTCATTTTTTGAACTATTTATTGTTTGTTTGTCTGATTGATTCCAGCCACTAGATGGCAACAGTGTCTCTATTCTATTTAAGGCCGAATTGATCATTTTAACTTTTGTATGTGTCTGATGAAGGCGGAAGCAATTTCGCCGAAACGTTACATGGTGTTATACTGATGTAATAAACACCTATTGCTAATAAGACTGGTGTGCACAGCATTTCTTCTCTACCCATAATGTGTGTATAACAGTTACATAGTAACATAGTATTGGAGGTTGTATAAAGACATACGTCCATCTAGTCCAACATTTATACCCTATCCATAATGTGTGTATAACAGTAACATAGTAACATAGTATTGAAGGTGGTATAAAGACATAGGTTTATCTAGTCCAACCTTTATATCCTACCCATAATGTCTGTATAACAGTTACATAGTAACATAGTATTGGAGGTTGTATAAAGACATACGTCCATCTAGTCCAACCTTTATACCCTACCCATAATGTCTGTATAACAGTTACATAGTAACATAGTATTGAAGGTGGTATAAAGATATAGGTCTATCTAGTCCAACCTTTATACCCTACCCATAATGTCTGTATAACAGTTACATAGTAACATAGTATTGAAGGTTGTATAAAGACATACATCCATCTAGTCCAACCTTTATACCCTTCCCATAATGTCTGTATAACAGTTACATAGTAACATAGTATTGGAGGTGGTATAAAGACATAGGTCTATCTAGTCCAACCTTTATACCCTACCCATAATGTGTGTATAACAGTTACATAGTAACATAGTATTAGAGGTTGCATAAAGACATCCATCCATCAAGTCTAACCTTTATACCCTACCCATAATGTCTGTATAACAGTTACATAGTAACATAGTATTGAAGGTGGTATAAAGACATAGGTCTATCTAGTCCAAGCTTTATACCCTACCCCATAAGTGTGTATAAACAGTTACATAGTAACATATGTATTGAAGGGACATAGGTCTATCTTGTCCAACCTTTATACCCTACCCATAATGTGTGTATAACAGTTACATAGTAACATAGTATTGGAGGTTGTATAAAGACATACGTCCATCTAGTCCAACATTTATACCCTACCCATAATGTCTGTATAACAGTTACATAGTAACATAGTATTGGAGGTGGTATAAAGACATAGGTCTATCTAGTCCAACCTTTATACCCTACCCATAAGGTGTGGAGAACAGTTACATAGTAACATAGTATTGAAGGTGTATAAAGACATAGGTCTATCTAGTCCAACCTTTATACCCTACCCATAAGTGTGTTAAACAGTTACATAGTAAAATAGTATTGAAGGTGGTATAAAGACATAGGTCTATCTAGTCCAACCTTTATACCCTACCCATAATGTTGGTATAACAGTTATATAGTATTTTAGTATTGGAGGTGGTATAAAGACATAGGTCTATCTAGTCCAACCTTTATACCCTACCCATAATGTGTGTATAACAGTTACATAGTATAATAGTATTGAAGGTGGTATAAAGACATACGTCCATCCAGTCCAATATTTATACCCTACCCATAATGTGTGTATAACAGTTACATAGTAACATAGTATTGAAGGTGGTATAAAGACATAGGTCTATCTAGTCCAACCTTTATACCCTACCCATAATGTGTGTATAACAGTTACATAGTAACATAGTATTGAAGGTGGTATAAAGACATAATGTCTTCTGTCCAACCTTTATACCCTACCCATAATGTGTGTATAACAGTTACATAGTAACATAGTATTGAAGGTGGTATAAAGACATAGGTCTATCTAGTCCAACCTTTATACCCTACCCATAATGTGTGTATAACAGTTACATAGTAACATAGTATTGAAGGTGGTATAAAGACATGGGTCTATCTAGTCCAACCTTTATACCCTACCCATAATGTGTGTATAACAGTTACATAGTAACATAGTATTGAAGGTGGTATAAAGACATACGTCCATCCAGTCCAACATTTATACCCTACCCATAATGTGTGTATAACAGTTACATAGTATGAGGTGGTATAAAGACATAGGTCTATCTAGTCCAACCTTTATACCCTACCCATAATGTTGTTATAACATTATTATAGTATTAGTATTGAAGGTGGTATAAAGACATAGGTCTATCTAGTCCAACCTTTATACCCACCCATAATGTGTATAACAGTTACATAGATAATAGTATTGAAGGTGGTATAAAGACATACGTCCATCAGTCCAATATTTATACCCTACCCATAATGTGTATAACAGTTACATAGTAACATAGTATTGAAGGTGGTATAAAGACATAGTCTATCTAGTCCAACCTTTTACCCTACCCATAATGTGTGTATAACAGTTACATAGTAACATAGTATTGAAGGTGGTAAAAGACTAGGTCTATCTAGTCCAACCTTTATACCTACCCATAATGTGTGTATAACAGTTACATAGTAACATAGTATTGAGGTGGTATAAAACATAGTCTATCTAGTCCAACCTTTATACCCTACCCATAATGTGTGTATACGTTACATAGTAACATAGTATTGAAGGTGGTATAAAGACATAGGTCTATCTAGTCCAACCTTTATACCCTACCCATAATGTGTGTATAACAGTTACATAGTAACATAGTATTGAAGGTGGTATAAAGACATAGGTCTATCTAGTCCAACCTTTATACCCTACCCAAAATGTGTGTATAACAGTTACATAGTAACATAGTATTGAAGGTGGTATAAAGACATACGTCCATCCAGTCCAACATTTATACCCTACCCATAATGTGTGTATAACAGTTACATAGTAACATAGTATTGAAGGTGGTATAAAGACATAGGTCTATCTTGTCCAACCTTTATACCCTACCCAAAATGTGTTGTATAACAGTTACATAGTAACATAGTATTGAAGGTGGTATAAAGACATAGGTCTATCTTGTCCAACCTTTATACCCTACCCATAATGTGTGTATAACAGTTACATAGTAACATAGTATTGGAGGTTGTATAAAGACATACGTCCATCTAGTCCAACATTTATACCCTACCCATAATGTCTGTATAACAGTTACATAGTAACATAGTATTGGAGGTGGTATAAAGACATAGGTCTATCTAGTCCAACCTTTATACCCTACCCATAATGTTGGTATAACAGTTATATAGTATTTTAGTATTGGAGGTGGTATAAAGACATACGTCCATCTAGTCCAACATTTATACCCTACCCATAATGTCAGTATAACAGTTACATAGTAACTGTGTATTGGAGGTTGTATAAAGACATATGTCCATCCAACCTTTATACACTATGAATAATAAATACATACGTCCATCTATTTTAACTTTAAAACATTACCGATAATTAAATGTCAAATGTTTATTCAATCTCCAGTAATATGATAATATGTAATATGGCATCAATTATTAATTAATTATATAGACATTTGCCTTCCAAGCACAACAAAATTATACTAATATAATCTATAGCTATTTAACATGGCTATATTAATATTATATAGCTATATATAGTATATTAGTATATATAGTATATTTATAGCTATTATATAGCTATATTAATATATGAAATATGACTAATTTTATATAAAATTATTTAATAAATTAATTTTAACTAATTAATTTTAATGTATAACATATATATGTAATATAATAATTATTATATCATTTTTATTTAATAAAAATATCCTAGATGTAATATATATATTTTTTATACATGAAAACATTACATATATTATATATGTTTTATTGTATATATATATTAAATAAACTATATAAATATATTTATATATACATATATTCAATTTATTATATAAATTAATTTTTATGTAATTTATTTATTTTTTTATATATTACATATGTTATATATACTTTTATACAAATATATATAAAATATATATATAATATAATATTTATTATATAATTTTAATTTAATATAAATATATTAGATGTAATATATATATTATAAATGAAAACATTACAAATATTATATATATTTTTTTGTATATATATTAAATACACTATATAAATATATTTATATATACATATATAAATGTATTATATAAATTAATGTTTATGTAATTTATTTTTTAAAATATATATTAAATATGTTATATAAAATGTTATATAAATATATATAAAATATATATGTAATATTAAATGTTATAATTCCTTTGCTTTTCATACAAAAAATAAACTAATCTTTTTTGTGAGTTCATTATTTTGTATTGCTACAGGAAGGCTGTCAGCAATTCATGCTCATTGGTAAATAAAAAACAGAGCTGCTATATATAATGTTTGTACTTGTGTAAACGTTTGCATAAGTAAGATAGGGGATTTGAAATGCTGAAACCACAGCATAGAGACAGTGAATCCTGGGGTCAGGGGGCGTGGCTCTTTGAAGCCAACATGGGCTATGAGTTGTACTGGCAACAACATGGAAGCCTTCTTTGTTACAGAATCTATAACTTACATATACTAAATGTAACTTACCATAGAAGAATCTTTCAATGTATAGGTATTTAGGGAAGAAAAGTGTTTACATTAGGATTTTAAAAATTTAAGTTTAGTTTAGTAAAGTTTAGTCTCCTTTAATGCAACAGCACTCCCTCCAGCAACCAACGGGTCTAATATTTTGTATATTTTGTATAAATATATTAGATGTAAAATATATAAAAAATATATATATTTTTTTTTTACATAACAGCATTACTTAAAATAAATATATTTTCTATAATTATATTATATATAATTATATACATATAATGATATATATATACATAATAGATGTATTATATATATTTGATTAAATATTTTATATATATATTATATATTTAGGTTTATAAAAAGTATAACATATTATATATATATATATATATATATATATTTAATTATAAATATATTACATGTGTTAGATATATTAATAAATTAAAATAAAATAAATTAAGTAAACACACTCCCTCATACAAAGATCACCAAAAATATTCATTGCATATAAACTATAACAAAAGTGGCAAACAAAAATTTCAGCAAATAATAAAGCATCCAGGCACACACACACACACACACACATGCAGACTTGACAGGATAACAGAATTATATCAAGCAGTTATTTATATTTACTGACCTGTCCAACAAGCAAAAATTGTATTGAAAGCTTTGCCAAAAACAACACCCCAGTAAGGACACAAACAACAAGTATTTTCGTGTGCAAAAAATCTTTATTGTAGGGAGGAAATTGCACTATAAATCATGATAAGTCTGTCCTCTCTCTCCTCTCCCTGCTCTCGCGGCTGTGTCTGTAGCCATGGGAACGGGACGCGCATGTTCCCATTGGCTCTCTCAGCCGGAGCAGGGTCAAGGACTCTGACACAGCATTGGCAGAGCTGTGCATGCGCGAGATGGCGCGCGCGTCGGACTGCCTGCTATTGGGAAGGCAGCGACATAAATATTCAGTGTGCCAAGCGGATCTTACGGCACATAGAACGGAGAAACAGGGGCACACAGAGTAACTCCAGAAAAGGTAACATGCATATTTAAATGTTCTCTTTTACCTTAGACACTTTCAGGTGGACATACCCTTTAATTCATTGAACTTGAAATGTGATTTTGTTTCTCCTGGTCAAACACCTTACAACAGATTTGACCAACATTACTGCCATTGGGCAATTACTCCCCATATTCTTCTAGAAACCATTAGAAGAAAATCAGAATGGATTGTGGGAGTTACTTATTATCACACAAAAAAAATCCTATTTTACTTTTTTATGAAAACCTGTATAACATTGCACAACTCTCTCTATGCTCATGTTTAAACAGACAGACAAGGATCTGTAAACCACTTTAAAAAAACATTTACAAAAGGACAGAGTAAGTTAGGGAGTATTTTCACCACAGTTACCTTACTTATGCAAATAAGGGAAGGAAAGGTTCCCACCGGACACAATGGAGGGTGAAGCCCTAAAGCTGGGTACACATGATGAGATATTTCGGTCCGATCGACCGATAGTTCAGTGTATCGGTCGATCGGACCGAAATTATCGCATCCGAAAGTGCCCATGTCCGATCGACCGTTCGTCCGACAGTCCTTCCTCCTGGCCGACTGTTCGAAAGTATCGAACGGTCGGTCAGGAGGAAAAATCGATAGGTGTGTACCCAGCTTTAGGTATGCAGATTCAGCATGTACTTCAAAGAATTTAGAACTTTGCAAGATGATTGCAATTGTTGTGGTGTTAATTCAGATATAAGAACTAGATCACTTTATAGCAAATTAAGAAGCCTTTCACTGGAATGATACTTGTTTTTTGAGTGAAGATTTCCTTTAACAACCTTTCTTAAAATTGCCAGGGAGATGTTTATTTAATGTAAGTAAAATATTTTTCCTACAAAACATCTTGAGGCCCTGATCTGGTTATATGAATAGTTCTGGTGAATCTTGTTAACCTGACTTTTCAGGTGATACATTTGTGTCTATTTCCAGATAATGGTCATTGGGGTTACATTGGATTACTACAGATGTGGCTTCCTTGGACTATAAAGAGCTATTTCAGATAAAGCTGATTATATTGCAATGTCTTTTATATATTATAGGACATATTTATAAAGGAGTGCACCTTTTTAATGTTTTTTTTTAACACCATCTCTAATTTTTTGCCACATTTATAAAAATCAACATTGACCACAAACCTCATACACCAAAGGGCGATTTTTCGCCAAATAGTCTTCTATATAAAAAAAAAAAAAAAAAAAAATTTAAAAATCCAGGCTGATTTTTAAAATGAGGTTAAAAATGAAATATACAGTACCATGTGGATTTTTTAAAGAAATTCTTATTTTTAAAGACTTTTTCCAGACACGAAAAGTCCCCAGAAATGCCTTCAGATTTACTGACCAAATTTTATATCATATGACACCAAGACCTAGAACTATTCATAGACGACAACCTGATTAAATCATGTACTTACCAAAAACCAGTGGATTGCAACTCATACATTATCAGTAGAGATGGACTAGAACTGGAACTTGAACCAGAGTTCGAGCCGAACTATTCGAATTCGAACAAATTCGGACTTCTTGAATTATCCCGGACCCGGATTTTCGATCTTTTCGGACTTTCGATAAATATCCAATGTTTGACCGTTTGAATGTGTGAGCAAAATACCTATTATACCTATACGCGAGCATCGAATCAGCGAGTAAAATGTCCATGGTATCTAGGCGCGAAGATCGAATTCGCGAGTAAAGTGTCCATTAAAGCCTATACGCGAGCATCGAATCAGCGAGTAAAATGTCCATGGTATCTAGGCGCGAACATCCAATCCGCGAGTAAAGTGTCCATTAAAGCCTATACGCGAGCATCGAATCAGCGAGTAAAATGTCCATGGTATCTAGGCGCGAAGATCGAATACACGCCGTAAATTTCCATTAAAACCTATACGCGAGCCCCATCGAAAATTTCAGCGAGTAAAATGTCCATGGTATCTAGGCGCGAACATCGAATCCACTAGTAAAGTGTCCATTAAAACCTATACGCGAGCATCGAATCCGCGAGTAAAGTGTCCATTAAAGCCTATACACGAGTATCAAATCCGCGAGTAAAATGTCCATGGTATCTAGGCGCGAACATCGAATCTACGATTAAAGTGTCCATTAAAGCCTATACGCGAGCATCGAATCCGCGAGTAAAATGTACATGGTACCTAGGCGTGAACGAGCTCGAAAATAGCGCGAGTGAGAGTAAAATTGATTTTTGAATGTACTGGATATTGGAACATGTTCCCCAGACCATTTCCCAGGTCCCACAGCCATTTACATTAAGTTACCATTGATATTTTAATTGTATTTCATTAGAACTTTTCAAACTATTTGACTCCCATTGACTTTAATGGGTCCGTTTTCGAACTTTCCATATAATTTGAACTTTCGAAAACATACTGAACTTTCAAAAGTTCGGCCATCTCTAATTATCAGAAACAGTTGCCACAAAGATAGCTTGATTGATTAATATTACCCTCAAACCAAATAAAGAGGATAAGAAGGAATTGTACAAGAACGGAGGCCTATGATACACAATCAAATGGGATTGAGAACAAATACAGAGAAAAATAGGGATTAAAATCTGGAGACGTTTTGAGATCATTTGAGAATACAACAAAAAAGTAACTAATCAAGTTCCAATTACAACTCAATTTTACAGAAATGCAACACAATTGAATAAAATATTAAACTAACACTGTAACATCCTCAAAAGCTAAGACAAATTGAATAAAATAATACCAGACAATCAACAAATTATCTATAATAAATCAAAAATTACTCAAGAGACCATCTAAGTTCAGTTGGGCCATTGTTTTTTATTTTCTCAGATTCCCTCTTGTCTGGAAACGTGCCTCTGGATTGGAAAAAAGCTGATATAGTTTCAATATTCAAAAAAGTCACTGCCAGGTTATTACAACCCTGATAGTTTAACTTCAGTGGTGGGGAAAATACTGGAACATTTGATACAGGAACATATTATATAGTATGTTATAAGTAGCAATCAGCATGGATTTCTTCTTGGCTTAGGGGTTAGGGATAAGGACTATGACATAGCAGTTGATGTGGCATATTTGGGTTTTGTTAAAGGGTATCTCCAATATGAACACATTTTTCAGATTTATTGAAGAATGGGAGGTAAAGGAGCTGTGTCTTACCTCCTGTTCTTCAATACAACAATCAGGAGCCAGGAGAGAAGGTAAAGAACTTACCCGCTCACTCAGATTGCGGTAGTGATACCTCGGCTTTATGAATATGCCCCTTTATTTACACTATAAATGGCTCTGTGTTAAGAGAATCTCTGTGGTAAAGGATCTTGGGGTTTTGGTGGATAACTAATTAGATTTTAAGCTCTACGGGGCAGGGTCCTCCTTTCCTCTTGTGGCAAGGCTCTAGTACTTATGAAAATGTATCATTTATATATTTATGTGCTGAACTATCTATGTATTTATCCCCCTTGTATGACTTTGTTGTATTTTGTTATTGTACAGCGCTGTGTCCCCAAGCGGCATTTTATAAATATACTGTACATGCATACAACTTAAAATGTAGCAAGCAGTTCCAGGCAGCAACAGCTAGAGACAGCAATATGCAATGCCCATACAATGGCTAAGCGCACCTTTTCTAAAGTGGCATAAGCTACTTCCCTGGACAATAACTTCCCACTTATATATAGTATAGGATGTTCTTCACCCTCTTTGTTTAGCTGACTCAGTACAGCCCCTCTACTATAAGCACAGGTGTCAGTCTGTACTATAAACCTCTTTTTAAAATCTGGGTCCTGTTTCATGAGAGCATTGATAGACTGCTTTCGTTCCTATGTCCATAGTACTATCTTAGGCAATTTCCTCTTGGTTAAATCAGTTAAGGGTTTTGCTAAGGAACTGTAATGGGGAATAAATTTCCTATAATACTCTGCAGTTCTTAAAAATTACATCACATCCTACTTGGTTTGTGGGATAACCCAGGCTAAAATATCTGTAACTTTTTCATTTTCTGGCTTCAGTTTGCCACCTTCAATGCAGTCCCCTAAATAATGTACCTCTGTCATCCCTGTTTAGAACTGGCTTGGTTTTATAGTCAGGCCTGCTGCTCTGATTCAGTTTAGTACGTGTGAGAGATGAGACGTGCTCCTCCCAGGTACTACGTGTATCTGTATGTTGCCCCTCCCATTTAGATTTTAAGCTCTTCAGGGAAGGGATCTCATTCCTAATGTGTCGAGCCTTGTTGCACTTATATCAATTTATACATAATTTATCTTTATGCTTTCTTAACCGATGTATGCAATTGTATTTCATTTCTATCTATCTGTATAGTCGCTTGCACGTATACCCCTTTGTATACTCTGTATTTTGTAATGTACAGCGCTGCGTACCCAAGTGGCACTTTATAAATAAAATTATACATACATGCTTACTACTGAATGCTGCAATATTATCTAGGTAGGCCACTGTGAATTTACCCAAACTTTCTAACACTTCATTCACCATTCTCTGGAATGTAGCTGGAGTGTTGGACATCCCAAGGGGAAGGATCATAAACTAAAATAACCCAAAGGGGGTTATAAAGACCAATTTTTATGTCCATCCCTGACTTCTTACTAGGATCTTTGGCTGCCTGCCAGCACATTTTCTGCAACAATTAAGAGAATCAGCAGATAAATAAAGAAGGTAATAGCAGGGGGAGATGTATAAGCAGAGCAGTGTCCATGGTGAGGCTACAAGAAGGCAGTAAGGCTGGGTACACATGGAGGGACTTTTTTCTTTTTACCCAGCCTAAGAAAGGAAGTACCATCATTTTACTTCTCTCAGATTGTACTTTCAGATAATGAGTATAGTGACCATTTAATTGCTGCAATAAAGAAACCTTATTCCTGTGTGATTTTTAGGGGCTGCAAAAGACCAAGCAAGTGCCAGAATATCACGTTCCAAACCCTGCAGTGCCCCTTGTGGTGGATAGTCTAAAGTGAGCGTTTCAAGATCGTTAACATATGCAAGTGTCATTTGGAAATTGTTTTTTTACAGGTATCTTGATCTGAACCAAATATATTATTTTTTCCACCTGTACCCCTCTTCCCTAACCCATCAAGCCAATGATGTCATAGTTTTCAGCGCAAAAAATGATTCCAAGTTTCCCAATTTGCCCAATAAGCTCAATGTGTTTGCAAGAACATTTGTACGTTCCCAATCTCTTCTCTATTGTACACCTTACTGAATGGAATTTCATATATATTATTTTCAGTTTATTGCAGAGGGAGCACTCCAACCTAGTTTGAAACCCTCTCTAACCTCTTAATTTTCAATTCCCTTAATACCATGACTTGAACCATGCTGGTATACAGATTATCTGATCCATACCACTTACATATATTCTTCTTGAACCATGCATTAAACTCCCTGTTTGCTTTGATCCACGTACTATGCCACTCTTAGATTCACATCTTATCACTGCTTGTAACTTGGTCTCTGCATAGCACTACTAGTAACAGTAAGTTTAGAACTATAGTAGTAGTGCTACGCAGGCTGCAAGCAGTTATAAAATGTAATTGTACAGGGATTAGATCAAATAGAAGGGGGGCTGCCAACAGTAGGAAGAACAGTGAATGAAGAAGCTTGTAATTAGAGCTCTGCAGAGAACTGTATGTGGATGGAAGCAGAGAGAGGGATGAGGGGGAGAGCTGCCCACAGTCCAGAGTGCTTAAAGCTACACAGTAAATTACTGGGAGACTCAGAGCACATTAAACGGCTACACCACATTTATTTCACCTTAGCAGTTTATAAGTGTACATTCGCTTTTTACAGCTGATTGTACAGAAGTGTGCCAAATAGAGATGGGCGGTTCGCGGATCCGAACCCAGATCTGCAGCAGATTTCCGAGATCTGCAAATCGCAGATCTTGCCAATTTTCCAGAATTCCGCTTTCCTAATTTTTTCCGAACTGCGTTTTGACAATTTTCAAAAATTGTAGAAAATTCAAATTTTTAAGGAATTTAAGACAAATTAGTAAAAATGATACAGTAACTTACTGTAAATGGCTCTGGGACCTGGGAAATGATGTGTATTGTAACCAATTTTGATTAGTTACAATCAGAATTCTCTATATACTAACCAATCACATTCTTTTCCCATCAGAATTGGTTACAATCAGATTCTTTCTGAAAAGAAAAGGATGTAATCTGACTGGATACAATCAGATTTTTTTCAGAAATAATCTGATTGGCATACTAACATGAGATGGACTGGATCACGGATCCGAACCTAGTTCCGTGGTGGATTTCTGAGATCTGCGAATCCGCTGGATTTTCTGTAATTCCGCAAATTCACCAATGGCAGCTGTTTTTATCCGTGCCAACCCCCTGGGTATAAAAGGCAGCTAGACAGGTGCCGCTTTGTCAGTGTGTTAAAGTGAGTTTAGTGGAGACCTGACAGTGTAGGAGTTTTTTTTCCTGCTTTTTGAGCTTTCTGTGTGTGAATTTCAGTGTGATGGACTAGCACTTGTTGTTAACCACTCCTGTATTCACACAATTTTGGACCCAAAAGTCCTTGTAAGGACTAACCCACCCCCCATACGTTTTTTGGTCAAATTTAGTGTTAGGCCTTTTAGAGGTCTAAGGGCCCTATTTAAAGACCACGGCCGTACATTTACGCAGGATGTTTGTTTATTAACAAACCAATTCTGGAGGACCAAGACAGTGGTAAGGATACCAAAATGATGTGCCAGACAGTGCTATGTAGCCCCTCCATTATAGTGAACTTCTGGGTCTGTAAATGCCTGGTGCCCATTGGAATGCTCTAAATCCAGGCAAAAGCACAGGATTTTTAGGGGGGGGGGGGATTTCTAAATGAGCACAGTAGGAAATTCATGACTAGAGATGGACTAGACCCGAACTTGGACCCAAGCTTTAACAGTTCAAATGTAGCCAAACTATTCTGGATTTTCAACTTCCGAACTTTTAATGATTATTGAATTTTCGAACGTTCGACTTGATGTTCCTTGACTTAAGCGCTCCATATCCTATGCAGAAAATAGATTAAGGGAATGTTCACGTCAGTGGCCTTTCAGCATGGTGCTGCAGTCCATGAAAATGTACACTGCAAACAATGGTTTTAAAACTTCACCTTTATTTGTAAGCAATTCTGATTGGATACATTAACATTATTTCAGAAGGAATCTGATTGGTATACTAACCAATAAGATTATTTTTCAATCAGAATTGGTTACAATCAGATTGGTCTGATCCCCATACCATTTCCGAGGTCCCAGAGCCATTTACAGTAAGTTACTGTATCATTTTTTACAAAATTTTCGAAAATTCCTTAAAAACTCAAAAATTCCTTGAAAATTCAAACACGGTTGAAAAGTAAAATGCAGAAGCTTGAAAAACATTGCGATCATGAGGAAAGTTTTTTTTTTAAGTTCTGGATATATATATGTGTTCCCCAGACCATTTCCCAGATCCCAGAGCTATGTACAGTAAGTTACCATTGCTATTTTACCTTACATTTAGGTGGATATGTGCAGATTTTTTTCTCCCGTTGACTTTAACCCTTTCACTGCCAGGAGATTTTCATTTTTTTTTGCGTTAACTGCCAGAAGAATTTTCAGGATTTTGCCCTCAATCGCTTTAGACTAATTTTACAGTAGGAAACCTTGCAGTAAATCAGGAATATTATACATTGTTTTTTTCAGCACAAAGTCTACTTTAACATGGTAACAGAATTTTGTAACTTTTCTGGAAATTTTACTGGAATTATGGGTAAAATATGTAAAAAAAATGAAAAATGTGCAAATTTTCATGGATTTTTCCCATTTTTATTTATAGTTATCTTAAGGTTACGCACAAAAATCTCACTGTTTCTAAAAGCTCAGATACTCCCGAGTACAACGATACCAGATATATGTAGGTACCCCACTTTTCCTGTACAGGAGACTCCCCCAAACTAAAACTGCACCTTCAAGAATATTACACCAAATTAAAATGTATAACCACTACTAACAGTTAACATAGAATATCTACCAAATTATCTATAATATCCCCACAAGTGAGATTGTAATGTATAACCACTACTGACAGTTATCATAGAATATCTACCAAATTAACTATAATATCCCCACAAGTGAGATTGTAATGTATAACCACTACTGACAGTTATCATAGAATATCTTCCAAATTAACTAAAATATCCCCACAAGTGAGATTGTAATGTATAACCACTACTGACAGTTAACATAGAATATCTACCAAATTAACTAAAATATCCCCACAAGTGAGATATTTTTAGAAACTACACACCCGCAGGATTTTATGAGTGAGGTAAGTTTCGATCAAAATGCAGATACCCGGACGCAGCTCTTCGTCCAATTGTAAGTTGTTTTCTCACATTTTCCTTTTTTTCCTCAACTGTAAAATCAGAGACAAAATCAAATGCGAATTTCAGCTAAAAACTGTGGAGGAAAGTTCAAACGCATCTCAAATATGAAAGCCTAACCCCTCCCGAATAAAACGGTATGCCACATTCATGGGTGTACCCAGAGACATGGCTACCAACTAACCCAGAGCGTGACCAGTGCCAAATGTCAGTAGCAGCAAAAAAAAATTAGCCAGTTTTGTATTTGAACAGTCTGCAGTTTTTCCACAAAACACCCCCCCAACTCAGAAATACCCCCCACAAACTATATATTCCTGAAATCTACACACCATCAGCTATGTAACGCTGTAGTTCGTTCATTGATACCATCAATGGTGTGGGCGCAGTTCTTCAATCTCCCAAATGTCCTGAATCAAACGGTATGCCATATGTGTGGTTACACACGCGGACGTGGAAGCGAAAAGCCACAAAGTGAGACAATGCACGATGGCTCAGAAACGGCAAAAATATTTAGCCAACTCCGAATTTGGACAGTCTGCAGTTTTTTCAACAAAACACCCCCGTTACTTAGAAATAACCCCCACAAACTATATATTCCTGAAATATACACACCCTCAGCTATGTAACACTGTAGTTTGTTCATTCATACCATCAATGGCGTGGGCGCAATTCTTCGTAGAAGTTTGCATTTGTCTGAAAAATGAACAAAAAACAACTTCAAAAGGTAGAATTCATGCCAAAACCTCATGGAATGTAAAAAAAAGTTACTAAATATCAATCTCCCAAATGTCCTGAATCAAACGGTATGCCATATGTGTGGTTACACACGCGGACGTGGAAGCGAAAAGCCACAAAGTGAGACAATGCACGATGGCTCAGAAACAGCGAAAATATTTAGCCAATTCCGAATTTTGACAGTCTGCAGTTTTTTCCACAAAACACCCCCGTAACTTAGAAATAACCCCCACAAACTATATATTCCTGAAATCTACACACCTTCAGCTATGTAACACTGTAGTTTGTTCATTCATACCATCAATGGTGTGGGCGCAGTTCTTCATAGAAGTTCGCATTTGTCTGAAAAAATGAACAAAAACCAACTTCAAAAGGTAGAAATCATGCCAAAACCTCATGGAATGTAAAAAAAAGTTACTAAATATCAATCTCCCAAATGTCCTGAATCAAACGTTATGCCATATGCGTGGATGCACACAGAGACGTGGCCACCAACTAGCTCAAATGGGACGCATGCACAAATGCAATTACAAGAAAGAATCAAAGTGCTCTGTAATTTGAACAGCCTACACTTTTTCTAAGGAAACAGTCCCGAAACATGGAAATTCTCCCCACAAACTATATATTTTTGGAATCTACACACCTTCAGCTATGTTACAATGCCATGCTTTCATACATACATGAAGAATTCCAGACCCACTAATCCAAAGAAGTCCGTGTTTTTACGAGGTTTTGTGAAAAATAAAATAAGATGATTCAAGGGTTGAAATCCTACCTAAACCCTTTTGACAAGCAAAAAAACCCACTAAATGTCAATCTCCCACATATCCTGCATCAAACGGTATGCCATAAGGGTGGGTGCAAACAGAGACGGGGCCACCAACTAGCTCAAATTGGACGCATGCACAAGTCCAATTACAAGAAAAAAATCAAAGTGTTCTGTAATTTGAACAGCCTAATCAACTTGGAAATTCCCCCCACAAACTATATATTTTTGGAAGCTACACACCTTCAGCTACGTGATGGTATCATGCTTTCGTATATACATGAAGAATTCCAGGCGCTGTTATCCATAGAACTCCGTGCTTTTAGGAGATTTTGTGAAAAAATAAAATAAGAGGACTCAATGGTTGAAATCCTACCTAAACCCACTCGGCAAGTAAAAAACCCACTAAACGGAAATCTCCCACATGTCCTGAATCAAACGGTATGCCATAAGGGT
The DNA here is from genome assembly GCA_019447015.1 of Hymenochirus boettgeri. Taxonomy (NCBI): domain Eukaryota; kingdom Metazoa; phylum Chordata; class Amphibia; order Anura; family Pipidae; genus Hymenochirus; species Hymenochirus boettgeri. The sequence goes on along the minus strand of CM033473.1, from coordinate 300,988,141 downwards.
GGGTGCAAACAGAGACGGGGCCACCAACTAGCTCAAATGGGATCCATGCGCAATTGCAATTACAAGAAAAAATTAAAAAACGCCACAACCCACCCCCCACCCCTATCTCCACTCCCCCTTTTAGTGGAAAACCAGTTAGTACAGAGAGTCACACAAGTTTTTGCACACTTTACTGATCCTAATAAATCAATACGGCCTTTTTTTGGTACCTCTGCAAAATTTCCTACTAAAATAGGCTTAGTTTCCCTTGAAATCCAACAAATAAATGATCTGCGTTTACTTTACCGATATCACCTGGGACATTGGGAAGCTTGGAGAAGACAAAGTTTTTTGCTTATTTATAGTTTTAGGGTAAAAAAAAAAAAAAGGTGTGTGTATCACTTTAAGATTTTATTTTGTGTGCATTTCCCCTTTTTTGGGGGGATCATTCCCAAAGATGATCATCAAATCATCTTAGGGAATGATACTGAACTTGGAATACGGGCATAAATGCCCGTTTTCCAATTCGAAATCCGATCGGAAAAATCACTTCCCGGAAATCATTTTCCAGGAAGTGATTTTTCATTCATTGGCAAAGATCAATAATTTGGTGATCAGAAGTGATCACCAAATTTTGATCTCTGTCCCCATTTTTTTTCTAAGTCTTCGCTAAGTAGCAAAGACTTAGAAAAAATCCTATTTGTGAATGGAACTTTGAGTTCCATTCACAAAATGTATAGTAAAGCTGTCAGCTTGACAGCTTTTGCTATACCAGGGACTGCAGCATGATCTAAATGTAGATCAGGCTGCAGTACCTCCACTAGACCACTAGGTGTCAGTCTTACACCACTCTATGGGAAGACCCCGGTGAAGGAGGAAGTTCTGTGAGTCACCGGGTCTCCCTTTCGGTCTTTGAAGAGCTCCTCCTCACTTCCTCCTCGTGGGACCGGCTGATGCAGGAAAAGGTAGGGATATCTCCTGATCCCCCCCTCGAATTTGCACCAAACTGAGGGGGGGTCAAGGGGGCTAGGGGGGCAGTTGAATGCTGCCCCCCGATCGGCCCTAGCAGGGGGAAAAAAATTTTTGGGAGGGGGGAAGCCACAGATCGTATATTCACGATCTGTGGCAGTTTGAGTATTCACTGCACAGATCGTGAATATACGATCTGTGGCAGGGAAAGGGTTAATGGGTTTTTATGCGGATTTTCAAATCTTTGGATTTTTCTGAAAATCCACGAATCTGCAAGTGGAATAGATTTTTGCAGTTTCGCCCATCTCTAGTGCCAAACCTCGCAAATAATATCACTAGAAGAGAGGGAGGCAAGTATAAGCAAAGAAGGTGTCCATAACAAACATAGCTGTTCATTAGAACTTGAATAGAAGAGACAATGGATAAGAAATCAAGGGGGTTTAAGTCTAATAGTGAGACCAATAGGATGCCGCAGGGGTAAGTGAACCCTTTGGTACATATTCAGACATAAATTGCACCACAGTTCCCCTTTAAGAATTTCATGAACACATAATAAATATTCCTAATAAAAATCCTGATAAATAAGAAATACAATTCTTTACCATATTGTAATTTCAGCCTTCCAAGATATACATTATAATTTGCCAATAGAGGAACATTTAATTCTCTGAAATTCATTTCTTACCTCATACAGAAAATATATGGCTTAAAGTCAATTATGTGAAAATGATATTCTTGATGAATTTGTAAAATAGCTGAAATAATAAAGTCTCCATCTTTGTTTTCATAAAATTTATTCCTATAAAGATTAGATTTGTATATCTCATCTGTAAAAAAACATCCTGTATTGTGATGCAGAATATTGCCAGATACTGGTGGAAGATTATACAGAAGGATAAACAAGATTAACATAGTTTCTCTTGCAAAATATTATAGTGAGAAGACACAATGTATCTGTTGGGTGTTAAATACTCTCAGCTCACAATAAAATCCATACACAAGGCTTTAATTATCTACTAGCAGAAGGTTTCTAAAAATGTTGCACATAAGGGAAATATTATTCTGTTTTGCTAAAAAAACATTTTTTTTAAATCGGAGGATTGCTCTCATATGGCTTACTGAAGTGTTTTGGTAGGAAAAACCACAAAATATAGGGAACATTACATTTATTCTTTTTAGGCACAAAGTGCACATTAAGAAAATAACAGACTTGGAAATTTTCTAGTGGAATTTTGCACGACACATGTTTAAACTTTTTAAATTTCCCCCCCAATTTTTAAAGATACTTTTCCTGTATAGGAGAATCCCTAAAACTATATATAGAAAAAAAATTCTTGAAATGTAAACCAAATTGAAAAGTCCTGTTTAATGTAGAATAACTACCAAATTGACTAAAATATCCACACAGGTTTTAATGAGCAATGTAAGTTTTAATCTTACAATACCTGGACACAGGTGTTTATTAAAAAACCTGATTTTCCTTTAATTTTTTTTTTTTTAGAAAATCTGCTAGAAGTGCCAATTTCTGTGAAGATCTGAATGAAATAAATTGTACCGTTGTGTAGCTAAAGGTGTGTAAATTCTGAAAATATGTATTATGTAATATGTATTTCTAAGTTAGGGGGATGTTTAGTGTGAAAAATCTGGAAAGTTGTCACAGCGCATTTGCTCACTTTGTGACTAGCAGCTTCCATATCCGCGTGTGTAACATGCATATGGCATACCGTTTGATTCAGGACATTAAGGAGATTGATATTTTGTAACTTTTTTTTATATTTCATGGGATTTGCCATGACTTTTAACTTTAAAATGTATTTTTGTAAATTGTTTTAAAATGGTAAAAGTGCAAAATTCTACAGAGGACTGCACCCACACCATTGATGATATGCATGAAAGAATGAACTCATCACGTAACTGAAGGTGTGTAGATTCCAAGAATATATAGTTTTGGTGGTATTTCTAATATAGAGGGCTTTGATGTTATTGGGCCACTGTGCATTGGCTCACTGTGTGGTCCCTTCCATGTCCATGTGTGTAACCATGCATATGACATACCATTTAATTCAGGGCATTTGGGAAATTGATATTTGGTAACTTTTTTACATTACATGGGGTTTTGGTATGATTTCTACCTTTTGAAAGTTGTTTTTTGTTCATTTTAACCGAAAATTAAAATGCTAAAATTTAGCTAAATGCTAAAAGTGCGAACTTTGGGGTGCAAAAAACTGCACCCCAAAATTGAAGATATGAATGAACAAACTACAGCGTAGCTGAAGGTGCGTAGTTTCCAAGAAGTAAGTTACAGGGATGTTTTGTAGGAAAAACTGCAGACTTAAAATTCGGAGTTGGCTGAATATTTTCACAGTTTTTGAACCATTGTGCATTGTCTCACTTTGTGGCAAGTCGCTTCCTCCTCCGCGTGTGTAACCATGCATATGGCAAAACGTTTAATTCAGGACATTTTGTAGATTGCTATTTGTTAACTTTTTTTACATTACATGGGATTTTGTCATGATTTCTACCTTTGAAAATTGTTTTTTTGATAATTTGTTCCAAAAATCTGCTAAAAGTGGATTTCTAAGAACTGTGCCCACATAACAGATGGTATGAATGAACAAACAACATAGTTACATAGCTGAAGGTGTGTAGATTCAAAGAATATATCATTTGTGGGGGGATTTCTGCGTTAGGGGGGTGTTTTGTTGGAAAAACTGGTTACTGTTTAAATTCACAATTGACTGAATATTTTCACTGATTTTGAGCCTTTGGTTTAAGTTGGTAGCCATGTCTCTGGGTACACCCATGAATGTGGCACAGCATTTTATTCAGGAGGGGTTAGGCTGTCATATTTGAGATGCTTTTGAACTTTCCTCTCCAGTTTTTAGTTGAAATTCACATTTGATTTTTTCTCTGATTTTACAGTTGAGGGGGGAAAAGGAAAATGCAGAGGGAGAGAGGTAAGGTAAGTAATGATCAGGGGAGATTCTGTAAAAACTAATAGTGGTTGGAGCTGGGGGAGGGAGCCCTACACTACAGAAAATGGGTTTTATGCTAGGGGGAGTGAGAAGGAAATAGGTGCAAGGGGAAGGGGGGGAGGGCTGCACTGAGCAAGTCAAAAACCTGTGAGAAGACACCTCAGAGGCGGAAACAATTTCCCTCCCTGCCAGGCTCCTGGTGGCCAGTTTTTACAGGGACATTACAGGAGAACCATTTGAAGCTGCGATGTAAGGTAAGGATTTTATTACACTACAGGGTGGGGCCAGTAGTGGGTTAAATGATAGTTTTGGGGGTGGACCTTTAAGATAACTATAAATAAAAATGGGAAATATCCATAAAAATTTGCAAATTCTCCAATTTTTTTTTACATATTTTACCTAAAAATCCAATAAAATCTCCAGAAAAGTCACAAAATTCTGTTACCATGTTCAAGTATACTGTGTGCTGGAAAAAAAAACGATTTATAATATTCTCTATTTACTGCAAGATTTCCTATTGTGACTGAACCAAAACATTCTAAAATCTAAAAAAAAAAACTGGGGAATTCTGCTGGCAGCAAAAGGCTTAATTGCAGTAAACTATGACTTCAAATGGACTCAAAACTGTGAGACTCTTTTCAAAGGCACCCAAATATTGAAGCCATATTCAGTGAACACCAAACGAGACCATATTAAGTGCCTTCCTATTAGGCTTCGGGGAAGGAAGTTATTATATTGAACTAATGACGCTATGTTTTATTACGTTTTTATTTGCTTTTTTAACATTTGACACGTAAGTGGATGAATCTCAATATGTTTTTAATTATTGTAATAGAATTGGAATGTTGAGTATTTGGCACTTTATTACAATGCACTGTTCACTTTATATGTAATGCACTTTATTGTTTTATGCACTTTACTGGGAGCCTCACTTTGGCCACAGGCTTGTCATTCACAGTGACACATGATTTGTAGGTGGGGCCTCATGGGTTTAAATGTTTGAGGCTTGAATCACTCATGTTAGGGACAGGGCATCCCGAAACGTTGTAGTTGTTCCCCCAGTAATACCCAATTCAATGTCCCCAAAAGTGAGACTGAGCCCACTGGCCCCCAAAAGTTTAAACAATCAGGGGCGCCCTGGGAATTTGGCAAGTCCACCCTCTCCAACATTCTATTTGCCCTTTAATTTGAGGTTTTGGCCTCTCCCAGTCAAACAATACCTAATCAGAATTTCAAAGCCGGAACCAACACACGGTTATTTCTGGTTTTTACCTTGCAGTCGCGGGGAATCCGGAACTAAAGTACCTGCATTACTGGCTTCGGGGACTGGTTAGGACAGTACATTCCACAATACTGCTCTGCCTCTGCGATTCACTGACAGCTCTGCCCTGCATCTAAGCCATGCCTCCTTCTCTATCTATCGGGTTAGTCAAGTCTATTTACACGGCTAGAGAAGGAGGCATGGCTTAGATGCAGGGCAGGCTGAAGTATAAGTCGGAACACTGCCGCTCAGGTCAGAATTGCAGACAATTGGTCCTTCCATGCGCAAGAGGGCAGTGGGGTGCCTGCGGTTTCGTTCAGGTTCCGTTTTTTATTCATACCCCATCTTACCTTCTCACACAATCCTAATACACTAAGAATTGACCAGATAATTTAAAAGTACATAGACATAAAAGGAGCACTGTCTGCCTCTTTCTGTGTAAATAATATAAAATATATATTTACAGAATGTTAATTGGTCAGTAAAAAGGCTTAACTAAAATAGTAATTCTAAGAATGAAGTGAACCTATTTGAACTGATTTTCAAGTGAGAACATTGGTACAGTCGAAATTATTATGATAGAAGAAAATAAAGCTAGAAATAGCGCCATCTATTGGATATAATAGTCAGCTGTAAAATGAATCTGACATAGATACTTGATGAATGATACCCAATGAATGATAACTCTGATAACTGAAACGTGAGGAATGACACAAAGTACAGTGTTCACTTGATACCTGATACATGATGATGTCCTAAAATGGACACCGTACATCAGGGAGCCCTCACAATACCTGCATTCGCAGCATCAATCACGTCACCTCTGTCTCACATTCAATCTGGAATAGTCAATAGAAGAACAGAAACTGCCGGCGACCTAAACTCACTTCCTACAAATTCTACATACAGTATTTTTCAGGGGCTTCTGTGGTGTCACTTCCTACTATTTACTAAACAATACATTAAATTAACCCCTTCAAACCTTTTGGGGAAAATATTTGTAAATCCACTTAGTATGTAATCTGGATAAAGCTTCTTTTCAGAGCCCTTTGCATTCTGGGATTTTTATTTGCTTTATGTCATACAATAAAAAGTTTCACCCCTTCGTCACATGAATTACAATATTGCCCAATGTATGGTTATTTTCTTCTCAACTTTCCTTAGATGTTCACCAAACATCAGCCTGTTCTCCCTACATATTGTAAATCACAACCACACTCAGTGGTGTAGATCACATTTCTACTATTGCACATGGTAACATTTCCATCCTCCTGAATACTCTGACTTTCCTTTTATCACTGGATTCCCATCCCTTACACCTTCCACAGCCATGAAAGCCCCTCACATTTGTTAGGAAACCAGTTCTGTTTATTTCTTATAAAGCTTTCCATAGCTATGTAGGGAACTATAAACTAGTTACCCTTTAGTCTTCTTGTTCTGGCAGGATTTAGCCAGTAGGGGCCACTGTGTAAAAGTATAAAAGGGAGAGCACTCATGTGCTCAGCATCTTTCTGACAATCTAGAGTTTCCCCAGAGGAGAGGGGACAAGCCGGGGACCTAGATAACAGCTGGGCACAGTTAATGTGAGATTAGATTCTGTTATAGATCACTCCAAGAGTGATAGATAGGAGTAGGGTAGCTAGTGAGCAGCCTGAGCTCCAACAAGGAGATTTAGTAAGGACTAGAGTCCTGGGTATACCACCCAAGAATAGGGACATAGTGCCAGACATAGGGGTAGAAGATTCCACTACAGTGACCTGAGATCTGGGGTGGCACTAACAAGCTGATTGTTATTTATGCTGTTTCTGATCCCTCTGGTTTGTGAGTATTTATGTGATATCTGTGCCATGCTGTGTCACCTCTATTGTGATAATTACAATGCCTTATTAATATTGCTCTCCTAATAAATAAGATATTGTTTAAGGTCAAGAACCACTGGCGCCCATTTATTCGATTCTACCTAGAGTGGTAGTTCAGCAACACCCTGCCTCCAACATATGTGAGGGCCCACTCCTGATAATAAGAGTCTTGTGCAAAGAATTTGGTTAAGGCTGACAGTCTCTGGAGCACATTACCTTCCCCTCATAGCCTTACAGCTACTTAAATAGTAGATTAGCAAATTCCTTCATTCGCCGGACATGCCATGGTTATATATACTGGACATGGAAATTAAGGGCACGTTCAGTGAAATGGTCAGATACAGTCTCCAGGATCTGAAAATAGAAACAATGATCTAGTTATATTCCTTTCCGTTTAAATATCACAAAGTAGGAAATAAAATTAATATAGTAAACATATTTACATATACTGTGTGCTTTTTTTTTAATGTCCATGATTGTTACTTTTTCCTTATTCAGTATGATGTTTTTGATTAACATTTAGAGGCTGGACAATGCCATGTAGAGCTTAGAGTCTAGTGGGGTTTTGGGTGTCATTGCAGTTGATTCTTTTAAGAGAACAAAGATCATGAAGGCCAGGAAAGCAATACAGCAAAATTTAGTAAAGGAAAACCCTGGTTACAACTGGAATATAAGGGGGCAATAAGTAGTGCAAAAACTTGCTATAAATCTGAAGTAACCAATCAGATATTGTCTAACTGCATTAGACCAGTAGAAATGTAATATCTGATTGGTTGATACAACATTTTGAACCCCTTACTAAATAAGCCTGATAGTGTTTAGACAAGCAATAACCAGGGAGATTCAATAAAAGTTCTTATCGTTTAAAATGGTGCTAATTTTGCCCCAACCAATCAGAAATGATGTAACATTTGAAAGCTAACATCTGATTGGTTGGGGAAAAATTAGCACCATTCTAAACAATAAGAACTTTTATTGCATAACCCTGTATATATTTTATTAGTGTCCGGTCCCAGTGACTAGAGATGACCGAACTCACTAATATCCTTTCTGCTTGTAATCTTTTTCAATAATCTGCAAATGAACCTATTAAAGTCAATGACAAAGTTGACAAAGTTCACTAATGTGAACGAAACATGTTGGCATCCTGTGCTGGCTCCTTTCCCTCCCCCCTCTTGCACTCATTACCATGGGTCTCCACTAAGTCCTTATTGGGTCTGCATTGATGGCTCACTGCAACTTTATGTATCAGATAGATAAGTACATACTTACTTGACTATTGCACTAGCAATTAGCCTGCTGTACTTGTTATTATTAGTGTGCATATTAGTGCGCTATTTGTCCTGCACTTGTTCACACTTTATATTTATCCAGTCTGCCATTCATTGTCACTTTATAGCAGCGTGGGGAGGATGTGTTGCCAGTATGTGTATTTGGATGCGGGGTTTTCATGTTTTTAAGTGATTTTATGTTGTTCAGCCCATGGTTAATTATAATAAAGGTTTTTAATATAGATTTTTGACTACTTGTCGAGTGCCACAGGTCTTTCTTTTCTTAGTTTATTCAGATATTAAAGTCAATGGGAGAAATTTGCCAAAAAATGAAGGTATAAACAGCAATAGTAACTTACTGTAAATGGCTCTGGGACCTAAAAAACTTCTGGGGACATATATTAATGCTCAAAATGTCCAGTACTGAAAATTTCATGGCCATTCCAAAATTTATAAAATAGTTCCAGGTTCACAAAAATCCCGCAAACGACCGGCATGTAGGTTTGGAGTTTTTTTTTCTCACTAAATAATAAAAACCATCATTTAAAACTGCATTTTGTGTTCAATTATGTTATCTTTGACTAATAGTTAACGGTTTTTGATGAGCAGAAACATTTAAGTGGGACAAACATGCAAAAGAATAAGAAATCAGGAAGAGGGCAAATAGTTTTTCACACCACTGTATGTCTTTATTCAACCTTAATTACTATGTTACTATGCCACATTGTATGCCAGATACAATGTGTCCCACAAAATGCACAGATTTGCGGGTAAACTTACACTTGCCAATTGAGAGTTTCAGGCCTTCCTTTTCGAAGACGCTAAAGCACACTGAACCATCTTTTATCATGCTCCTCCAGGGTAGAGCCGAAAACAATAATGTCATCAAGGTAAACTATGCTGTTCCTTGGATTCATGTCTCCCAGGACTTTTTCCATAAGGAGTTGGAAGGTAGCTGGGGCCCCACATATTCCTTGAGGCGTGCGAGTGCATTGGTAAAACCCCAATGGGCAAATAAAGTACATTAGAGAATGGTCAACCCTCTATCTTTCAACCAAGGCACAAATCTTTATTAAAAAAATGCTACACAGTGCCCATCTATCATACATAGACTTTTTACATGATAGTCATACCTATGACAGTGATCCAAGACCACCTAGGGTGTATAGTCTTTCAAAGAACTAAAGAAGACAAAAAAGTGTCAATGTCTATTCAGGATTAGAGATGTCCGAACTTTGAAAAATCCGGTCCGCGCGAGGATCCGCGGATTTTCGGAAAAATCCGTAAATTCGAAAATCCGCGAGCGGACCCGTTAAAACGTATTAAAATGAAAGTTCGGCAAAATCCGCATTAAAAGTGGTCTAAATAGCCTTGGTAATGTACACTTAATCACTCAGGGACCTGGGTAATGTCCTTAGAAACACGTATCAATGCCTACAATACCTAACAAGTACAGTCCGCTAGCGTGAATTCTAAAAACGTTATTATTCGTAAATACGAGGATTTCCGTAAAAACGAGGATCTCCGTAAACCCGCGGATCTCTGTAAAAGCGAGGATTTACGTAAAAACGAGGATTCACGTAAAAACGAGGATTTTTGTAAAAACGAGGATTTTCGTAAAAACTAAAATTTCCGTAAATCCGCGGATTTTCGTAAAAACGAGGAATCGGAACTTCCTGCCTAGCAAAATGGCAAGTGCTGCAAGGCAATTATATGCCCTAAACTACCTCCTGCTCAGGGGGTATGATAATTTCCCCCCTGGCACCCATCATGTGCGGCGCCGGAAGCGCAGGATAATGGAGGGGCTCCTGCGCCGGATCCTGCGCCGCTTCGGATACCAGACCACTGTCTCTACCCTCCAGAGACAGTGGTCTGATCTCATCTCAAGAGGCAGAGGCCTCAATATGTGGCTGCCGTACGCAGATGATAGAAGGCAAGTATACTTTATTATAATACTTAATATAATACGTATTAAATATTTTAATTCACTTCTGACAAAACATATTTAATATATGTTTTTTAAAAACATCAATAATCCTTATCTGTTGTATTCAATTGATCAACGGACTGAATGTAGTTCTTGAAGACGTTTCGCTAGTCATCCGACTGGCTTTCTCAATTCAGAATGACTTGTAAGAATCTGTGGCAATTATGTACCCTGGAAAATCCCAATTAGCATATCACAGCCAGGTGTTAAGGGTGTGATGAGGTAGGCTAAAGGTGTTATAGGAACGCCCGAAGTAAGGTGTTTAAAACAGCATTGTACATGGCAACAGTTGGTGTCGACCCCCCCACCTCTATTTAGGCTTGGTTTTCTTCATTTTCACATAAATGGCCTCCTAGACACTCTCTTGAACCAGTCAGTTCTTTCGCCAGTAATGTTAACATTACAATCTTCAAGGTATGTCCTTTATCCTTAAGATGCAGATACACGGCTGAGCTCCTGACCCGAGAATTGGCTCTTCTGTGCTGGCGCCATACGTTGTTGCAGTTGCTGTTTGGTCTCTCCCCCACATACAAATCAGAGCATTCTTCACTGCACTGCACTGCAATATGAGTCGCTTTTTCTTGTGTTTTGTATTGGTCTTTCGGATGTACCAATTCTGCCTCAGTGTGTTTAACCAAGCCTAAATAGGTGGGGGGTTCGACACCAACTGTGCTGCCATGTACATGCTTGTTTTAACACCTTACTCTGGGCGTTCCTATAACACCCTCTTAGCCACTATCTAATCACAACCCCTTAACACCTGGCTGTGATTGCTAATTGGGATTTTCCAGGGTACTATTAATGCCACAGATTCTTGTACAGTCATTCTGAATTGAGAAAGCCAGTCGATGACTAGCGAAACGTCTTCAAGAACTACATTTCAAGTCCAGTTGATCTAATTGAATACAACAGATATACCATGACCTGGATGAATGAGAACCTTCACAGCATCATAATCCTTAAATTTGGCTGAGAGAGAGAGAGTCCGTTCTTTGTATTTCTCATTCACTGGTTATTATTACTTATTATTATTCTTATATTATTCAATATCAGCCCTATTTAAAGGTAAGTAAAGTCAAAAAGTAAATGCCTGAAAAGTGACTTTATTTAACATAACACCTATAAATTCAAAATGATACCCACACATACACAGGTAAACACACTTGGTGGCCCACCCTTCCATTTCCATGGCACCTTATTTAAAGGCTAAGTAAAATCGATCATTAAAAATGTATTTCTTTTTATCTTTAAATGCACACTGATACCACACCATAGACCCACCCTTTTTAGTTACCTGGCTTCGGCAAAATCCGCATTAAAAGTGGTCTAAATAGCCTAGGTAATGTACACTTAATCACACAGGGACCTGAGTAATGTCCTTAGAAACACGTATCAATGCCTACAATACCTAAAAATTACAGTCCACTAGCGTGAATTTAAAAAAAAATGGCATTTTTCGAAAATACGAGGATTTCCGTAAAAACGAGGATTTTCGTAAAAACAAAGATTTCCGTAAATCCGCGGATTTTCGTAAAAACGAGGAACCAGAACTTCCTGCCTAGCAAAATGGCAAGTGCTGCAAGGCAATTATATGCCCTAAACTACCTCCTGCTCAGAGGGTATGATAATTCCCCCCTGGCACCCATCATGTGCGGCGCCGGAAGCGCAGGATAATGGAGGGGCTCCTGCGCCGGATCCTGTGCCGCTTCGGATACCAGACCACTGTCTCTACGATCCAGAGACAGTGGTCTGATCTCAAGAGGCAGAGGCCTCAATATGTGGCTGCCGTACGGCAGATGATAGAAGGCAAGTATACTTTTTATTATATTACTGTATTGTAATAAGTAGCTAAAAATATTTTAATTCACTTCTGACAAAAACATATTTATATATATTTTTTAAAACATCAAAATAATCCTTAAATTTGGCTGAGAGAGAGAGAGATCCAAGTTCTTTGTATTTTCATTCAAGGTTATATTACATTATATTTATTCTTATATTATTCAATTCAGCCTCTATTTAAGGTAAGTAAAGTCAAAAATAAATCACTGAAAAGTGACTTTATTAACATAACACCTATAAATTTAAAATGATACCCACACTAGACACAGTAAACACAACTTGGTGGCCCACCCTTCCATTTCCATGGCAGCCTTATTTAAAGGCTAAGTAAAATCGATCATTAAAAATTGATGTTCTTTTTATCTTATAAATGCCAACTGATACCCACACATAGACACAGTTAAACACACTTTACTGACCCACCCTTTTAGTTACATGCAGCCCTATTTGAAAGGAAAGTAGAGTAAACATAAAATGTTGATCAATTATTAAAAATTGATTTTTACACTCCAAAATTAAAAATGTTGTGTTACCCACAAAATCTATACGATACGAAGTACCACGCTACTGATGTCCCTACACACCAACCAACTTTCCCTTTCCATGGCTACATACCACACAATAAAAATTAAGTGCTTAGCCAGAATAAGGTATGAAATCATTGCCATAGAAATATGATTGACTTTTAAAGAAACTATAACATATTGCGCTTATGAAGGTTCTCATTCATCCAGGTCATGGTATATCTGTTGTATTCAATTAGATCAACTGGACTTGAAGTTTAGTTCTTGAAGACGTTTCGCTAGTCATCCGACTGGCTTTCTCAATTCAGAATGACTTGTACAAGAATCTGTGGCAATTATGTTTTAACACCTTACTCTGGGCGTTCCTATAACACCTCTTAGCCACTATCAATCCGCCCTAACACCTGGCTATGATATGCTAATTGGGATTTTCCAGGGTACATAATTGCCCCAGATTTGCTACAAGTCATTCTGAATTGAGAAAGCAGTCGGAATGAATGACTAGCCGAAACGTCTTCAAGAACTACATTTCAAGTCCAGTTGATCTAATTGAATACAACAGATATAACATATTGCCTTATTTAATCTGTATTTTCAAGCAGAATCCAAAGTATATAATTAAATATATCCTTTAGATATATCATTCATTATGTATTTTTTTATTTTAATTTGCAGGGGAATCTTCCTCTGATACCCCACCCCCACCACCGTCCCCGCCAGAGGGAGAATGTAAGTGAGGCCTATTGAAAAAATTTTTTTTTTCTAAATCTTTCATTTGTTCAAGGCCACATTACAGCGCACACGAGCGCTCCAGAAACAACCATACAAGGCGGATCCAGGTTCGGGTCCGCGAACCGGCCATCTCTATTCAGGATAAAATATTTTTAGAAATAATAGAAAAGGGTCTAGTTAAAGATACTTACCTTTACCTTGTGGTCCTTAAAGGCAAAAACTTCCTAACAATAGAGAACTAGCAATTAAACTGTTTTACTCCTTAAAGGATAAGTATACTCAAAAAACAAATAAAGTTTAAATGGTAACTGAATCCCTAACTAACCTTTCCCCCCTCTTTTTTTTTTTTTTTTTAAGGTCCCTTCAGAGCCTACCTGTGCCCTTGGAAAGTGCTGGCCATCATGGAACAGGAAAGCAGTCCAGTAAGCTCTGCCCCCCGAGACTTGGTGGATGTGATGACATCACGCGCGCACTATGTCATGCACGCACTAACATCACGCGCGGTGGATGGCGTGCATGGCCGGATTAAACTGCCACTGGATATTTGGACACAAGTTGAAAACAAGGTCCAGCAAGTCTCGGGGGACGGAGCTAACCAGACTGCATTTCTATTCTAAGATGGCCAGCACTTTCCAAGGGCACAGGTAGGCTCTGAAGGGACCTAAAACAAAGGGGTGGAAAGGTTAATTAGGGATTCAGCTACCATTTAAACTTTATTTGTTTTTTGAGTATACTTATCCTTTAAAATGCAGAGATGAAAGATCATTTTCTTTCCTTTATGCAAAAGATATTTGAAAAAGTACATGCTGAAATAACTCCCACACTTAAAGTCTCAGATTAATGTTGGTACTTACCAATATTTGAATTTTATGAATCAAATAAACTTGGTCAGAAAAGGGTTGTTTCTGTCTTAATGATGTCCTTCTGACATTGAGATTGAATAAAGACATACTTCCATCCAGTCCAACCCATCTAGCAATATCCTCATTACCTGCCAAATTTATGGAAAATGTAGTTAAATTAAGGGAAGATAATTCCTTCCTGACTCCAAGTGACAATTGGAAATTTCCCTGGATCAACTCTACTTTATCACTATTCAGTATCATAGAAATCTACCAAATTAACTATATATGCCCCACAAGGAGATTGTAATGTATAACCATACTGACAGTTATCCTAGGAATATCTAACAAATTAACTATCATATCCCCCCAAGTGAGATTGTAATGTATAAACCACTACTGACAGTTATCATAGCATATCTCCAAATAACTAAAACTATCACACAAAGTGGATTGTAATGTATAACACTACTGACAGTTAAACATAGAATATCTACCAAATTAACTAAATATCCCCACAAAGTGGATATTTTAGAAACTACACACCCGCGGACTTTTATGAGTGAGGTAAGTTTTGATCAAATGCAGGGATACCGGACGCAGCTCTTCGTCCATTGTAAGTGTGTTTTCTCCATTTTCCTTTTTTTCCTCAACTGTAAAATAAGAGACAAATTCAAATGCGAATTTCAGTAAAAAGGTGGAGGAAAAGTTCAAACGCATCTCAAATATGGAAAGCCTAACCCTCCCGAATAAAACGGTATGCCACATTCCTGGGTGTCAGAGACATGGATACCAACTAACCCCGAGCGTGACCAGTGCAAATGTCAGTAGCAGCGAAAAAAAATTAGCAGTTTTGTATTGGAACAGTCTGCAGTTTTCCACAAAACACCACCCCCACTCAGAAATACCCCCCCAAACATATATTCCTGAAATTCACACCATCATATGTAACGCTTAGTTCGTTCATTGATACATCAATGGTGTGGGCGCAGTTCTTCGTAGAAGTTTGCACCTTTTCACCAGATTTTTCACAAAAAAAATGAACATCAAACAACATTCCAAAAGGAGAAGCATGCCAAAAACACCATGGAATGTAAAAAAAATTACCAAATCAATCTCCCAAGTCCTGAATCAAACGGTAATGCCAATGTGTGGTTATCACACGCGGACGTGGAAGCTAAACAGGCCACAAAGTGAGACAATGCACATGGCTCAGAAACGGCAAAATATATGTAGCCAACTCCGAATTTGGACAGTCTGCAGTTTTTTCAACAAAACACCCCCCGTTACTTAGAAATAACCCCAAAACTATATATTCCTGAATATAAACACCCTCAGCTAGTAACACTGTAGTTTGTTCATTCATACCATCAAGGCCGTGGGGCAATTCTCGTAGAAGTTTGCATTTGTCTGAAAATGAACAAAACAACTTCAAAAAGTAGAATTCATCCAAAAACCTCATGGAATGTAAAAAAAAGTACTAAATCTCAATCTCCCAAAGTCCGAATCAAACGGTATGCCAGATGTTGGTTACACACGCGGAGTGTGAAGCGAAAAGCCACAAAGTGAAGCAATGCACGATGGCTTCAGAAACAGCGAAAATATTTAGCAATTCCGAATTTGACAGTCTGCAGTTTTTTCCACAAAACCCCCCGTACTTAGAATAACCCCACAAACTATATATTTGAAATCTACACACTTCAGCTATTGTACAAACTGTAGTTGTTCATTCATACATCAAATGGTGTGGCGCAGTTCTTCATAGAAGTTCGCATTTGTCTGAAAAAAAAGAACAAAAACCACTTCAAAAGGTAGAAATCATGCCAAAACCTCATGGAATGTAAAAAAAAGTTACTAAATATCAATCTCCCAAATGTCCTGAATCAAACGTTTATGCCATATGCGTGGATGCACACAGAGAGTGGCCACAACTAGCTCAAATGGGACGCATGCACAAATGCAATACAAGAAAGAATCAAAGTGCTCTGTAATTTGAACAGCCTACACTTTTTCTAGGAAGGAAACAGCCCGAAACTGGAACTCTCCCAAAAACAATATTTTGGAATCTACACACCCTTAGCTATGTTACAATGCCATGTTTCATACATACATGAAGAATTCCAGACCCACTAATTCCAAAGAAGTCCGTGTTTTTACGAGGTTTTGTGAAAAATAAAAATAAGATGATTCAAGGGTTGAAATCCTACCTAAACCCTTTGACAAGCAAAAAAACCACTAAATGTCAATCTCCCCATATCCTGCATCAAACGGTATGCCATAAGGGTGGGTGCAAACAGAGACGGGCCACCAACTAGCTCAAATTGGACGCATGCACAAGTCCAATTACAAGAAAAAAATCAAAGTGTTCTGTAATTTGAACGCCTAATCAACTGAAATTCCCCCCACAAACTATATTTTTGGGAAGCTACACACCTTCGATACGTGAGGTATCATGTTTCGTATATACATGAAGAATTCCAGGCGCTGTTATCCTATAGAACTCGTGCTTTTAGGAGATTTTGTGAAAAAATAAAATAGAGAGACTCAATGGTTGAAATCCTACCTAAACCCACTCGGCAAGTAAAAAAACCCACTAAAGGAAATCTCCCACATGTCCTGAATCAAACGGTATGCCATAAGGGTGGGTGCAAACAGAGAAGGGCCACCAACTAGCTCATGGGATCCCATGCGCAATTGCAATTACAAGAAAAAATTAAAAACGCCACAAACCCACCCCCACCTATCTCCACTCCCCCTTTTAGTGGAAAACAGTTAGTACAGAGAGTCACACAAGTTTTTGCACACTTTACTGATCCTAATAAATCAATACGCCTTTTTTTGGTACCTCTGCAAAATTTCCTACTAAAATAGGCTTAGTTTCCCTTGAAATCCAACAAATAAATGATCTGCGTTTACTTTACCGTATCACCTGGGACATTGGGAAGCTTGGAGAAGACAAAGTTTTTGCTTATTTATAGTTTTGGGTAAAAAAAAAAAAAAGGGTGTGGTGTATCACTTTAAGATTGATTTTTTTTGGGTTTTTGTTTGCATTTCCCCTTTTTTGGGGGGATCATTCCCAAAGATGATCATCAAAATCATCTTAGGGAATGATACTGAACTTGGATACGGGCATAAATGCCCGTTTTCCAATTCGAAATCCGATCGGAAAAAATCACTTCCCGGAAATCATTTTCCAGGAGTGATTTTTCATTCAATGGCAAAGATCAATAATTTGGTGATCAGAAGTGACACCAAATTTTGATCTCTGTCCCCATTTTTTTTTCTAAGTCTCGCTAAGTAGCAAAGACTTATGAAAAAATCCTATTGTGAATGGAACTTTGAGTTCCATCACAAAATGTATAGAAAGCTGTCAGCTTGACAGCTTTTGCTATAACAGGGACTGCACATGATCTAATGTAGATCAGGCTGCAGTACCTCCACTAGACCACTAGGTGTCAGTCTTACACCACTCTATGGGAAGACCCCGGTGAAGGAGGAAGTTCTGTGAGTCACCGGGGTCTCCCTTTCGGTCTTTGAAGAGCTCTCCTCACTTCCTCCTCGTGGGACCGGCTGATGCAGGAAAGGTAGGGATATCTCCTGATCCCCCCCTCGAATTTGCACCAAACTGAGGGGGGGTCAAGGGGGCTAGGGGGGCAGTTGAATGCTGCCCCCCGATCGGCCCTAGCAGGGGGGAAAAAAATTTTTGGGAGGGGGGAAGCCACAGATCGTATATTCACGATCTGTGGCAGTTGAGTATCACTGCACAGATCGTGAATATACGATCTGTGGCAGGGAAAGGGTTAATGGGTTTTATGCGGATTTTCAAATCTTTGGATTTTCTGAAAATCCACGAATCTGCAAGTGGAATAGATTTTTGCAGTTTCGCCCATCTCTAGTGCCAAACCTCGCAATAAATCACTAGAAGAGAGGGAGGCAAGTATAAGCAAAAGAGGTGTCCATAACAAAACATAGCTGTTCATTAGAACTTGAATAGAAGAACATGGGAAGAAATCAAGGGGTTTAAGTCTAATAGTGAGACCAATGGATGCCGCAGGGGTAAGTGAACCCTTTGGTACATATCAGACATAAATTGCACCACAGTTCCCCTTTAGAATTTCATGAACACATAATAAATATTCCTAATAAAAATCCTGATAAATAAGAAATACAATTCTTTACCATATTGTAATTTCAGCCTCCAAGATTACATTATAATTTGCCAATAGAGGAACATTTAATTCTCTGAAATTCATTTCTTACCTCATACAGAAAATATATGGCTTAAAGTCAATTATGTGAAAATGATATTCTTGATGAATTTGTAAAATAGCTGAAATATAAAGTCTCCATCTGTTTTCATAAAATTATTCCTATAAAGATTAGATTTGTATATCTCATCTGTAAAAAACATCCTGTATTGTGATGCAGAATATGCCAGATACTGTGGGAAGATATACGAAGGATAAACAAGATTAACATAGTTTCTCTTGCAAAATATATAGTGAGAAGACACATGTATCTGTTGGGTGTTAAATACTCTCAGCTCACAATAAAATCCATACACAAGGCTTAATTATCTACTAGCAGAAGGTTTCTAAAAATGTTGCAAATAAGGAATATTATTCTGTTTTGCTAAAAAAATTTTTTTTTAAATCGGAGGATTGCTCTCATATGGCTTACTGAAGTGTGTTTTGGTAGGAAAAACCACAAATATAGGGAACATTACATTTTCTTTTTAGGCACCAAAGTGCACATTAAGAAAATAACAGACTTGGAAATTTTCTAGTGGAATTTGCACGACACATGTTTATAAACTTTTAAAATTTCCCCCCCAATTTTAAGATACTTTTCCTGTATAGGAGAAATCCCTAAAATATATATAGAAAAAAATTCTTGAAATGTAAACCAAATTGAAAAAGTCCTGTTAATGTAGAATAACTACCAAATTGACTAAAATATCCACACAGGTTTTAATGGCAATGTAAGTTTTAATCTTACAAATACTGGACACAGGTGTTTATAAAAAACCTGATTTTCCTTTAATTTTTTTTTTTAGAAAATCTGCTAGAAGTGCCAATTTCTGTGAAGATCTGAATGAAATAAATTGTACCGTTGTGTAGCTAAAGGTGGTAAATTCTGAAAAATGATTATGTAATATGATTTTTTAAGTTAGGGGGGTTGTGTGAAAAATCGGAAAGTTGTCACAGCGCATTGCCCTTTGTGACTAGCAGCTCCATATCCGCGTGTGTAACATGCATAGGCATACCGTTGATCAGGACATTAAGGAGTGATATTTTGTAAATTTTTTTTATATTTCATGGGATTTGCCATGACTTTTAACTTTAAAATGTATTTTTGTAAATTGTTTTAAAATGGTAAAAGTGCAAAATTCTACAGAGGAATGCACCCCACATTGATGATATGCATGAAAGAATGAACTCATCACGTAATGAAGGTGTTGTAGATTCCAAGAATATATAGTTTTGGTGGGATTCTAATATAGAGGGCTTTGGAGTTATTGGGCCACTGTGCATTGGCTCACTGTGTGGTCCCTTCCAGTCCATGTGTGTAACCATGCATATGAATACATTTAATTCAGGCATTTGGGAAATTGATATTTGGTAACTTTTTTACATTACATGGGGTTTTGGTATGATTTCTACCTTTTGAAAGTTGTTTTTTGTTCATTTTAACCGAAAATTAAAATGCTAAAATTTAGCTAAATGCTAAAAGTGAGAACTTTGGGGTGCAAAAAACTGCACCCCAAAATTGAAGATATGAATGAACAAACTACAGCGTAGCGAAGGTGCGTAGTTTCCAAGAAGAAAGTTAAGGGATGTTTTGTAGGAAAAACTGCAGACTTAAAATTGGAGTTGGCTGAATATTTTCACAGTTTTTGAACCATTGTGCATTGTCTCACTTTGTGGGCAAGTCGCTCCTCCCTCCGCGTGTGTAACCATGCATATGGCAAATTTATTCAGGATTTGTAGATTGCTATTTGTTAACTTTTTTACATTACATGGGATTTGTATGATTCTCACTTGAAAATTGTTTTTTGATAATTTGTTCCAAAAATCTGCTAAAAGTGGATTTCTAAGAACTGTGCCCACATAACAGATGGTATGAATGAACAACAACATAGTTACAAGCTGAAGGTGTGTAGATTCAAAGAATATATCATTTGTGGGGGGATTTCTGCGTTAGGGGGGTGTTTTGTTGGAAAAACTGGTTACTGTTTAAATTCACAATTGACTGAATATTTTCACTGATTTGAGCCTTTTGTTTAAGTTGGTAGCATGTCTCTGGGTACACCCATGAATGTGGCACAGCATTTTATTCAGGAGGGGTTAGGCTGTCATATTTGAGATGCTTTTGAAAATTTCCTCTCCAGTTTTAGTTGAAATTCACATTGATTTTTCTCCTGATTTTACAGTTGAGGGGGGAAAAGGAAAATGCAGAGGGAGAGAGGTAAGGTAATAATGATCAGGGGAGATTCTGTAAAAACTAATAGTGGTTGGAGCTGGGGGAGGGAGCCCTACACTACAGAAAATGGGTTTTATGCTAGGGGGAGTGAGAAGGAATAGGGGCAAGGGGAAGGGGGGGAGGGCTGCACTGAGCAAGTCAAAACCTGGGAGAAGACACCTCAGAGGCGGAAACAATTCCCTCTGCCAGGCTCCTGGTGGCCAGTTTTTACAGGGACATTACAGGAGAACCATTTGAAGCTGCGATGTAAGGTAAGGATTTTATTACACTACAGGGGGGGCCAGTAGTGGGTTAAATGATAGTTTTGGGGGGGACCTTATAAGATAACTATAAATAAAAATGGGAAAATCCATAAAAATTTGCAAATTCTCCATTTTTTTTTACATATTTTACCTAAAAATCAATAAAAATCTCCAGAAAAGTTACAAAATTCTGTACCATGTTCAAGTATACTGTGTGCTGGAAAAAAACAAACGATTTTAATTTCTCATTACTGCAAGCTTCCTATTGTGACTGAACCACAAACATTCTAAATCTAAAAAAAAAAACTGGAATCTGCTGGCAGCAAAAGGCTTAATGCAGTAAACTATGACTTCAAAATGGACTCAAAACTGTGAGACTCTTTTCAAAGGCACCCAATATTGAAGCCATATTCAGTGAACACCAAACGAGCCATATTAAGTGCCTTCCTATTAGGCTTCGGGGAGAGGAAGTTATTATATTGACTAATGCGCTATGTTTTAATTACGTTTTTATTTGCTTTTTTAACATTTGACACGTAAGTGGATGAATCTCAATATGTTTTTAATTATTGTAATAGAATTGGAATGTTGAGTTTTGGCACTTTATTACAATGCACTGTTCACTTTATATGTAATGCACTTATTGTTTTATGCACTTTAATGGGAGCCTCACTTTGGCCACAGGCTTGTCATTCACAGGACACATGATGTGTAGGGGGCCTCAGGGTTTAAATGTTTGAGGCTTGAATCACTATGTTAGACAGGGCATCCGAAAAGTTGTAGTTGTTCCCCCAGTAATACCCAATTCAATGTCCCCAAAAGTGAGACTGAGCCCACTGGCCCCCAAAAGTTTAAACATAGCAGGGCGCCCTGGAATTTGGCAAGTCCACCCTCTCCAACATTCTATTTGCCCTTAATTTGAGGTTTTGGCCTCTCCCAGTCAAACAATACCTAATCAGAATTTCAAAGCCGGAACCAACACACGGTTATTTCGGTTTTTACTCTGCAGTCGCCGGGGAATCCGGAATAAAGTACCTGCATTACTGGCTTAGGGGAGGGTTAGAGACAGTACATTCCACAATACTGCTCTTGCCTCTGCGATTCACTGACAGCTCTGCCCTGCATCTAAGCCCGCCTCCTTCTCTATCTATTCGGGTTAGTCAAGTCTATTTACACGGCTAGAGAAGGGAGGCATGGCTTAGATGCAGGGCAGGCTGAAGTATAAGTCGGAACACTGCCGCTGTCAGGTCAGAATTGCAGACAATTGGTCCTTCCATGCGCAGAGGGCAGTGGGGTGCCTGCGGTTTCGTTCAGGTTCCGTTTTTTATTCATAACCCATCTTACCTTCTCACACATCCTAAACACTAGAATTGACCAGATAATTTAAAAGTACATAGACATAAAAGGAGCACTGTCTGCCTCTTTCTGTGTAATAATATAAATATATATTTACAGAATGTTAATTGGTCAGTAAAAAGGCTAATAAAATAGTATTCTAAGAATGAAGTGAACCTATTTGAACTGATTTTCAAGGGAGAACATTGGTACAGTCGAAATTATTATGATAGAAGAAAATAAAGCTAGAAATAGCGCCATCTATGGATATATAGTCAGCTGTAAATGAATCTGACATAGATACTTGATGAATGATACCCATGAATGATAACTCTGATAAAGAAACGTGAGGAATGACACAAAGTACAGGTTACTTGATACTGACACTGATACATGATGATGTCCTAAAATGGACACGTACATCAGGGAGCCTCACAATACCGCATTCGCAGCATCAATCACGTCATCTCTGTCTAACTTTCAATCTGGAATAGTCAATAGAAGAACAGAAAACTGCCGGCGACCTAAACTCACTTCCTACAAATTCTACATACAGTATTTTTCAGGGGCTTCGTGGTGTCACTTCCTACTATTTACAAACAATACATTAAATTAACCCCTTCAACATTTTGGGGAAAATATTTGTAAATCCTTAGTATGTAATCTGGATAAAGCTTCTTTTCAGACCCTTGCATTCTGGGATTTTTATTTGCTTTATGTCATACAATAAAAGTTTCAACCCTTCGTAAATGAATTACAATATTGCCCAATGTATGGTTATTTCTTCTCAAATTTCCTAGATGTTCACCAAACATCAGCCTGTTCTCCTACATATTGTAAATCACAACCACACTCAGTGGTGTAGATCACATTTCTATATTGCACATGGTAACATTCTCATCCTCCTGAATACTCTGACTTTCCTTTATCACTGGATTCCCATCCTTACACCTCCACAGCCATGAAAGCCCCTCAAATTTGTTAGGAAACCAGTTCTGTTTATTTCTTAAAAGCTTTCCATAGCTATGAGGGAACTATAAACTAGTTACCCTTTAGTCTTCTTGTTCTGCAGGATTTAGCCAGTAGGGGCCACTGTGTAAAAGTATAAAAGGGAGAGCACTATGTGCTCAGCATCTTTCTACTATCTAGAGTTTCCCCGAGGAGAGGGGACAGCCGGGGACCTAGATAACAGCTGGGCACAGTTAATGTGAGATTAGATTCTGTTATAGATCACATCCAGGAGTGATAGATAGGAGTAGGGTAGCTAGTGAGCCGACTGAGCTCAACAAGGAGATTGTAAGGACTAGAGTCCTGGGTATACCACCCAAGAGATAGGGACATAGTGCCAGACATAGGGGTAGAAAGATCCACTACAGTGACCTGAGATCTGGGGTGGCACTAACAAGCTGATTGTTATTTATGCTGTTTCTGATCCCTCTGTATTGTGAGTATATGTGTATCTGTGCCATGCTGTGTCACTCTATTGTGATAATTGCAATGCCTTATTAAATTGCTCTCCTAATAAATAAGATATTGTTTAGGTCAGAACCACGGCGCCCATTTATTCGATTCTACCTAGAGTGGTAGTTCAGCAACACCCTGCCTCCAACATATGTGAGGGCCACTCCCGATAATAAGAGTCTTGTGCAAAGAATTTGGTTAAGGCTGACAGTCTCTGGAGCACATTACCTTCCCCTCATAGCCTTACAGCTACTTAAATAGTAGATTAGCAAATTCCTCATTCGCCGGACATGCCATGGTTTATATATACGGACATGGAAATTAAGGGCACGTTCAGTGAAATGGTCAGATACAGTCTCCAGATCTGAAAATAGAAACAATGATCTAGTTATATTCCTTTCCGTTTAAATATCACCAAGTAGGAAATAAAATTAATATAGTAAACATATTTACATATACTGTGTGCTTTTTTTTTAATGTCCATGATTGTTACTTTTTCCTTATTCAGTGATGTTTTGATTAACATTAGAGGCTGGACATGCATGTAGAGCTTAGGTCTAGTGGGGTTTTGGGTGTCATTTGCATGATTCTTTTAAGAGAACAAAGATCATGAAGGCCAGGAAAGCACTACAGCAAAATTAGTAAAGGAAACCCTGGTTACAACTGGATATAAGGGGGCAATAAGTAGTGCAAAACTTGCTAAAATCTGAAGTAACCAATCAGAGATTGTCTAACTGCATTAGACCAGTAGAAATGTAATATCTGATTGGTTGATACAACATTTTGAACCCTTACTAAATAAGCTGATAGTGTTTAGACAAGCCATAACAGGGAGATTCAATAAAAGTTCTTATCGTTTAAAATGGTGCTAATTTTGCCCCAACCAATCAGAAAATGATGTAACATTTGAAAGCTAACATCTGATTGGTTGGGGAAAAATTAGCACCATTCTAAACAATAAGAACTTGTATTGCATAACCCTGTATATATTTTATTAGTGTCCGGTCCCAGTGACTAGAGATGACCGAACTCACTAATATCCTTTCTGCTTGTAAATTTTTTTTTCAATAATCTGCAAATGAACCTATTAAAGTCAATGACAAAGTTGACAAAGTTCACTAATGTGAACGAAACATGTCTGGCATCCTGTGCTGGCTCCTTTCCCTCCCCCTCTTGCTAATCATACTCCATGGGTCTCACTAAGTCCTTTATGGGTCTGCATTGATGGCTCACTGCAACTTTATGTATCAGATAGATAAGTACATACTTACTTGACTATTGCACTATCAATTCAGCCTGCTGTTACTTGTTATATTATGTGTGCATATTAGTGCTGCTATTTGTCCTGCACTTGTTCACACTTTATATTTATCCAGTCCTGCCATTCATTGTCACTTTATAGCAGTGTGGGGAGGATGTGTTGCCAGTATGTGTATTTGGTGCGGGGTTTTCATGTTTTTAAGTGATTTTATGTTGTTCAGCCCATGGTTAATTATATATAAGGTTTTTAATATAGATTTTTGACTACTTGTCGAGTGCCACAGGTCTTTATTTTCTAGTTTATTCAGAATTAAAGTCAATGAGAAATTTGCCAAAAATGAAGGTATAAACAGCAATGGTAACTTACTGTAAATGGCTCTGGGACCTAAAAAACTTCTGGGGAACATATATTAATGCCTCAAAATGTCCAGTACTGAAAATTTCATAAGCATTCCACAAATTTTATAAAAATAGTTCCACGGTTCACAAAAATCCGCAAACGTACAGGGCCATGTAGGTTTGGAGTTTTTTTTTCTCACTAAATAATACAAACCATCATTTAAAACTGCATTTTGTGTTCAATTATGTTATCTTTGACTAATAGTTAACGGTTTTTGATGAGCAGAAACATTTAAGTGGGACAAACATGCAAAAGAATAAGAAATCAGGAAGAGGGCAAATAGTTTTCACACCACTGTAGTCTTTATTCAACCTTAATTACTATGTATACTATGCCACATTGTATGCCAGATACAATGTGTCCACACAATGCACAGATTTGCGGGTAAACTTACACTTGCCAATTGAGAGGTTTCAGCCTTCCTTTTCGAAGACGCTAAGCACCACTGACACATCTTTATCATGCGCCTCCAGGGTAGAGCCGAAACAATATGTCATCAAGGTAAACTATTGCTGTTCCTTGGATTCATGTCCCCAGGACTTTTCCATAAGGAGTTGGAAGGTAGCTGGGGCCCACATATTCCTTGAGGCGTGCGAGTGCATTGTAAAACCCCATGGGCAAATAAAGTACATTAGAGAATGGTCAAC
This sequence comes from Hymenochirus boettgeri, assembly GCA_019447015.1. Classification (NCBI taxonomy): domain Eukaryota; kingdom Metazoa; phylum Chordata; class Amphibia; order Anura; family Pipidae; genus Hymenochirus; species Hymenochirus boettgeri. Next base: position 300,962,072 of record CM033473.1, on the reverse strand, counting down.
CCTCTATCTTTCACCAAGGCACAAATCTTTATTAAAAAAATGCTACAACAGTGCCATCTATCATACATAGACTTTTTACATGATAGTCATACCTATGACAGTGATCCAAGACCACCTAGGTGTATAGTCTTTCAAAAACTAAAAGAAGACAAAAAAGTGTCAAAGTCTATTCAGGATTAGAGATGTCCGAACTTTGAAAAATCCGTCCGCGCGAGGATTCGAATTCGAAAATCACGCGAGCGGACCCGTTAAAACGTATTAAAATGAAAAGTTCGGAAAAATCGCATAAAGTGGTCTAATAGCCTAGGTAATGTACACTTAATCACACAGGGACTGAGTAATGTCCTTAGAAACACGTATTCAATGCTACAATACCTAAAAATTACAGTCCACTCGCGTGAATTTAAAAAAATGGCATTTTTTCGAAAATACGAGGATTTCCGTAAAAACGGGTTTTCGTAATAAAAACAAAGATTTCCGTAAATCGGAGTATTTCGTAAAAAACGAGGAACCAGAAACTTTCTGCCTAGCAAAATGGCAAGTGCTGCAAGGCAATTATATGCCCTAAACTACCTCCTGCTCAGAGGGTATGATAATTCCCCCCTGGCACCCATCATGTGGCGGCGCCGGAAGCGCAGGATAAGGAGGGGCTCCTGCGCCGGATCCTGTGCCGCTTCGGATACCAGACCACTGTCTCTACGATCCAGAGACAGTGGTCTGATCTCAAGAGGCAGAGGCCTCAATATGTGGCTGCCGTACGGCAGATGATGAAGGCAGTATACTTTTTATTATTTACTGTATTGTAATAAGTAGTAAAATATTTTAATTCACTTCTGACAAAACATATTTATATATATGTTTTTAAAAACATCAATAATCCTTAAATTTGGCTTGAGAGAGAGAGAGATCCAAGTTCTTTGTATTTTCATTCACTGGATTATTACATTATTATTATTCTTATATTATTCAATATCAGCCCTATTTAAAGGGTAAGTAAAGTCAAAAATAAATCACTGAAAAGTGACTTTATTTAAAATAACACCTATAAATTTAAAATGAACCCACAATAGACACAGGTAAACACACTTGGGCCCCCCTTCCATTTCCATGGCAGCCTATTTAAAGGCTAAGTAAAATCGATCATTAAAAATTGATTTCTTTTTCTTATAAATGCACACTGATACCCACACATAGACACAGTTAAACACACTTTACTGACCCACCCTTTTAGTTACATGGCAGCCCATTTGAAAGGAAAGTAGAGTCAAACATAAAATGTTGATCAATTATTAAAATTGATTTTTACACTCCAAAATTAAAAATGTTGTGTTACCACAAAATCTATTCAGTAACACACGTAATGTGCTCCCCTACACCCAACAAATTTCCCTTTCCATGGCTACAATACACACAATAAAAAATATAAGGCTTAGCCAGATAAGGTATGAAATCATTGCCATAGAATATGATTGAACTTTAAAGAAAAACTATAACATATTGCGCTTATGAAGGTTCTATTCATACGGTCATGGTATACTGTTGTATTCATTAGATCAACTGGACTTGAAGTTTAGTTCTTGAAGACGTTTCGCTAGTCATCCGACTGGCTTTCTCAATTCAGAATGACTTGTACAAGAATTCTGTGGCAATTATGTTTTAACACCTTACTCTGGGCGTTCCTAAACACTCTTAGCCACTATCATCACGCCCTTAACACCTGGCTAGATATGCTAATTGGGATTTTCCAGGGTACATAATGCCACAGATTCTGTACAAGTCATTCTGAATTGAGAAAGCCAGTCGGAATGACTAGCGAAACGTCTTCAAGAACTACATTCAAGTCCAGTTGATCTAATTGAATACAACATATTAACTATTGCCCTTATTTAATCTGTATTTTCAAGCGAATCAAGTATATAAATTAAATATATCTTTTTTTAGATATATCATTCATATGATTTTTTTATTTTAATTTGCAGGGGAATCTTTCCTCTGATACCCACCCCCACCCACCCGTCCCGCCAGAGGAGAATGTAAGTGAGGCCTATTGAAAAAATTTTTTTTTTCTAAATCTTTCATTTGTTAAAGGCCACATTACAGCGCACACGAGCGCTCAGAACAACCATACAAGGGGATCCAGGTTCGGGTCCGCGAACCGGCCATCTTATTCAGGATAAATATTTTAGAAATAATAGAAAAGGGTCTATTAAAGATACTTACCTTTACCTTGTGGTCTTAAGGCAAAAACTTCATACAAATAGAGAACTAGCAATTAAACTGTTTTCTCCTTAAAGGATAAGTATTACTCAAAAACAATAAAGTTTAAATGGTAACTGAATCCCTAACTAACCTTTCCCCCTCTTTTTTTTTTTTTTAAGGTCCCTCAGAGCACCTGTGCCCTGGAAGTGCTGGCCATCATGGAACAGGAAAGCAGTCCAGTAAGCTTGCCCCCCGAGACTTGGTGGATGTGATGACATCACGCGGCGCACTATGTCATGCACGCACTAACTCACGCGCGGTGGATGGCGTGCATGGCCGGATTAAACTGCCACTGGATATTTGGACACAAGTTGAAAACAAGGTCCAGCAAGTCGGGGACGGAGCTAACCAGACTGCATTTCTATTCTAAGATGGCCAGCACTCCAAGGGCACAGGTAGGCTCTGAAGGGACCTAAAAACAGGGGGGGAAAGGTTAATTAGGGATTCAGCTACCATTTAAAATTTATTTGTTTTTTGAGTATACTTATCCTTTAAAATGCAGAGATGAAAAGATAAAAAGCCAGAGATGAAAGATCATTTTCTTTCCTTTATGCAAAAGATATTTGAAAAAGTACATGCTGAAATAACTCCCACACTTAAAGTCTCAGATTAATGTTGGTACTTACCAATATTTGAATTTTATGAATCAAATAAACTTGGTCAGAAAAGGGTTGTTTCTGTCTTAATGATGTCCTTCTGACATTGAGATTGAATAAAGACATACTTCCATCCAGTCCAACCATTAGCAATATCCTCATTACCTGCCAAATTTATGGAAATAGTTAATTAAGGGAAGATAATTCCTTCTGACTCCAAGTGACAATTGGAAATTTCCCTGGATCAACTCTACTTTATGTATCAATACCAGTAACTTGTAACATTCCTTGTTTGTAGAAACTCATCCAGCTTTTATTAAACTGACCAATGAACTGCCATAACAACGTCCACTGGAAGACAGTTCCATAGCTTTACGTTCTCACAGTGACAAACCCTTTCCAACTCTACTTTATGTATCAATACCAGTAACTTGTAACATTCCTTGTTGTAGAACTCATCCAGCTTTTTATTAAACTGACCAATGAACCTGCCCATAACAACGTCCACTGGAAGACAGTTCCATAGCTTTACCTGCTTCCTTTCAGGACAAACCTCCCAACTCTACTTTATGTATCAATACCAGTGACTTGTAACATTCCTTGTTTGTAGAAACTCATCCAGCTTTTTATTAAACTGACAATGAACCTGCCATAACAACGTCCATGGAAGACAGTTCCATAGCTTTACCGTTCTCACAGTGACAAACTTTCCCAACTCTACTTTATGTATCAATACCCGTAACTTGTAACATTCCTTGTTTGTAGAAAACTCATCCAGCTTTTTATTAAACTGACCAATGAACCTGCCTAACAACGTCCACTGGAAGACAGTTCCATGCTTTACCGTTCTCACAGTGACAAACCCTTTCCCAACTCTACTTATGGATCAATACCAGTAACTTGTAACATTCCTTGTTGCAGAAACTCATCCATCTTTTTATTAAACTGACCAATGAACCTGCCATAACAACGGTCCACTGGAAGACAGTTCCATAGCTTTACCGTTCTCACAGTGACAAACCCTTTCCACTCTACTTTATGTATCAATACCAGGAACTTGTAACATTCCTTGTTTGTGAAACTCATCCAGCTTTTTATTAAACTGACCAATGAACCTGCCATACACCGTCCACTGGAGACAGTTCCATAGTTTACCGTTCTCACAGTGAAAAACCCTTTCCCAATTCTACTTTATGTATCAATACCAGTAACTGTAACAGTCCTGTGTTGTAGAAACTCATCCAGCTTTTATTAAACTGACCAATGAACCTGGCCATAACAACGTCACTGGAAGACAGTTCCATAGCTTTAACGTTCTCACAGTGAAAAACCTTTCCCAACTTACTTTATGTATCAATACCAGTAACTTGTAACATTCCTTGTTTGCAGAAACTCATCCAGCTTTTTATTAAATGACCCAATGAACCTGCCATAACAACGTCCACTGGAAGGACAGTTCCTAGCTTTACCGTTCTCACAGTGACAAAACCCTTCCCACTCTACTTTATGTATCAATACCAGAACTTGTAACATTCCTTGTTTGTAGAAAACTCATCCAGCTTTTTATTAAACTGACCAATGAACCTGCCATAACAACGTCCACTGGAAGACAGTTCCATAGCTTTACCGTTTCTCACAGTGAAAAACCTTTCCCAATTCTACTTATGTATCAATACCAGTAACTTGTAACATTCCTTGTTTGTAGAAACTCATCCAGCTTTTTTTAAAACTGACCAATGAAACTGCCATAACAAGGTCCACTGGAAGACATTCCATAGCTTTACCGTTCTCACAGTGACAAACCCTTCCCAACTCTACTTTATGTATCAATACCAGTAACTTGTAACATTCCTTGTTTGCAGAAACTCATCCAGCTTTTTATAAACTGACCAATGAACCTGCCATAACAACGTCCACTGGAAGACAGTTCCATAGCTTTACCGTTCTCACAGTGACAAACCCTTTCCAACTCTACTTTATGTATCAATACCAGTAACTTGTAACATTCCTTGTTGTAGAAACTCATCCAGCTTTTTATTAACATGACCAATGAACCTGCCATAACAACGTCCACTGGAAGACAGTTCCATAGCTTACGTTCTCACAGTGACACAACCCTTCCCAACTCTACTTTAGTATCATACCAGTAACTTGTAACATTCCTTGTTGTAGAAAACTCATCCAGCTTTTATTAAACTGACCAATGAACCTGCCATAACAACTCCACTGGAAGACAGTTCCATAGCTTTACCATTCTCACAGTGACAAACCCTTTCCAACTCACTTTATGTATCAATACCGTAACTTGTAAACTTCCTTGTTTGTAGAAACTCATCAGCTTTTTATTAAACTGACCAATGAACCTGCCATAACAACGTCCAATGGAAGACAGTTCCATAGCTTTACCGTTCTCACAGTGAAAAACCCTTTCTGAACTTGAAGACTTCTTTTCTTTAAGTCTTAAAGGATGTCCGCATGTCCTCTGACACGCTCTATTTGTAAACAATGCCTCAGATAGTTTATTGGATGGCCTGTTAATGTATTTATACACAGTAATCATATCCCACACAAGCACCTTTTCTCTAGCGTACATAATTGTAACTTTTCCAGTCTCTCGTCATAGTCAAGCTCTTCCAATCCCCTTATTAATTAGTTGCCTTTCTCTGAACCTTTCCATTTCAAAGATGTCTTTTTGTACACAGGATTTCAAAATGCAATGATATCCAATGAGCTTACCAATGCTTTATAAGAGGGAGAATAATATTTTTCTCCCTTGAATCCATACCTCTCTTTGGTCTCCTTGGTTCTGCAAAGACTCAATTGCTTTCATTGCAATATTTAACAAGTTCTATTGTTTTCTTGCTCGAGAGGAGACAAGAATTCCTTAGGTCTTTCTGGTTCGAGAAAATGACCCTAACAAAGACAAATAGAGTACCGCATGATGGTACACATCTTTGGCAATAGCCCATCTCCAGCAGCTGCTATCTGTGGCTTTGGTGTTCGGCTCAAGAAAAAGAAAGAGAATATGGAACAGATGTCAAACAGTTTGTGGAAAATATTTTCTATGTGGATGACTGCTTAAAGGGTAAATGTGGTCTCAAATTCTTTCAAACCAGTAAGGATTGTATAAAAATCCTTCTACATACCTTCAAAATAATACCTAATCACTACTCTAAATAAAATTGGTGAGAAGTATTGCTGAAAAGTTTAGCAACACTACTTCCTGCTTGAACATTTCCTGTTTTCAGCTGTGTGACCAGCTGTAGTAATGTGTCCAGCCTCTACCTGCATTAATAGGTTCCCCTCTATATTTACCTCAGGTATTTCCGTTTTTCCCAGCATTTAGTCTTAACTGAGCATGCTTTCCCCCAGAGTGGAGGGCGGAACAGAGGTTGGTGATGTCACACCTACTGGTAGCAGGAAATCGATCATTCATCCCAATGTAATCTCCACCAGGCTGCAGCAGAGATGTGGCTGTTGGAAATACTGCAGGCTTTCATTGAATCCAACTTGTTTTGAGACCACAGTTGCCCTTAATGTCATTACCTTCAAAATAAGCTGCTATTAGTCTTTTAAAAAGAACCCAAAAGATGTTTGCATGGTCAAACCTTAGGCTTCGCAAAATAGCTTTAACAGCAGAGAAGTAATGGAAGCTTTTCCACCTCAAGACCACTCAAATGAACTAAGAAGATTTAGATTTAAGTCCAGAGTTTTTACCTCTTCTTTGGGAGCTTCTTTGGGATTCAAATTTTGACACCTTTACCTTTCAAGAATGTATTGTTCTATCCACAATAACAGTCCTTTAGAGTTTGCTGTTCTGTACTATAAGTAAAGCACTCCTACAAGACCTACCTTGTGACACTATAGACTGGGATGCCCCATAAGCCCCTGAGAAAATGATTTGGGGAAAAACGGAAAAAGCTCTTCAACAGCCTTATCTAAACTCCATGTGGCAAGCCCTATGCACCAATACCTTCTATAGAAGTAAAAGCCCAAGATTTGTATATTCTTAAATGCTTCTGTAAAAACAATAGCAGCTAGCTTAAGACCCTAAATACTAATGGACATTACTACATAGGTTTTGTCACAGGAAAAGCAAAACTAGCACTACTGTCTGTACACACTATACCCAGACTGAAACTCTGTGAGCAGTTCTAGCTGTTGAGCTAGATGAACTATTACTTTGGAAATAGGAATTGAACTTAATACGCTAAATTCTATAGAGACGTAAAGTAGTGTTTGGTTAATATCTACAATACAACCAGGCATTTAATGTGAATAACAGAGTTTTTGAATTATAAAATCTCCACTCCTACACAATTGCTCAGTAAGGCATCCGAAGTTTAGGGGTGCCAAATGCTGCAGCATGTCCGCACCACACCTAGAGATCCACAGAAACAAAAATTGCAGTACAGGGAGGACACGGGAGGCAAAAGCAAAAAAGAACATGCATTCTTTTTGATAAAAAAAATGCATGTACATTCAAAATATGCAGTGGAATTGTAAGCAGCCATAAACACATTTTTTGCAAGTATTGAAATGCTTGTGCCTGTTTCTGTGAATATAAAATCTACCGCCCAAATCAATGGCAGTATGTGTAAAATGATCTCAATCCAGCAGACCATGCCACAAGATCAGTCTGTGCTAGTCACCTTAAGAAAACATTTATGTCTCCCAGGACTTTCATTTTGTATCACGCTGATTTCAAAGGTTGTCAAAGTACATTTGAATTGGTTATGCAGAAGCAGATATTAAAATACGTCCTTGGTGTCTTACTGATTATACAGTAAAACTTAGACAATCAAATGAAGTCCCATAGATTACAAAAATGTTCAATGAAAGGCCTTGATAAAAGCTATAGCCTGCCTAGTCACTTGGGTAAATCTTTAAAGTTCTATGAATACAAATGTTAAAACCTTTACAGGTTGGCATCATTGCTAAAAAGCCTACATTGAACAATATATCTCCACATTACAGCCACAACACAAGTGGCAATCTACAAAACACAACCTTAAGCTTGGTGAGATTGTTCTTATAAAAGATAGTCATTCACAAAGAATAAATGGCCTTTAGGACTTGTAGTCAAGACTTTCCCAAGTAAGGGTGGTAACATTCGCAAAGTTGATTTAAAAATCTCAAGCAAGGTGACACCAAACTACTTCTCAGACCAGTATCTGAGCTTGTTTTGTTACATTCATACAGTACTGAGAGTTACATAGTGATATCGATAGAAATCATGGTGGAGTGTCATGTCTTATAGACTTTAATGGTATTTTACTTAAAGGGCATCCATAGTGAAAATATTAAAGGGGTTATGTAGTCGCTATTTCTCTCTATTTCCCCTTTTAGGCTGAGCTGAGTGGCTCTCAGTGCATTATGAATGGAGTTTGCCTTTTGCGAATCTTGAACCCAGTCTCTGGTAGTGTTAGTGATTATGTCTTAAAGAGCCATTAAATGGCTCAGTACATTGGTTGCATCAGTTACGTGAACAAATTTTGTGTAACGTTGCAAGTGCCGTTATTGTGTCTTAAAGTCATGTTAACGCTTGATACATTGGTTAATGTGACTTTAAGACACAAATACTAACTGTATACTAGAGACTAACGTGATTCATTTCAGTGGAAAAGATTTTCTTTTTGAAATCTGTTTCTCCTATTGGACAAAATAAAATGTTTCTGATTCGATTTTATATATAAGAGTAGTAGGGAATATTCTCTTTATTATAATATTTCAGAGCAATCATCAAAATGCTACATGCAATCCCAAACGTGATGCAATTGTGGGAGAGAGCATCAATCACGTCATCTCTGTCTCACTTTCAATCTGGAATAGTCAATAGAAGAACAGAAAAATGCAGGCCGCCTAAACTCACTTCCAAACGGTCTACATGTCCCTCAAAGGCTTGAACCATACATTAAATTAACCTTTCAATAAATTCAAAATTAGATTTCGGACATGCAAATCTGAAATTATGCAGAGTTAAGGATAAGTACACCGTAAAAGCAAGTTAAGCTGCAGCTTAAAAAATCTCCCCCCCCCTTTTTTTTTTTATTCCTAGGTTCCTCCTGAGCCTACCTATGCTGGTGTAAGATGCTGACATCTTGGTGTGGTTTGAAGACTGCTTAGCTCCGCCCCTCCATGAGTGTCCTGGACCTCTCTTCTTATTCCATTCCCAAAAAGCAGTCCTCGTTTGCACCGCGTGCCCCGTGACAATCAACACACGCGCACAGAGCAAACTAGGACTGCTTTTTGGAATGGAATAAGAAGAGAGGTCCAGGAACTCACGGAGGGGCGGAGCTAAGCAGTCTTCAAACCACATCCAAGATGTCAGCAACTTTACGCAGCACAGGTAGGTTCAGGAGGGACCTAGGAAAAAAGGGGGAAGATTTTTAAGCTACAGCTTACAATTAAACGTAACTTGTATTAAAGTGCACTTATCCTTTAATGACATTCATATTAAAGGACAGAATTGCAACTGTGCATGGTAAAATTATTGTCCCATTTATAATAAAGTACTTAAAGAATACATAGTAAACTAATCTTACTTTAATGTATCTGGGATACAAAAAATAATTGGGATGGGCTGAGTTACAGAAACAATCAATTCAAACTCTTGAATAGCCCCTTGGGGAAAATGTTTGTAAATCCACTTTTTGGATAAAGCTTCTTGTAAGAGCCCTTTGCATTCTGGGATTTCTATTTGCTGTATGTCGTACAATAAAGAGTTTCCCTTCTTCACATGAATTACAATATTGCCCAATGTATGGTTATTTTCTTCTCAACTTTCCTTAGATGTCACCAACACTAGCTTGTCTCCCTACATATTGTAAATCACAACCACCTTAGTGGTGTAGATCACATTTCTATTATTACACTGGTAACATTTCCATCTCCTGAATACTCTGACTTTCCTTTTATCACTGGATTCCCATCCCTTACACCTTCCACAGCCAAGAAAACCTCTTACGTTTGTTTGGAAACCAGTTCTGTTTTTATTATAAAGCTTTCCATAGCTACTTAAACTGTAGATTAGAAAATCCCTTCTAGACAGATAAACTTGATTTACCTTCATTCACCGGACATGCCATTGTTATATATACTGGAAATATATGGAAATCAAGGGCAGATTCAGTGAGATGGTCAGATACAAAAAAATGGAAACAGACCGTATGACTAGAATTTGGTAATTTGCGAGAGATACTTATCATTATTTCATTATAAAATGTATGTTTTTTATTTGGTCTTGGTGTTAATTATTCAGATAGAAGGACAACCAGCAGTAGAAAGGGAAAATAACATGCAAGCAATTGTCCTCATATTGACTTAATATTTCCTACAGCTGCTTTTTTATGTTCAGTTTGGGTCTGAACAATATAATGTAACATTTAGGAACAAATATACAAACCAGTAACCCAGAGCGGGATGATAAGATGGAGAATATCTCAGCAGCCACCATTTTACTCCCTTACTGCTCAGGTGGTGGGACAAATGATACCCACACACTACGAACACCAACATACTGAATGTGATGTTTAGCTTCATTAAATCGGTCAGGGAAATCCTTGGCTAGAAATGCAACAATGAAACTTAACACAGATGTTCCTATGTAACCAATAATACAGAAAAAGAAAGTGTAGATCCTTCATTACACAGTAAATAATGGTGTCCTTTCTGAAAATGGATCAGTATCCAGAAATGGTGGACATGAGGCCATCCACAACTGCAGAGATCACCATCTCACCTAAAGAACATACAGTCACTAGTATGATGGACAGTTGGGTTCCTACATACTTGTCAGTTTGCTCCCAGGCTTTGTAGCATGAAGGAATAATACTGTGACAGTTTTAGCCAACACAGAAGATACAGAAATAGTGAAAATCACTCACGATGCTGCTTGTCGGAGGAGACAACATGTATCTGTTGGGTGTCCAATGAATAAGAAAGTGCAGAGGAAAACACAACATGAGAGAGATGAGGAGGAGACAGCTGAGATTTCGGTTATGGCTTTCACCATTGGAGTGTCCCAATATTTCACAAAGATTCCCAGAACAGCACAAGTCATGATGAAGAGAATCAAGACAATGGAAGTTAGACTTGCTCCCAGAGTGTCTGTAAATGAAAGGTAGGTTATAGCTTTAGGGATACAAGCAGTTCTGTCTTATTAGATGTCTCTTGAATGGGACATTTCCAACAGTTTGAAGCATCTGAAAAAAAAAAAAAAATTCTTGTTATATTCCTTTCAGTGGGAAGCACCTGTGGCTCAACACTGATGCATTGCAGCGCTGAAGTCCTGAGTTAAATTTCACCCTTGGACACATCTCCAAGGAGTGTTTATGTTTCCCATGCTTGTGGGGGTTTCTGATGAACCAGAGGGCTGACCTACAGCATCGATAAACCGGAGGGCTGATCTAACAGTATTTGATGAACTGGGGGTGACCTAACAGAGTCTGAGAACTGAAGGGCTGACTAACAGTGTCTGATGAACTGGAGGGCTATCTAACAGTGTTGTTGAAATGGAGGGCTGACCTAACAGGGTCTGCTAACTGGAGGCCTAACTAAAGTGTCTGCTGAACTGAGGGACTGACCTAACAGTGTCTGTGAACTGGAGGGACTGTAGGTTCAACAGCCACTATTAATATAGTTTACCAGCCAGTGTCAAGTCAGCCCTCCAATTTACCAGCCAGTTAGCCCACCACACCCACCTCCACAAGCCACATCTTACTTTTTTTTAGCTGGAGCACATTCACTTTTTTTTTAGCTGAGCACATTTATTATATTTATTAATAAATAAGCAGTGAGGTGTGAAAGTATGTACAGTAATGAGTAATACAGGAGTAAACTTATTTGAGTTTTAGGGGAATTAATTAGGCACTTATTAAAGGGAGTTTGATTGGTAATGATTAAATATTAGAACAATGCGCCTTAATCCAGCATCTGCATGCAATAACCAAAGTTATTTTGTCGTTAGGGTTTACCCATTTCTACCAATATATTTCTGTGGGTGTTAATTCAAAACAACGTTATTGTACTGTATACTTTACTCATCTTATAACAGTATTGTGCTGGTTGTTTAGCTAATCACTGTGTATTTTCTGGGGCAAATGATACAGGTGATTGCAATGCCTGAAACCTCTTATATATTATTAATGATGAAATGAAACATATTTATGTATTACAACCACTTGATTGATTGGTGATTGATTGATTGATAATAGACACCCCTGCTATTACATGAGGTAGATATTCACAGCAAGATTGATATAATAGGGTCTGTTGGACAAACTGTCTGAGACAATGTTACTTGATTGACTGTTTGTATAGTCCTTCAACTGGATAATTAATAATAGGATTTGGATAAGGATGATGGTGTTGCCATTTTGTACTACTATATGTGCCTTGTGGGCTCAGTTTAATAAGTTATGGTAAGGAGCATTTTCAGAAACATATTTGCCAATAACCCCCACAAAGACTTTAATGGAAAGACATATCCATGGTATGATCTCCACATACTGCATCACATGGAAGATCTCATTGAAATGTGTTGGTTATATGTGACTTGCTTACACATTCACCCAATCCACATCCCCATAGTCTTTATGGTAATGATTATTCCTGTTTATATACATCCCTATTAGCACACAGCACCATTTTAAACGATAAGAACTTTTATGAATAACCCTGAAAGTACCTTATAGTATATAAAAAACCCAATCTAAAAAAACAAAACTAATCTAATAGCACAGACGATGGTCTGGTCCTGTGCAAAGTAATAACAGCTTCTTCATTGCTCTGAGAGAAAAATATTCCCTTTGGGGTGGGGTTTTTGCAAAGGTTTTATGGTAGCCACTATCCTCCTATGTAAAATTGTAAAATGAAGCATACAGTAATAGAACACAGTCCTCTAGCAATCAGAAGGTACATTGTTCGGGATATGAAAGGAAGATGAAGAAAAAAGTAACGTGAATATGTTGGATCCGACAGACCCTTATCTGAGGCAGGAAGTTGGTGTGCTCTGTCATGACTGGCTATGTAACTTGTTTGGATGTTCTGGAAGAGTGCCAAGGTTCTCTGGACAAATATAAGTTGTATGGGCGGGTTGGCCCCATTCAGGTAGGGAGAAAATTGATACCCAACAGTCCTTTTAAGGAACAAGTAGTTTAATTTTGTGATACCTAAAAGTATGTAAATAAGGGATTTCCAATATAGTACCCAACATTGCTCTTCTACCTCCTCCTAGGCAAAGAATAGTACATGTACTTTTGGAGTGTGACTCTCTCATCTAGTCGTATACTGTAATCCTTACCCATAGTTTTGAGACATCTGCACCCTAGCAGGTGTGAGTGTATTTGGGACTTTGCTTCTATAAAGAACAGCCAAGACTTATTGCTACTGCTGTAGCACTGTAGCTCTTTAAATGTATATGAGGAGAATTCATTTTTACACCCATCAGGGAGATTCAATAAAAGTTCTTATCATTAAAAATGGTGCTATTTTTGCCCCAACCAATCAGATCTTATTTAACATTTGAAAGCAACATCTGATTGGTTGGGGCAAAATTTGCACCATTTTAAACGATAAAAACTTTTATTGATTCTCCCAACATGTGTGTAAAATAAATTCCATAGGAGAAAGACATTGAGACTTTTACTGATTACATTTTTCTTCCATATGCCATTGAAGATTAGTAATGAATGAAACAAGTGTGTTGTTTTTCAAGGGGTTCCATAGAATGTGCTGGAATTTAGCAGGAAATCTGGTTCAAACCCAATAGAAGTGGCTATTAGAGATGTCCGAACTTCACAAAATCCTGTCCGCTCAAGGATCCGCAAATTTTCGAAAAATTTGAAAATTCGAAAATCCGCGAGCGGACCCGTTAAAATGAAAATATTCTCGAAATTACGAGATTTCCACGTTTTTTCGAAAATTTTCAAAATTACGAGTTTTGCGTATTTTCGGAAATTTTCGAAAAACTTATTTTTGAAAATACTAGTAATCCTCGTAATTTTGAAAATTTCGAAATTACATATTTTCCTCGTATTTTCGAAAAATTTGAAAATGGTATTTTCGAAAATACGAGAAATCCGCGGTTCGGAAGTTCGGAAGGCGGAAAATCCAGAAAATCCGCCGTTCGCGAACGGGATAAATCCGCTGCGGATCCGGTGCGGATCCGCAAACGGCCATCCCTAGTGGCTATTTTGGATTTTTTTTTACATTGTTTTACAGCTTTTCAAATTATTGCCGCCAATGTTTACCTACTGGACACTGTGTTTTGGACTTCTAAAACCTTTATATATATAGATATATTCAGTAGTCAGTGTGTATTAGGGGCAATTTATAAAGGTTATTAAACTTTTCACCTTCTTTAACGCAGCCTTTTCGCCTAATTTGGCCTTTTCGCTATTATAAAGCAGCTACCAGTGGCGAAAGGTCATTACCGCTACATTTCGCTTTTCACCATACATCGCTAAGGTAAACGCTCAAGCATATTTATAAAATGCAAAAAGTTTTACTTTGCGTTAAGTTCAGCCATTCCAATTCGCCAAGTCTGAGGTGGAGAAAACGCAGAAGTGGCCATTTATTTAGCCTGCCAATGGGTCCCTGGAGGTGTCAGTACATTGGGAGTGTTTTTCAAATAATAATAAGTACGCAGGGGGTGTTAGACTATTTTCAGCATTTACTGTAATACAATCTGAGATTTTGCTTTTTAAAGGTTAATTTTGCTTTTAAAGATTTTTTTTTATTTTCCGATTTCTTTATTACCAATAACGTCAAATGAGGGACATGTTATAAAGGGGCATTGTTTTTGCTTTTTTTCCCAACAGCTTACCATAATTTTTTAAAACTTTCAACTTTTCCTTTCATCAGTTATTAAAAAGGCACATTTTCATCAAAAGCGAAAATATCTAGCAAAAAGTAGCACTAATAAGCTGGAAATGTCAGACATATGATGGAATAGGTAATACTCCTGGTGGGTTTTCAAAGTAGATTAAATTGGGTAATACACAATGAACACCTATCTTGTGATTTAAAATAAAAATTGTGTTTTTTTTAGCCAAAGATATAAATAGTATAAAAACTCAAAAGGCAATTTTTCATGTTATTAATAGGATATGATAAATAGTGTAAAACTCACCCAGGGGAATTTTCTCTATTTTATAATAGGATATGATAAATAGTGTAAAACTCACCCAGGGGAATTTTCTCTATTTTATTAATAGGATATGATAAATAGTGTAAAAACCACCCAGGGAATTTTCTCTATTTTTAATAGGATATGATAAATAGTGTAACCCCCCCAGGTGAAGTCTCTATTTATTAATAGGATATGATAAATAGTGTAAAACTCACCCAGGGGAATTGTCTCTATTTATTAATAGGATATGATAAATAGCGTAAAACTCACCCAGGCGAATTTTCTCTATTTCATTAATAGGATATGATAAATAGTGTAAAACTCACACAGGGGAATTTTCTCTCTTATTTAATAGGATATGATAAATAGTGTAAATCTCACCCAGGTGAATTTTCTCTATTCTATAATAGGATATGATAATGTGTAAAACTCACCCAGGGGAATTTCTCTATTTATAATAGGATATGATAAATAGTGTAAATCTCACCCAGGTGAATTTTCTCTATTCTATTAATAGGATATGATAAATAGTGTAAAACTCACCCAGGAGGATTTTCTCTATTTTATTAATAGGATATGATAAATAGTGTAAACTCACCCAGGTGAATTGTCTTATTTTAAATAGGATATGATAAATAGTGTAAAACTCACCCAAGGCGAATTTTTCTCTATTTATCATATCCTATTAATAAAATAGAGAAAATTCGCCTGGGTGAGTTTTACACTATTTATCATATCCATAATAAAAATAGAGTACATTCAGCTGGGTGAGTTTTACACTTTTATCATATCATATTAATGAATAGAGAAAATTTGCCTTTTGAGTTTACACTATTTATCATATCGTTTCGGGGCCCCCTTCTTCCTGAAGAAGGGGGCATTCCCCGAAACGTTGTGACGTGATTATGTGTGGTTTATAATAAATATTCTAAAGATTGTTGAGTGCGACCCTCAGTTACCTTTTCTGTGAAATCCATCGGTTCTAAGGGAAGAACCCCACAGAGGTGTCTGCACCCTAGTTTGGTAGAGTGCACCTCCACCATTGTTTATTCTGTATGACAGCTTCCCCCTGGCACCTATCATGTGCGGCGCCGAAAGTGCAGGATAATGGAGGGGCTCCAGCGTCGGATCCTGCGCCGCTTCGGCTACCAGACCACTGTCTCCCAATCTCCAGAGACAGTGGTCGGATCTCAAGAGGCAGAGGCCTCAATATGTGGCAGCCGTACGGCAAATGATAGAAGGCAAGTATACTTTTTATATATTACTGTATTGTAATAAGTAGTAAAATATTTTAATTCAATTCTGACAAAAACATATTTATATATATTTTTTAAAAACATCAATAATCCTTAAATTTGGCTGTGAGAGAGAGAGAGATCCAAGTTCTTTGTATTTCTCTTCAATGGGTATTATTACATTATTATATTCTTATATTATCAATATCAGCCCATTTAAAGGGTAAGTAAAGTCAAAAATAAATCACTGAAAAGTGACTTTATTTAACATAACACCTATAAATTCAAAATGATACCCACATATAGACACAGGTAAACACACTTGGTGGCCCACCCTTCCATTTCCATGGCAGCCTTATTTTAAGGCTAAGTAAGTTAAAATGAAATCGATCATTACAAATGATTTCTTTTTATCTTATAAATGCACACTGATACCCACACTAGACACAGTTAAACACCACTTTACTGACCACCTTTTAGTTACATGGCAGCCCTTTGAAGGGAAAGTAAAGTCAAAATAATGTTGATCAGTTATTAAAAATTGATTTTTGCACTCCAAAATAAAAATGTGTGTTAGCCACAAAAAATAGATACAAGTACCACAGCTACTGATGCTCCCTACACCAACCAACTTTTCCTTTCCATGGCTACAATACACACACAATAAAAATATAAGTCTTAGCCAGATAAGGTATGAAATCATTGCCATAGAAATATGATTGATTTTAAAGAAACTATAACATAATTGCCTTATTTAATCTGTATTTTCAAGCAGATACAAAGTATTAATTAAATATATCCTTTAGATATATCATTTATGTATTTTTTTATTTTAATTTGCAGGGGATCTTCATCGACACCCCACCCCCACCACGGTTCCCGCCAGAGGAGAATGTAAGTGCAGCCTATTGAGAATTATTTTTTTCTAAATTTCTCATTTGTCACGGCCATATTACAGCGCCACGCGGCTCCAAACAGCATACAAGTGCATGTTTTGGTACGCTCCTGGATTGCTGTGCGAGTGCAGAACGAGTGCAGAACGATAGCCTTTGTGCAAATTGGGATCACATTATTGTGCCACACTATTGTGTGCTTTTTAACACTGAGGTGTCCAAGCCCTTTATCCAAATGTTTGCATTTTTGACAACCCCTTTGAGAATTGTTAGTTATGTTCGAACCTTAATTACAGTGAGAGTTAAATTTTTCCTTTTTTAGCACTACACAACTAGCCCTCAGGCTACGGCGCGCCCATTGCCCCTCCGGCAGTCCTGCCCCCTCCGGGCTCTCCTGGCAGTCCACCGCCCCAGGAGGAGACCTGGCACCAGCCAGACGTAGTGCTCAGGTTTTTTTTCTTCGTTTATGACCTTGTATGCCTTTGTCCAAATTTCAGTTAATTAAGTGAATTTTTATAAAGATGAATAAATCTCTGTTATAAAAAAAAATGAAAAAAAAAAAACTTTAATGGGATTGAGGCGAGCAGATTCTCATTTCTCATTCCATTTATTGTCCCAGACTCCCATGTTTGGGCTGAGATAGCCTTTTAGGAAATGTTCTTATACATGTAATATATTACTAATGGATTGGACGGTTGTTGTGAAATAAAAACACATTTTTTTCTAGAAGCACGGACCAGCCTCTAAAGGCCCTCCACCCTCTCCAGCCCCTTCACCCTCCCAGCCCCTCCACCCTCTCCAGCCCCTCCAGTATTCTCCACCTCTCCAGACCCTCCAGCACTTCCTGCCTCTCCGTCACTCTGGCGGCCATGCTTGAGAACGTAAGTAAATCATATGCAACGTTAATTAATGTTATATACAAGACTAAATATCTGTATTTTCCAGTGTAAAATCCACGCTACCTGATGCAACATTGGGTACTGTGGGTTTGACAAGCTTTTAGGGGGGTGCACCATTTCCAAAAAAATTTGTATGTAGCACAGTCCTAGTGATACAAAACCAAGAATGTTCTGATACAATATAGCAATAAACGTAAGTTTTATGCCAGCATTACCTACTGTGTTTAACAGTGATCCCCATGATGCAATAATATCGCTTTAAGTGGAAGTTCAGTGATAATATATATACTTTTAAGGAAAAAGAGCAGTATTATCCATCCCAATGACCTTAATCTGCCCATTCAGCAATCAGCATTGTGTCTGTGTATAATAATGCAACGGAAATAATGACTTCCTGTTTGTAGGACACCTAATAGAGACCGTTATGGTCTTGCCCTTGACCCAGTCCCTGGGTTGATTCAGTTGATAGTAGAGATCTGAGCATGTGTAACCCATCCAACAGCCAATCAGTAGAAATCACTGTTACCATAACTAGGTATGCATAATTAAACTAAGAATTTAGAATAATGATATCTTATACTGAGCTTTCCTTTTTATGACATACCGCAACATTATAGCATTGCAGTACCATGTATGTGTAAGTAGTTATCTGGTGCAAAATTGCATCTACCGCATGGTGCTTTAGGGAATGGCTCGAAAATCTTCAACACATTCTTCAATATCTTCCTCCACAGAACTACAGAGCATGCGGCGGGGAGTGCGCCACATGGTGCGGCGCCTGGACCGCCGCCTGGACCGCCGCCTGACCAGACTGGAGAGGAGGGTACCCCAGTAACCCCAGTGTTTTTTTGTTTGTTTTTTTATTTTTGTAAATAGTTTTTTAAAATTTTTTATAAATAATATAATATGTTCGGAACAAAAAATGTTTTTGGGCTTTATTTTTCGATATCTCAATTATTCAGATAGATTCATAATCAATTTTTATTTGAAAATTACAATACACATATCATTTAGCTAGCTATATGTCTGGTACTATAATTGTTATACCTTAACATTAATGCCATACACACACCACATTGGCCACATCCCCTATATGTAGTTTGCACACAACAGGCAAAGAAGGCGATGGGGGTACTGGGGTTATATAATGTCCACTGCCGAGTTTGCACCATTTTGTTGGGCACAGCGTGATGTGGTTGGTTGGGATGCCCCAATGGACACAACCCTCACCCCCCGATTTGGCTACTGCTCCCCAGGATGCTTGTGACTGTTGTGTTACAGTATTTGAAAGGGTAGGTTCGTACGGAGGCA
>CM033473.1:300881054-300942618 GCA_019447015.1 Hymenochirus boettgeri | reverse complement strand
ACCATTGAATACAGCAGGCCCACTGCAGTTTGCCACCATTGTTGAAGAGCCGGTAGGCTTGGCCACACTGGACATACCCCTCACCCCATTGGCTAACTCTCTACTCAGAGTGCTTTGTGCAAGGGAAAGCAGGGAAAGGGTAAGGCTTCGTAGGAAGGAACAGCACATTAGGTTACAGCAGGCAACTGCAGTTTGCACCATTGTGTGGGGCAGGGCAAGGTTGGCCCCACTGGACATACCACCTCACCCCATTGGCTACTCTCCTCAATGTATGCTTCGGCAAGGGAAGAAACCGAGGTTTGATGGGTAGGAACAGCCCATTGAGTTACGCAGGCCCACACTTTGTGAATATGGAAAGTAAAGTACTGCTCTCGGGCCAAGCAGGATTGACCCAGAGCTGAAAAATTAGCCACAGAGTAGCTGTGCGGGCTGTATGAGATGGTCAGAGTATGGTGATACCACAAGGTGCTCATGGAGAGAGAACGAAGAACAAAATGGAGTACTGCTCCGGGCCAAGTAGGATAGACCCAATCTTAGAAAAAAATAGCCACAGAGTAGCGTTGTCGCAGAGGCATTTGTTATTGATAACCTGAATGCAGTAGAGCAAGTAGGACCATATATGGCCCTGCCAATAATAAAAAATTGCCATTTTGCCAGCTAAGCTGGCATCAGCTAAGCCTCTAGTGAAAATGAGGGCCGGAAGGAGCAGTATGGGTGCCAGGGCAGGGAGGCGGGGGTCTGAACATAGGGTGGCCCACCCAGTATTGCTCCTTCTTTTGATGGCCTTATCCTGGGGTCCTTGCGAAGCATTGCAGCATGAAAGAGCCCATGCGCGCAAAACTGGCCTTGCCGCAGAGGACCTATGTCCTGATGTCCTGAGGACAACTATGTCGGGCTTCAACCTCTCCCCCAAACACGAATGACATGTGGGGTACTGGGGAGGGTGTGAGATTGTCCCCTAGAGGGAGATGCCCCCATGTCCCTTGGTCCAGGTCACCTAAATCCCCCTCATCATCATAGGACGCGGGGGCTGCTCTGCACCGTGAGTTCGGGCTCGGAAACGCTCACGGGGTCGGCGTCCTCCTCTTCCGTGGCCTGCTGCTCGAAGCGAGTGCCCTGTCAAGTATGCCGCGCAGAGTGTGCTCAAGGAGGAACACCAGGGGCATGGTATCAGCAATGCGTGCATCATTGCGGCCTTACCATCCTGGTGGGCATCCTCAAAATGGCGCGAAAAGCCACGGCAGGCATCGCTAATCAAGCAGCACTGCCCTGGGTAAACAGCAAACCCAAGGTCCCAGAAGCCTTGATCTATGCCATGTACTCATACAAGTAGTCTATGATGGTCTGCCTCTGCTGGAGCAGACCTCAGCGCATCATAAGACTTAGAGTTCCGCAGGTGGGGGTGTCACAAATCAGGCGGTCGCGGCAGGACCATTCTGCTGCTGAAACTCGACCAGAAGCTGTGGCCAGTGTAAGACCACCTGAAGGACGACCACTCCTAGCCACCTCAGTACTCCTGGTCTCGCATGGAACGAAGCATAGGCTCTGGGGGGGGAGGAGCTGACCAGGGAAGAGGGCTCACCGGATGAGGAGGGGGGGTGGAGACTGGCGGATCACCCAAGTGTGCTGGTACCACCATCTCCCCCACTTGTGTCCGTGCCGCATCTTGCAAGGCTAGCCCAGAGTGACCATTGGGCAGCCCGTCCGGAGTAAATGGAAACTTACCGCCCATTTGGCGCGTGCTTGCTTGGACCACGCGTCCATAGTAGTTCGGACACACTTGCCCCACTGTGGTCCAGCGAAGCAGATATATTGCCCTGCAGATGGTTGCAGGCCCGTTGTTACATGCCTTCTGGGCAAAGTACTACGGCCAAAGGGCGCCTGCCACAGTGGGCCTTTGTGACCAATGGCCACCAACTCCCTGAACGCTTGCACTGTCTAACCAGGCTGTTTGAAAGGTAGCAGCTGCACCGCCAGGGAGTTTGGCCAATATGCGGCATGAGTGAGACGCTGGGTTGGGGTGACTGGGGCGTTTTGCCTCCCTCTAACAATGGGGAAGAGGAGACCTTGCCCCTTTTAGCTGGACGCTCCACTGCCAGCACAAAATTTTGTCACAGGGCCTTTAACACACGCACTGCTGGGGCCAAAGGCTTGCCATCAATCTCCTAAACTTCACCGAGGGAAAAGCGGATCCGGGCTCCGATCCCGTTCGGGCCCCCCTGGGGGGGGATGCCGAGGAGGCGACACGGGTGCGTTATTTCTCGGGGACACGAGCATAGGGAACGTGTGTTGGTGCACATGCACGTGCCTGTCCGTGCTTCACCAGGCAAAGGTGGGATGCAGAAATCATATGTCTCACTATAGAGGAGGTGCCCAAATGTGATGTGTCTTCCACGGACAACACGTGCAGGGACAACTTGCCACACTGAACGTGCTGTCACCTGGAGCCAGTGGAAGAACTCCCACACCGCCAGAGCACCGACAAGACTCGGAGCAGAGGTCACCTGGTGCTGTGGGGCACTGGCACCAGATCTTCATCGTCCACTTCCAACACCCTAATACTGGAGGCTGCGTCACTAACAGCAGCAGCATCTGGAACCTCACCCCCTGCATTAGTTCCCTGGATGCTTACACACGCTGCGTGACATCGTAGCCTCCTGTCCCCCTGTGACAATGAGCACTTTTCCTCCGCCTGGCGACAGGAAAAGATGTGTGCCATCAGTGCACGGCTCCTCCTCAAGCACCTAGCCCCCACACATAGTGTGTGAAAACAGATCAATACTCCTCCTCCGGACCCGAAGGTATGGGTCATGTGGGCCAACGAACTCCTGATAGAGCGGATTAAGGTTCCATGCCCACAGTAGGAGCTCAGGTGAGGAAGGAGCAGGCACAGTATCTACAGTAGCAGCTCGGCTGCTCTGTGCCTGTGAGGAGGTGGATGAGGAAGGCTGGGTTAATCCACTCTACTAGCACGCCTTCCTTGATCCAGAAGGGATAGCCCTAGCACGGCTACCCCTAAACATATCGGGTACGGCTCTGGCTCAGAGCCTTCCCGTAGGCGTCCTAGCCTCCCTCCCCTCCAGTGCAGTAGAGGCTCCCCTCCCCCTTCCCATGCCCTCTTTCGGCTCTCCCCCCCCCCTTCCCCCGTGCCCGGCCTCTCCCTATCCCAAATTTTAACAAAAAAAAAAAAAATATATTATATACACACACACACACACAACACAAAAACTGACACACAGAAACAGAAAGGAAAACAAAAAAAACAGGAACAACCTAGACCTCTAAAAGGTATAACACAAAAATTTGTCCAAGCACTTACAGGGGGGGTTAGTCCTTAAAAGACTTTTGGGTCTCACCAGTAGTCCTTAAAAGGAACTGTTGGGTCTCAAGATGTGTGAATACAGGGGTGGGTAACAACAATTGCTAAAACCACCACTGACAATCCCACACACAGAAAGCTCAAAAAGCTCAAAAAGCGCAAAAAAATCTCTCTCCAACTCACTACACTGTGTCAGGTCTCCACTAAACCACACTCACCCCACACTGACCAAAATGTCGCTGTGATGAAGCAGCCTTTTATGACCCAGGGGGCTGGCAATAAACATGTAGCTGCCATTGGACTATTTGGGTCATGTGGCTTGCTCGGTCTTGAAATAATAACCAAAATCCGAATTTACAAGAATTTCTCATCAGTACGCGCCGTAATTACGAGGATCTTCGGTTTTTCCGGGTCCCGAAAGATCGTAGTTTCTCGTAATTACGGAGATACCGTATTTTCGAAAAATTTCGAAAATAAAATCGCGGTTCGGAGTTCGGAAGGCGGAAAAATCCGGAATAATCCGCATCGCGGTACGGGATAATCTACTCCGCGGCGGATCCAGGTTCGGGTCCGCGAACCGGCCATCTCTATTCAGGATAAAATATTTTTAGAAATAATAGAAAAGGGTCTAGTTAAAGATACTTACCTTTCCTTGTGGTCCTTAAAGGCAAAAACTTCCTAAAAATAGAGAACTAGCAATTAAACTTGTTTTACTCCTTAAAGGATAAGTATACTCAAAAAACAAATAAAGTTTAAATGGTAACTGAATCCCTAACTAAACCTTTCCCCCTTTTTTTTTTTTTTTAAGGTCCCTTCAGAGTACCTGTGCCCTTGGAAAGTGCTGGCCATCATGGAACAGGAAAGCAGTCCAGTAAGCTGCCCCCCGAGACTTGGTGGATGTGATGACATCACGCGCGCACTGTCATGCACGCCACTAACATCACGGCGGTGGATGGCGTGCATGGCCGGATTAAACTGCCACTGGATATTTGGACACAAGTTGAAAACAAGGTCCAGCAAGTCTCGGGGGACGGAGCTAACCAGACTGCATTTCTTTCTAAGATGGCCAGCACTTTCCAAGGGCACAGGTAAGCTCTGAAGGGACCTAAAACAAAGGGGGGGAAAGGTTAATTAGGGATTCAGCTACCATTTAAAATTTATTTGTTTTTTGAGTTACTTATCCTTTAAAATGCAGAGATGAAAAGATAAAAGCCAGAGATGAAAGATCATTTTCTTTCCTTTTGCAAAGATATTGAAAAAGTACATGCTGAAATAACTCCCACACTTAAAGTCTCAGATTAATGTGGTACTTACCAATATTTGAATTTTATGAATCAAATAAACTTGGTCAGAAAAGGGTTGTTTCTGTCTTAATGATGTCCTTCTGACATTGAGATTGAATAAAGACATACTTCCATCCAGTCCAACCCATCTAGCAATATCCTCATTACCTGCCAAATTTATGGAAAATGTAGTTAAATTAAGGGAAGATAATTCCTTCCTGACTCCAAGTGACAATTGGAAATTTCCCTGGATCACTCTACTGTATATATCAATACCAGTAACTTGTGCGAAGCATCCTTGTATGTGAACCCCCGACTCAGCTTTTATTAAACTGACCAATGAACCTGCCATATACACGTTCCAATGGAAGACAGTTCCACCCCCCCTGTCCCCCCTGCTTCTACGCCATTCTCTACTTTTTTTTCCCCTCTCAACCCACCCCCCCCGTGCTCTCATTCCTTGACAACCAACCTTCTTTCCTTTCTAAACCACTCTAATTTATGTTCAATTTCTTTCATCTCTTTTTTTTCCTTTTATTGTATCATTCTTGCTAACATTCTCCACTTTTCCAAAGTTACGTTATAGGACCTCTTCCCGTATTTCGACTTCTTCACCC
Organism: Hymenochirus boettgeri; assembly: GCA_019447015.1. NCBI lineage: Eukaryota > Metazoa > Chordata > Amphibia > Anura > Pipidae > Hymenochirus > Hymenochirus boettgeri. The sequence goes on along the minus strand of CM033473.1, from coordinate 300,937,399 downwards.
CCCCCTCCCCCCCCCCCCACCCTTTCCCCCCTCCCCCCCCCGCCGCCTATTCCCCCCCCCCACACTACCCTCATCCAGTTTTTTTTTCCGTTTTTTTAGATTAAAACAGCGACAGTGTCATGATTACCTGCCCCCTTTTCAACAAGAGTCAACGGGATATGAACCGGTTCAGAATAGTACGATATAGAATGGCACGGTTACTCATTCGTCAAGTGACAACACCCTTCTCGCCCAACCACTTCCTAATTATATTGCTATCTTGTAAAGGTATGACAAGCTAACTTGTAACATTCCTTTGTTTGTAGAAACTCATCCAGCTTTTTATTAAAAACTGGACCAATGACCTGCCCATACACACTGCCATAGAAGGAAGAAGGTACAGTTCCATAGCTTCTGCTACGCCCTGCGGATGGCATTTTAAGAGAGAGCAGCACAAACCTTTTCACTGCATCCCGGTAGGCTATCCCTCGAGAGGAGTCATTAGTCACCGTCACCTTCTATTTCAGTACAGTATCTATGTGAGTCCATGCCCTTGCTTTGTCGATTTTTTCAGAAACCACTCACTCCAGCGTCATTGTTGTGGAACATACTGACCAACTGATTCCCTCACCATTCCCCCCCGCCCAGACAAGGTCCACTGGAAGACACACGTAGCCACCCATCTAGTCTTACTCTTGTCTTTTCCACAGTTCTTATGTTTGACCCTACACCACACTCCTTTCCTAACTCTACTTTCTGTATCTAATATTTCACCAGATTTGTCTACCACTTCTTTCCTAAGAGGGAGAATAATATTTTTCTCCCTTGAATCCATACCTCTCTTTGGTCTCCTTTGGTTCTGCAAAGACTCAATTGCTTTCATTGCAAATATTTAACAAATGTTCTATTGTTTTCTTGCTCGAGAGGAAGACAAGAATTTCCTTAGGTCTTTCTGGTTTCGAGAAAATGACCCTAACAAAGACATAATAGAGTACCGCATGATGGTACACATCTTTGGCAATAGCCCATCTCCAGCAGCTGCTATCTGTGGCCTTTGGTGTTGGGCTCAAGAAAAAGAAAGAGAATATGGAACAGATGTCAAACAGTTTGTGGAAAATATTTTCTATGTGGATGACTGCTTAAAGGGTAACTGTGGTCTCAAATTCTTCCAAACCAGTAAGGATTGTATAAAAATCCTTATATCATACCTTCAAAATAATACCTAAATCACTACTCTAAATAAAATTGGTGAGAAGTTATTGCTGAAAAGGTTTAGCAACACTACTTCCTGCTTGAACATTTCCTGTTTTCAGCTGTGTGACCAGCTTGTAGTAATGTGTCCAGCCTCTACCTGCATTAATAGGTTCCCCTTCTATATTTACCTCAGGTATTTCCTGTTTTTCCCAGCATTTAGTCTTAACTGAGCATGCTTCTCCCCCAGAGTGGAGGGGCGGAACAGAGGTCTGGTGATGTCACACAACCTACTGGTAGCAGGAAATTCGATCATTCATCCCAATGTAATCTCCACCAGGCTGCAGCCAGAGATGTGGCTGTTGGAAATACTGCAGGCTTTCATTGAATCCTAACTTGTTTTGAGACCACAGTTGCCCTTTAATGTCATTACCTTCAAATTAAGCTGCTATTAGTCTTTTAAAAAGAACCCAAAAGATGTTTGCATGGTCAAACCTTAGGCTTCGCAAAATAGCTTTTAACAGCAGAGAAGTAATGGAAGCTTTTCCACCTCAAGACCACTCAAATGAACTAAGAGATTTAGATTTAAGTCCAGAGTTTTTACCTCTTCTTTGGGAGCTTCTTTGGGATTCAAATTTTGACACCTTTACCTTTCAAGAATGTATTGTTCTATCCACAATAACAGTCCTTTAGAGTTTGCTGTTCCTGTTACTATAAGTAAAGCACTCCTACAAGACCTACCTTGTGACACTATAGACTGGGATGCCCCATAAGCCCCTGAGAAAAATGATTTGTGGGAAAAACGGAAAAAGCTCTTCAACAGCCTTATCTAAACTCCATGTGGCAAGCCCCTATGCACCAATACCTTCTATAGAAGTAAAAGCCCAAAGATTTTGTATATTCTTAAATGCTTCTGTAAAAACAATAGCAGCTAGCTTAAGACCCTAAATACTAATGGACATTACTACATAGGTTTTGTCACAGGAAAAGCAAAACTAGCACTACTGTCTGTACACACTACACCCAGACTGAAACTCTGTGAGGCAGTTCTAGCTGTTGAGCTAGATGAACTTATTACTTTGGAAATAGGAATTGAACTTAATAACGCTAAATTCTATAGAGACAGTAAAGTAGTGTTTGGTTATATATCTACAATACAACCAGGCATTTTAATGTGAATAACAGAGTTTTATGAATTATAAAATCTCCACTCCTACACAATTGCTCAGTAAGGCAATCCGAAGTTTAGGTGTGCCAAATGCTGCAGCATGTCCGCACCACACTATAGAGATCCACAGAAACAAAAATTGCAGTACAGGGAGGCACAAGGGAGGCACAAGCAATAAAAGAACATGCATTCTTTTATTGATAAAAAAATGCATGTACATTCAAAATATGCAGTGAAATTGTAAGCAGCCATAAACACATTTTTTGCAAGTATTGAAATGCTTGTGCCTTGTTTCTGTGAATTATAAAATCTACTCGCCCAAATCAATGGCAGTATGTGTAAAATGATCTCAATCCAGCAGACCATGCCACAAGATCAGTCTGTGCTAGTCACCTTAAAGAAACATTTATGTCTCCCAGGACTTTCATTTTTGTATCACGCTGATTTCAAAGGTTTGTCAAAGTACATTTGAATTGGTTAATGCAGAAGCAGATATTAAAATACGTCCTTTGGTGTCTACTGATTATACAGTAAACTTAGACAATCAAATGAAGTCCCATAGATTCCAAAAATGTTCAAATGAAAGGCCTTGATAAAAGCTATAGCCTGCCTAGTCCACTTGGGTAAATCTTTAAAGTTCTATGAATACAAATGTTAAAACCTTTACAGGTTGGCATCATTGCTAAAAAGCCTACATTGAACAATATATCTCCACATTACAGCCACAACACAAGTGGCAATCTACAAAACACAACCTTAAGCTTGGTGAGATTGTTCTTATAAAAGATAGTCATTCACAAAGAAATAAATGGCCTTTAGGACTTGTAGTCAAGACTTTCCCAAGCAAGGGTGGTAACATTCGCAAAGTTGATTTAAAAATCTCCAAGCAAGGTGACACCAAACTGCTTCTCAGACCAGTATCTGAGCTTGTTTTGTTACTTCATACAGTACTGAGAGTTCAAATAGTGATATCGATAGAAATCATGAGTGTCATGTCTTATAGACTTTAATGGTATTTTACTTAAAGGGCATCCATAGTGAAAATATTAAAGGGGCTATGTACCCAAAGTCGCTATTTCTCTCTATTTCCCCTTTTAGGCTGAGCTGATAGTGTCTCTCAGTGCATTATGACTGGAGTTTGCCTTTTGCGAATCTTGAACACCAGCTATCTGGTAGTGTTAGTGATTATGTCTTAAAGAGCCGTTAAATGGCTCAGTACATTGGTTGCGTCAGTTACGTGACACAAATTTTGTGTAACGTTGCAAGTGCCGTTAGTTGTGTCTTAAAGTCACGTTAACGCTTGATACATTGGTTAATGTGACTTTAAGACACAAATACTAACTGTATACTAGAGACTAACTGTATTCATTTCAGTGGAAAAGATCTTTGGGTTTTCTTTTTGAAATCTGTTTCTCCTATTGGACAAAATGAAAATGTTTCTTGATTCGATTTTATATATAAGAGTAGTAGGGAATATTCTCTTTATTATAATATTTCAGAGCAATCATCAAAATGCTACATGCAATCTACAAACGTGATGCAATTGTGGGAGAGAGCATCAATCACGTCATCTCTGTCTCACTTTCAATCTGGAATAGTCAATAGAAGAACAGAAACTGCAGGCCACCTAAACTCACTTCCAAACGGTCTACATGTCCCTCAAAGGCTTGAACCATACATTAAATTAAACCTTTCAATAAATTCAAAATTAGATTTCAGGACATGCAAATCTGAAATTATGCAGAGTTAAAGGATAAGTACACCGTAAAAGCAAGTTAAGCTGCAGCTTTAAAAAATCTCCCCCCCCCCCTTTTTTTTTTTATTCCTAGGTTCGTCCTGAGCCTACCTATGCTGGTGTAAAGATGCTGACATCTTGGATGTGGTTTGAAGACTGCTTAGCTCCGCCCCTCCATGAGTTCCTGGACCTCCCTTCTTATTCCATAACCAAAAAGCAGTCCTTGTTTGCATCGCGTGTGCCATGACATCACACACAGGCGCACAGAGCAAACTAGGACTGCTTTTTGGAATGGAATAAGAAGGGAGGTCCAGGAACTCACGGGGGGGGGGGTGGAGCTAAGCAGTCTTCAAACCACATCCAAGATGTCAGCAACTTTACAGCAGCACAGGTAGGCTCAGGAGGGACCTAGGAAAGATTTATTAAAGCTGCAGCTCTCTTGAACTCTCAAACTCTTGAATAGCCCCTTGGGGAAAATGTTTGTAAATCCACTTAGTCTGGATAAAGCTTCTTGTAAGAGCCCTTTGCATTCTGGGATTTCTATTTGCTGTATGTCATACAATAAAGAGTTTCCCTTCTTCACATGAATTACAATATTGCCCAATGTATGTTTATTTTGTTCTCAACTTAGATGTTCACCAAACATCAGCCTGTTCTCCCTACATATTGTAAATCACAACCACACTCAGTGGTGTAGATCACATTTCTATTATTGCACATGGTAACATTTCCATCCTCCTGAATACTCTGACTTTCCTTTTATCACTGGATTCCCATCCCTTACACCTCCCACAGCCATGAAAGCCCCTCACATTTGTTTGGAAACCAGTTCTGTTTATTTCTTATAAAGCTTTCCATAGCTACTTAAACTGTAGATTAGAAAATCCCTTCTAGACAGATAAACTTGATTTACCTTCATTCACCGGATATGCCATTGTTATATATACTGGACATGGAAATCAAGGGCACGTTCAGTGAGATGGTCAGATACAAAATAATGGAAACAGACACACAGACCATATGACTAGAATTTGGTAATTTGCGAGAGATACTTGTCATTATGTATGTTATTTATTTGGTTCTGGTGTTAGTTATTCAGATAGAAGGACAACCAGCAGTAGAAAGGGAAAATAACATGTAAGCAATTGTCCTCATATTGACTTAATATTTTCTTACAGCTGCTTCTTTTATGCTCAGTTTGGGTCTGAACAATATAATGTAACATTTTGGAAAGAATATACAACCCAGTAACCCAGAGCTGGATGATAAGATGGAGAATATCTCAGCAGCCACCATTTTACTCCCCTTACTGCTCAGGTAGGCTGGGACAAATGATACCCACACACTACAGAACACCAACATACTGAATGTGATGTTTTTAGCTTCATTAAATCGGTCAGGGAAATCCTTGGCTAGAAATGCAACAATGAAACTTAACACAGATAATGTTCCTATGTAACCAATAATACAGAAAAAGAAAGTGATAGATCCTTCATTACACAGTAAAATAATGGTGTCCCTTTCTGAAAATGGATCAGTATCCAGAAATGGTGGACATGAGGCCATCCACACTGCAGAGATCACCATCTCACCTAAAGAACATACAGTCACTAGTATGATGGACAGTTGGGTTCCTACATACTTTGTCAGTTTGCTCCCAGGCTTTGTAGCATTGAAGGCAATAATAACTGTGACAGTTTTAGCCAACACAGAAGATACAGAAATAGTGAAAATCACCCCAAATGCTGCTTGTCGGAGGAGACAACATGTATCTGTTGGGTGTCCAATGAATAAGAAAGTGCAGAGGAAACACAACATGAGAGAGATGAGGAGGAGACAGCTGAGATTTCGGTTATTGGCTTTCACCATTGGAGTGTCCCAATATTTCACAAAGATTCCCAGAACAGCACAAGTCATGATGAAGAGAATCAAGACAATGGAAGTTAAACTTGCTCCCAGAGTGTCTGTATAGGAAAGGAAGTTTATAGTTTTAGGGATACAAGCAGTTCTGTTCTTATTAGATGTCTCTTGAATGGGACATTTCCAACAGTTTGAAGCATCTGAAAATAAAAAAAAAATTCTTGTTATATTCCTTTCAGTGGGAAGCACTGTGGCTCAACACTGATGCATTGCAGCGCTGAAGTCCTGAGTTAAATTTCACCCTTGGACACATCTCCAAGGAGTGTTTATGTTTTCCCCATGCTTGTGTGGGTTTCTGATGAACCAGAGGGCTGACCTAACAGCATCTGATAAACCGGAGGGCTGATCTAACAGTATTTGATGAACTGGAGGGCTGACCTAACAGAGTCTGATGAACTGAAGGGCTGACCTAACAGTGTCTGATGAACTGGAGGGCTAATCTAACAGTGTCTGTTGAACTGGAGGGCTGACCTAACAGGGTCTGCTTAACTGGAGGCCTAACCTAACAGTGTCTGCTGAACTGGAGGGCTAATCTAACAGTGTCTGTTGAACTGGAGGACTGTAAGGTTCAACAGCCACTATTAATATAGTTTACCAGCCAGTGTCAAGTCAGCCCTCCAATTTACCAGCCAGTTAGCCCACCACACCCACCTCCACAAGCCACATCTACTTTTTTTTTAGCTGGAGCACATTCTACTTTTTTTTTAGCTGGAGCACATTTTTATTATTATTTATTAATAAATAAGCAGTGAGGTGTGTAAAGTATGTACAGTAATGAGTAATACAGGAGTAAACTTTATTTGTGTTTTAGGGGAACTTAATTAGGCACTTATTAAAGGGAGTTTGATTGGTTAATGATTAAATATTATGAACAAATGCCCTTAATCCAGCTCTGCATGCAATAACCAAAGTTATTTTGTTCTGTTAGGGTTTTACCCATTTCTACCAATATATTTCTGTGGGTGTTAATTCAAAACAAATGCTTATTGTACTGTATATCTTTACTCATCTTTATAACAGTATTGTGCTGGTTGTTTAGCTAATCACCGTGTATTTTCTGGGGCAAATGATACAGGTGATTGCAATGCCTGAAACCTCTTATATATTATTAATGATGAAATGAAACATATTTATGTATTACAACCACTTGATTGATTGATTGATTGATTGATTGATAATAGACACCCCTGCTATTACATTGAGGTAGATATTCACAGCAAGATTGATATAAATAGGGGTCTGTGGACAAACTGTCTGAGACAATGTTACTTGATTGACTGTTTGTATAGTCCTTCAACTGGATAATTAATAATAGGATTTGGATAAGGATGGATGGTGTTGCCATTTTGTACTACTATATGTGCCTTGTGGGCTCAGTTTAATAAGTTATGGTAAGGAGCATTTTCAGAAACATATATTGCCAATAACCCCCACAAAGACTTTAATGGAAAGACATATCCATGGTATGATCTCCACATACTGCATCACATGGAAGATCTCATTGAAATGTGTTGGTTATATGTGACTTGCTTACACATTCACCCAATCCACATCCCCATAGTCTTTATGGGTAATGATTATTCCTGTTTATATACATCCCCATTAGCACACAGCACCATTTTAAACGATAAGAACTTTTATTGAATAACCCTGAAAGTACCTTATAGTATATAAAACCCCAATCTAAAAAAACAAAACTAATCTAATAGCACAGACGATGGTCTGGTCCTGTGCAAAGTAATAACAGCTTCTTCATTGCTCTGAGAGAAAATATTTCCCTTTGGGGTGGGGTTTTTGCAAAGGTTTTATTGGTAGCCACTATCCTCCTATGTAAAATTGTAAAATGAAGCATACAGTAATAGAACACAGTCCTCTAGCAATCAGAAGGTACATTGTTCGGGATATGAAAGGAAGATGAAGAAAAAAGTAAACGTGAATATGTTGGATCAGACAGACCCTTATCTGAGGCAGGAAGTTGGTGTGCTCTCTCATGACTGGCTATGTAACTTGTCTTTGGATGTTCTGGAAGAGTGCCAAGGTTCTCTTGGACAAATATAAGTTGTATGGGCGGGTTGGCCCCATTCAGGTAGGGAGAAATTTGATACCCAACAGTCCTTTTAAGGAACAAGTAGTTTAATTTTGTGATACCTAAAAGTAATTGTAAATAAGGGATTTCCCATGTATAGTACCCAACATTGCTCTTCTACCTCCTCCTAGGCAAAGAATAGTACATGTACTTTTGGAGTGTGACTCTCTCATCTAGTCTGTATACTGTAATCCTATACCCATAGTTTTGAGACATCTGCACCCTAGCAGGTGTGAGTGTATTTGGGACTTTGCTTCTATAAAGAACAGCCAAGACTTATTGCTACTGCTGTAGCACTGTAGCTCTTTAAATTGTATATGAGGAGAATTCATTTTTACATACCATCAGGGAGATTCAATAAAAGTTCTTATCATTAAAAATGGTGCTATTTTTGCCCCAACCAATCAGATCTTATTTAACATTTGAAAGCTAACATCTGATTGGTTGGGGCAAAATTTGCACCATTTTAAACGATAAAAACTTTTATTGAATCTCCCAACATGTGTGTAAAATAAATTCCATAGGAGAAAGACATTGAGACTTTTACTGATTCACATTTTTCTTTCCATATGCCATTGAAGATTAGTAATGAATGAAACAAGTGTGTTGTTTTTCAAGGGGTTCCATAGAATGTGCTGGAATTTAGCAGGAAACCTGGTTCAAACCCAATAGAAGCGGCTATTAGAGATGTCCGAACTTCACAAAATCCTGTCCGCTCAAGGATCCGCAAATTTTCGAAAAATTTGAAAATTCGAAAATCCGCGAGCGGACCCGTTAAAATGAAAACTATTCTCGAAATTACGAGATTTCACGTTTTTTCGAAAATTTTCAAAATTACGAGTTTTCGCGTATTTTCGGAAATTTTCGAAAAACTTATTTTTTGAAAATACTAGTAATCCTCGTAATTTTGAAAATTTTCGAAAATACATATTTTCCTCGTATTTTCGAAAATTTGCTAAAATGCGTATTTTCGAAAATACGAGAAATCCGTGGTTCGGAAGTTCGGAAGGCGGAAAATCCAGAAAAATCCACCGTTCGCGAACGGGATAAATCCGCTGCGGATCCGGGTTCGGATCCGCAAACCGGCCATCCCTAGTGGCTATTTTGGATTTTTTTTTACATTGTTTTACAGCTTTTCAAATTATTGCCGCCAATGTTTACCTACTGGACACTGTGTTTTGGACTTCTAAACCTCTATATATATTGATATATCCAGTAGTCAGTGTGTATTAGGGGCATATTTATAAAGGTTAGTTAAACTTTTCACCTTCTTTAACGCAGCCTTTTCGCCTAATTTGGCCTTTTCGCTATTTATAAAGCAGCGATAACCAGTGGCGAAAGGTCATTACCGCTACATTTCGCTTTTCACCATACATCGCTAAGGTAACCGCTCAAGCATATTTATAAAATGGCAAAAAGTTTACTTTTGCGTTAAGTTCAGCCATTCCAATTCGCCAAGTCTGAGGTGGAGAAAACGCAGAAGTGGCCATTTATTTAGCCTGCCAATGGGTCCATGGAGGTGTCAGTACATTGTGGAGAGTTTCTCAATACTAATAAGTACGCAGGGGGTGTTAGACTATTTTCCAGCATTTACTGTAATACAATCTGAGATTTTGCTTTTTAAAGGTTAATTTTTTGCTTTTTAAAGATTTTTTTTTTATTTTCCGATTTTCTTTATTTACCAATAACGTCAAATGAGGGACATGTTTATAAAGGGGCATTGTTTTTGCTTTTTTTCCCACCAGCCTTTACCATAATTTTTTAAACTTTCAACTTTTCCTTTCATCAGTTATTAAAAAGGCACATTTTCATCAAAAGCGAAAATTATCTAGCAAAAAGTAGCACTAATAATGCTGGAAATGCTCAGCACATATGATGGTAAATAGGTATGCTACCTGGTGGGTTTTCAAAGTAGTATTAAATTGGTTAATACACAATGAACACCTATCTTTGTTATTTAAAATAAAAATTTGGTGTTTTTTTAGCCAAAGAATATAAATAGTAAAACTCAAAAGGCCAATTTCTCATGTATTAATAGTATATGATAAGTAGCGTAAAACTCACCCAGGTGAATTTTCTCTATTTTATTAATAGGATATGATAAATAGCGTAAAACTCACCCAGGCGAATTTTCTCTATTTTATTAATAGGATATGATAAATAGTGTAAAACTCACCAAGGGGAATTTTCTCTATTTTATTTATAGGATAGGATAAATAGTGTAAAACTCACCAAGGTAAATTTTCTCTATTTTATTAATAGGATATGATAAATAGTGTAAGACTCACCAAGGGGAATTTTCTCTATTTTATTAATAGGATATGATAAATAGTGTAAGACTCACCCAGGCGAATTTTCTCTATTTTATTAATAGGATATGGTAAATAGTGTAAAACTCTCCCAGGTGAATTTTCTCTATATATTAATAGGATATGATAAATAGTGTAAAACTTACCCAGGTGAATTTTCTCTATTTTATTAATAGGATATGATAAATAGAGAAAATTCACCTGGGTGAGTTTTACACTATTTTATTAATAGGATATGATAAATAGTGTAAAACTTACCCAGGTGAATTTTCTCTATTTTATTAATAGGATATGATAAATAGTGTAAAACTCACCCTGGGGAATTTTCTCTATTTTATTAATAGGATATGATAAATAGTGTAAAACTCACCCAGGTGAATTTTCTCTATTTTATTAATAGGATATGATAAATAGTGTAAACTCACCTAGGAGAATTTTCTCTATTTTATTAATAAAATAGAGAAAATTCGCCTGGGTGATTTTACAATATTTTACATATCCTATAAAAATAGAGTACATTCGCTGGTGAGTTTTACACTATTTATCATATCATATTAATAATAGAGAAAATTTGCCTTTTGAGTTTTACCTATTTATCATATCGTTTCGGGGCCCCCTTCTTCACTGAAGAAGGGGGCATTCCCCCGAAACGTTGTGTGACGTGATTATGTGGTTTATAATAAATATTTCTAAGATTTGGAGTGCGACCCTCAGTTCCTTTTTTCCTGTGAATCCATCGGTTCCTAAGGGAAGAACCACAGAGGTGTCTGCACCCTAGTTGGTAGTGTGCACCTCCACCATTGTTTATTCTGCTATGACAGCTTCCCCCCTGGCACCTATCATGTGCGGCGCCGAAAGTGCAGGATAATGGAGGGGCTCCAGCGTCGGATCCTGCGCCGCTTCGGCTACCAGACCACTGTCTCCAATCTCCAGAGACAGTGGTTCGGATCTCAAGAGGCAGAGGCCTCAATATGTGGCAGCCGTACGGCAATGATAGAAGGCAAGTATCTTTTATAGATACTGTATTGTAATAAGTAGTAAATATTTTAATTCAATTCTGACAAAAACATATTTATATATATGTTTTTAAAAACATCAATAATCCTTAATTTGGCTTGAGAGAGAGAGAGATCCAAGTTCTTTGTATTCTCATTCACTGGTTATTATTACATTATTATTATTCTTATATTATTCAATATCAGCCCTATTTAAAGGGTAGTAAAGTCAAAAAATAAACATCACTGAAAGTGACTTTATTTAACATAACACCTATAAATTCAAAATGATACCCACATAGAACACAGGTAACACACTTGGTGGCCCACCCTTCCATTCCATGGCAGCTTATTTAAGGCTAAGTAAAGGTTAAAAATGAAATCGATCATACAAATTGATTTCTTTTATCTTATAAATGCACACTGATACCCACACAGACACAGTTAAACAACACTTACTGACCCACCCTTTTAGTTACATGGCAGCCCCCTATTTGAAGGAAAGTAAAGTCAAAAATAAAATGTTGATCAGTTTATTAAAATTGATTTTTGCACTCCAAAAATAAAAATGTGTGTTAGCCACAAAATCTGATACAAGTACACACAGCTACTGATGCTCCCCTACACCCACCAACTTTTCCCTTTCCATGGACTCAATACCAACAATAAAATATAAGTACTTGCCAAATAAGGTATGAATCATTGCCATAGAAATATGATTGACTTTTAAAGAAACTATAACATATTCCTTATTTAATCTGTATTTTCAACAGAATAAAAGTATATAATTAAATATTCCTTAGATATATCATTTATTATGTATTTTTTTATTTTAATTTGCAGGGGAATCTTCATCGACACCCCCCCCCCACACGGTCCCCGCCAGAGGAGAATGTAAGTGCAGCCTATTGAGAAATTATTTTTTTTCTAATTTCTCATTTGTCCAAGGCCATATTACAGCGCACACGAGCGCTCCAGAAACAAGCATACAAGTGCATGTTTCTGGTACGCTCATGTGTATTGCTGTGCGAGTGCAGAACGAGTGCAGAACGATAGCATAATTGTGCAAAAATTGAGGATCACATTAATTGTGCCACACTATTGTGTGCTTTTTAACACGTTGATGTGTCCAAGCCCTTTATCCAAATGTTTGCATAATTTTTGACAACTTCTCCGAGAATTGTTTTAGTTAAGTATTCGAACATTTAATTACAGTGAGAGTTAAATAAATTTCCTTTTTTTAGCACTACCACCAACTAGCCCCAGGCACGGGCAGCCCATTGCCCCCTCCCGGCAGTCCTGCCCCCTCCGGGCTCTCCATCGCCCCCACCTGGCAGTCCCCGCCCCAAGAGGAGGAACCTGGCACCAGCCAGACACGTAAGTGCATCCTAAGCAGTTTTTTTTTTCTTTTATTGACTTGATTGTCAGCAAATAATTAGTGAAATTATCAGTAATAATAAGTGAATTTTATTATTTCACTGATAAAATTTCGTAAAAAAAATCACAAATCTATTAATTTGGCTTGAGAGACGAGCTTCTCATTTCTCATTCCCATTTATTGTCCCAGACTCCCCATTGTTTGGGCTGTACATAGCCTTTTAGGAAATGTTCTTATACATGTAATATATTACTAATGGATTGGACGGTGATTGTTGAAATAAAAACATTTTTTTTTCTAGAAGCAGGACCAGCCTCTACAGGCCCTCCACCCTCTCCAGCCCCTTCACCCTCTCAGCCCCTCCACCCTCTCCAGCCCCTCCAGTCTCTCCACCCTCTCCAGACCTCCAGCACTTCCTGCCTCTCCAGTCACTCTGGCGGCCATGCTTGAGAATCGTAAGTAAATCATATGCAACGTTAATGAAATGTTATATACAAGACTATTAATACTGTATTTTCCCAGTGTAAAATCCACGCTACATGATGCAACATTGGGTACTGGGTGGGTTGACACATGCTTTTATGGGGGTGCCACCATTTCCAAAAAATTTGTATGTAGCACAGTCCTAGTGATACAAAACCAAGAATGTTCTGATACAATATAGCAATAAACGTAATGTTTTATGCCAGCATTACCTACTGCTGTTTTAACAGTGATCCCCCATGATGCAATAATACGCTTTTAATGGAAGTTCAGTGATAATATATATACTTTTAAGGAAAAAAGAGCAGTATTTATCCATCCCAATGACCTAATCTGCCATTCAGCAATCAGCATTGTGTCTGTGTATAAATAATGCAACGGAAATAATGACTTCCTGTTTGTAGGACACCTAATAGAGACCGTTATGGCTTGCCATTGACCCAGTCCCTGGGTTGATTCAGTGATCAGTAGAGATCTGAGCATGTGTAACCCATCCAACAGCCAATCAGTAGAAATCACTGTTACCATAACTAGGTATGCATATATAAACTAAGAATTTTAGAAATAATGAATCTTATACTGAGCTTCCTTTTTATGACATACCGCAACATTATAGCATTGCAGTACCATGTTGTGTAAGTAGTTATCTGGTGCAAATTGCATCTACGCATGGTGCTTAGGAAATGTGCTCGAACATCTTCAACACAATTCTCTCAATATCTTCCTCACAGAACTACGAGAGCATGCGGCGGGAGATGCGCCACTGGTGCGGCGCCTGGACCGCCGCCTGGACCGCCGCCTGAACCAGACTGGAGAGAGGGTACCCCAGTAACCCCAGTGTTTTTTTTTGTTTTTTTATTTTGTAAATAGTTTTTTTAAATTTTTTATATATATATATATATGTTCGGAACAAAAAAATGTTTTTGGGCTTTATTTTTCGATATATCAATTATTCAGATAGATTCATAATCAATTTTTATTTGAAAAATTACAATACACATATCTATTTAGCTAGCTATATGTCTGGTACTTATAATTGTATATACCTTACCATTAATGCCATTACACACACCCACATTGGCCACATTCCCCTATTAGTAGTTTGCCACACAACAAGGCAAAGAAGGCGATGGGGTGTACTGGGTTATATAATGTCCACTGCAGTTTGCCACCATTGTTGTGGGGCCAGGCAGGCTTGGCCCCACTGGACATACCCCACACCCCTTTGGCTACTCTCCCTCAGAGTATGCTTCGTGCAAGGGAAAGTAGGTGAAAGGGTAAGGCTTCGTAGGAACAGCACCATTGAGTTACAGCAGGCCCACTGCAGTTTGCCACTATTGTTGAAGAGCCAGGCAGGCTTTGCCCCACTGGACATACCCCTCACCCCATTGGCTACTCTCCCTCAGAGTAGCTGTTGCGGCTGTATGAGACGGTCAGAGTAGGTGACACCGCAAAGGTGCCTCATGGTGAGAGAATGAAGAACAAAAATTGAGTACTGCTCTCGGGCCAGGCAGGATTGACCCATAGCTGAAAACATTAGCCACAGAGTAGCTGTTGCGGCTGTATAGACGGTCAAGTAGGTGACACCGCAAAGGTGCCTCATGGTGAGAGAATGAAGAAACAAAATTGAGTACTGCTCTCGGGCCAGGCAGGATTGACCCATAGCTGAAAACATTAGCCACAGAGTAGCTGTTGTGGCTGTATGAGTGGTCAGTGTAGGTGACACAACAAAGGTGCCTCATGGAGAGAGAACGAAGATCAAATATGGAGTACTGCCTCGGGCCAAGTAGGATCGACCCAATCTTAGAAAATTAGCCACAAAGTGCTGTTGTCCAGAGCATTTGTTATTTCATAACCTGAATGCAGTAGAGCAAGGTAGGGCCATATATGGCCCTGCCAATAATAAAAATTTGCCATTGCCAGCTAAGCTGGCATCAGCTAAGCCTCTAGGTGAGAAACGAGGCGGAAGGAGCAGTATGGGTGGCCAGGGGCAGGAGGCCTTCAGTCACGGGCATCAGCAATAGGGGTGTCTGTACTGAGATGTGATCCACGCCTCATTCATCTTGATGAATGTAAGGTGGTCCACATTCTCAGTGGAGAGACGGGTCTCCTCTCGTTACAACAAGGTTAGTCCTTAAAAGGACTGTTGGCTCTCAAGATGTGTGAATACAGGGGTGGTTAACAACAAGTGCTAAACCACCATACTGAAATCCACACACAGAAGCTCAAAAAGCGCAAAAAATCTCTCTCCAACTCCTACACTGTCAGGTCTCCACTAAACCACTCCACCAACTGACAAAATGTCACCTGTGAAGCAGCCTTTTATACCCAGGGGGCTGGCAATAATCATGTTAGCTGCCATTGGCTAATTTGGGTCATGTGTTGCTCTGTCTTGAAATAATCCCCAAAAAATTCGAATTTACAAGAATTTCTCGTTTTTTACGAAAATTCTCGTAATTATGAGAATCCGCGTAATTACGAGGATCTACGGTTTTCCGGGTCCCGGAAGATCATAGATTCTCGTAATTACGGAGATACTCGTATTTTCGAAAATTTTTTGAAAAAAAAAAAATCCGCGTTTCGGAAGTTCGGAAGGCGGAAAATCAGGAAAATCCAGAACCGGGATAAATCCGCGGCGGATCCCGGTTCGGGTCCGCGAACCGGCCATCTCTAGATGTGATAATAGTGTAATACTTACCGCACAAATTTCTCTGTTTTAATTAATAGGATATGATAAATAGTTGTAAAACTCACCCAGGCGAATTTTCTCTATTTTATTAATAGGATTGATAAATAGTGTAAAAATCACCCAGGCGAATTTTCTCTGTTTATTAATAGGACTATAATAGTGTAAAACTCACCCAGGGCGAATTTTCTCTGATTTTATTAATAGGATATGATAAATAGTGTAAAACTCACCCAGGTGAATTTTCTCTATTTTATTAATAGGATATGATAATAGTGTAAACCTCACCAGGCAATTTTCTCTGTTTTATTAATAGGATATGATAAATAGTGTAAAACTCACCCAGGGGAATTTTCTCTATTTATTAATAGGAAGATAAATAGTGTAAAACTCACCCAGGGGAATTTTCTCTATTTTATTAATAGGATATGATAAATAGTGTAAAACTCACCCAGGTGAATTTTCTCTATTTTATTAATAGGATATGATAAATAGTGTAAAACTCACCCAGGTGAATTTTCTCTATTTTATTAATAGGATATGATAAATAGTGTAAAACTCACCCAGGGGAATTTTCTCTATTTTATTAATAGGATATGATAAATAGTGTAAAACTTACTCAGGTGAATTTTATCTATTTTATTAATAGGATATGATAAATAGTGTAAAACTCACCCAGGAGAATTTTCTCTATTTTATTAATAGGACACATTTTTAGTATTGCTTATTTTTAGGAAACTGCAGCTAATTATCAAACCAGTTCCATTAATATGGGAACATACCATAGTGCTTGCTGTGTTAATGGAACATTCCAGTAAGTAATGATGTTTGGCAAAAATTCTGGTAACACTGCAAAAAATGCATCAAAAGGAGAAAAGGGGCAAAAAGGCGAATTTTTACCTATTTATAGATAGCTTTAAATAAAAAAAGTGACATAAATAGCTCTGAAATTACACTAGAGACCAATCTCTCTTTTCGCAGTGATACCGCACTTAATGCAATGAATAAGGTGAAAACTATCGCCACACATCGCCGCAGCAATACTTTTTCCCGCAAAGGCGAAAACGTTTTTATAAATAAGGCAAAAATAGCGCTATTTGTCATTGCGATGTATGGCGAAAATAGCAATCGTTTATAAATATGCCCCTTAGTCCTTCTCTTGGACCTTTCTCAAGCCAGCAGAACAGTGATGAAATTGACAAGGTGATCCCTGAAATGTTGTTTGTGATTTAGAATAAAGGAGTTTGCAGCATGCGCATAGATCGCGCATGCGCATAGAAGACAAGGTCCGTCGGGACCTGTCAGACTACGCGCCAGGGGAGCGAGCGAGCGGGTAAGTTCTTACCTTCTCTCCTGGCTCCTGTGTGTTCTATTGAAGAACGGAAGGTAAGGCACAGCTCCTTTACCTCCCGTTCTTCAATAGAAATGGATTCCGAAAACTTACCAAAACCAGTGAAGATACCCTTTAAGAATGAATCCATTAGATTGAAGAAACAAATTGTTTATCTGGATTTACATGGACTATTGTTATCTGATTATTATAGACTGAAACACATACCTAAAGGATTCCGCATGAATAATGTACCAACAATTGGAAGAAACAATCCAGAATTTTGTAAAAAAATGGGTGGGGGTACTTAACCGCTGCTCTCTTGACCTGATGGTTTTGGTTATAGAGGAGGTAGCACGGGAACTGGATAAAGCCACCCAAGATCTGCAATTGTTTGAATCGCAACATGCAAGTAAACTGACCCAGAGTGAGCTGGATGAGTTAAACAAGATCGTATTTGCTAAGGTTAAGGACTATAAAAATGACTTACTCAGGTTTAAATGATCCAAATTCCGAAGGGTTTCGGAGGATTATACACAGGTGAAGGTGTACAGATGGCTAAATGGGACCAATGAACGACCGTGGATGATACAGAGGAAACTACAGACCAATCAGGTGAGGTTTCGCAAACCCCGCGATACTATTGACGTCAGCTCCGGGATCTCAGATTCACATGAATTCCCTACTAGCGGAAGTGGAGGTAACAATGGAGGCTCAAGGAACACACAGATGAGCGATACACACGGCGGAATACATGGTGGAGCAGCTGATTTTTTAGATGTGGGACGATATCATCATAAACCCCCAATAGGCATACGAACTGCAAGGCAAGATACCCGAACAGACGAGGCGGTAAGCACAACATTGCGCAGATGGAAATGATTCCTATATTCAACTTATCCTCACATGAATTAACTCCAGATGAATCCTCATTGTTACACAAAGATTTGACTTTTGTTCCATCTACTGTGCTTGACAAATTTAAATGGGAGGTAGATCTGTTTAAAACATGCCGTTCCCTTTCATTAATAGATCAGTTTGCAAGTAATTCTACCAGTATGCAGAGACAACCACTCTCCCTGCGCTCCACATCTCCCCATGAACAACGCTACCATCAGTGTGTTTCAACAAACGATACAGGCTGATGTGGACAGAATACATAGACAAGGTAAGAAACCAAGGCTAAATCTTACAAAAGGGGAGAGATCAGCTATAAAAACATTGCAGAATGATCACACTATTGTGATCCGACCAGCGGATAAGGGAGGTGGGGTAGTGTTGATGAACTATCTGGACTATAATACTGAATTATTAACACAGCTATCAGACATAGAGACATACTTACCATTAACATATGACCCTACATCTAAATCTATGAGCAAGGTGGAGGAGACAGTGGGGAGAGCGGTGTCGCTAGGGATTGTTGACAAGAAATTAGGGGATTATTTAGTACAAAAATACCCCGTTAGCCCTATTATTTACTCCCTACCTAAAATACACAAAAATATCAATCATCCTCCAGGACGACCTATCGTGTCCAGTAGAGGGAGTGTGTTGGAACCAGTGGGCAAATATATTGATTCAGTATTACAACCTATTGTACAAGGAGGGAGATCTTACATTAAAGATACCATGCATCTTCTGTCCAGGTTATCCACAATACAGATCCCGAAGTCCTCAGAGGTATGGTTAATTTTAATAGACATTACCAGTCTTTATACTATATCTGTTGTATTCAATTAGATCAACTGGACTTGAAATGTAGTTCTTGAAGACGTTTCGCTAGTCATCCGACTGGCCTTTCTCAATTCAGAATGACTTGTACAAGATCTGTGGCAATTATGTACCCTGGAATCCCAATTAGCATATCACAGCCAGGGTGTTAAGGGTGTGATTAGATAGTGGCAAGAGGGTGTTATAGGAACGCCAGAGTAAGGTGTTAAAACAGCATTGTACATGGCAGACAGTTGGTGTCGACCCCCCCACCTCTATTTAGGCTTGGTTTCTATTTTTCACATAAAATGGCCTCCTTAACACCTCTCTTGAAACCAGTCACGTTCCTTCTCCAGTTGTTAACATTACAATCTTCAAAGGTATGTCCTTTATCCTTAAGATGCAGATACACGGCTGAGTCCTGACCCGAGGAATTGGCTCTTCTGTGCTGGGCACATACGTTGATGCAGTTGCTGTTTGGTCTCCCCCACATACAAATCAGAGCATTCTTCACGCACTGCACGCATATATGATGTCGCTTTTCTTGTGGTTTTGGTAGTTGGGTCTTTGGATGTACCATTGCTGCCTAGTATGTTGTTCGGTTTTTAAAGCAGACAGGGATAACGATGTTTTTTGAAAATTCTTCTTAATTTCTCAGAGACCCCGCTACATATGGGATGACCATGTTCTTCCTCCTGTCTTGCTTTCCCCTTCACTGTTGGTATTCGTGTTCTTTTCTTTCCTTCTACTTCTTTTGACAAAGGCCCAGTCTGGATATCCACAAGTTTTAAGGGCTCCTCTGAGATGTTTCATTCATTCATTCATTCAGTCTTTATACTATAATTCCACACCAACAAGGTATTGAAGTGGTAAAGAACAAGCTGGAAGAGGAGAAAGTAGGAACACCAGCCTGAAGGGAATTTTTAATTGAATTACTATCATTGACATTGCATAATAACTATTTCCGCTTTAAAAAAACATTCTATATACAAAGTTCTGGGACAGCAATGGGGGCGGCTATGGCCCCCATATACACTAATTTGTACATGTCTGAATGTCTCGGTGTTAAACTCTATGTGGTTGATGCAAAGCTTGAATACAGTCTTTTTTAAAAACATACAGATCGTAATACATTGTTACATTTTAAAAGTTGTCATCCCCTTCATCTCAAGAGGTCGCTTCCAGTGGCACAGTTTTATAGAGAAATACAACTGAGAGAAATGTGGGAGAAATTCTTATCTAGGGGGTACAACATTCAAATCGTAGGTGAGGCCATGAAAAAAGCCTTGGAAAGAACACAGGTGATTGGTAAGTTTTTTGTATGTACCATTGACTTTAATCCACTATCGCATGTTGTAGCCAACAGTATACTGAAAAATGTGGATATTATACAGTCTGACCACAAGTTGGCAACATTAACCCCACAACAGCCAATGATAGGTTACCGTAGAGGGAAAAAACCTCAGGGACCTATTGGTTAGAACAGATCCTGAACGTTCAGGACCGACATGGTTACCGAAATGAAAAGGAGTGTCTTACAGTTGTGGTAAATGTTTATCATGTCGTTTTATGACTCCCGGTTAGTCGTTTGTACATCCCCAAACAGGGAAAAGAATTGAGATAAAAACTCCCATCACATGCACAACCACACATGTGATTTACTTAATCACATGCCCATGCGGTCTATCATATGTTGGTAAAACCGATTTAATGCTTAGATTACGCATGGATGGATATAGATCAGCAATAAAGGTGGCATTTAGGGATGGGAAGTAAATCAAACTGGTTGCTAAGCATTACCTAGAAAAGGGCCATAATCTAGCCTCTCTGAGATATATGGGAATTGACCATGTACCACAACATCCCAGAGGAGGGGACAGGTCCAAAATACTCTTTCAAAGAGAGGCTTATTGGATTAAAACCCTGGATACAATCAGTCCTAATGGCCTCAATGAACAGGTTTCGTTTAAATGTTTCCTGAATGAGCAATAGCTTTATAGTCATGTCCATAGACCTATGATAACATTTATATACAAATTAGCTTTCTGCATTAATGAGGTTTATTAAATATCCCCACTCAAGACAAAGTTTTGTGGTAAAAAGTTTTTAGTGAGTGGCCGAACTTTCAAAACTTAGGTCCATTTTTGAACTTTTGAACTATATGGAAAGTTTGAAAATTCTAAAACGGACCCATTAAAGTCAATGGGAGTCAAATAGTTTGAAAAGTTCTAATGAAATACAATTAAAATATCAATGGTAACTTAATGTAAATGGCTGTGGGACCTGGGAAATGGTCTGGGGAGCATGTTCGAATTTCCAGGACATTCGAAAAATCAATTTTACTCTCACTCGCGCTATTTTCAAGCTCGTTCGCGCCTAGGTACCATGTACATTTTACTCGCGGATTCGATGCCCGCGTATAGGCTTTAATGGACATTTTACTCGTAGATTCGATGTTCGCGTCTAGATACCATGGACATTTTACTCGCGGATTCGATGCTTGCATATAGGCTTTAATGGACACTTTACTCGCGGATTCGATGCTCGCGTATAGGTTTTAATGGACACTTTACTCGTAGATTCGATGTTTGCGCCTAGGTACCATATACATTTTTCTCGCGGATTCGATGCTTGCGTATAGGTTTTAATGGACCCTTTACTCGTAGATTCGATGTTCGCGCCTAGATACCATGGACATTTTACTCGCGGATTCGATGCTCGCATATAGGTTTTAATGGACCCTTTACTCGCGGATTCGATGCTTGCGTATAGGTATAATAGGCATTTTACTCGCACATTCGAACGTTCGAACATTCAATATTTATCAAAAGTCCGAAAATATCGAAATTCCGGGTCCAGGATAGTTCAAGAAGTCCGAATTCATTCGAATTCAATAGTTCAGCTCGAACTCGGGTTCGAGTTCAAGTTCTAGTCCATCTCTATTAATGAGCACAAAAAATGTTTTAACTAATTTTTTTAAAAATTATCATATTTGTTGAGGCACTTATTTAGCACTCTAAGATTTACACATATGTGGTAAAAGCACTAGCACTTTATTTGTGTATTTAAAGTTTTTAGAAGTGGAATGAATTGTCATTATGAATATTGAAATTTGTCTGCACAAGTATATTGTATGATATACACAGAACTAAGGAAATATGTTGGTAAATGGGGGAATGAGCTTATATGATAACACAGGATGTGATGTCACGATTATGAAGGTATTTAAATGCTTGTGAAGGTTCTCATTCATCCAGGTCATGGTATATCTGTTGTATTCAATTAGATCAACTGGACTTGAAATGTAGTTCTTTTGGTCTCCCCCACATACAAATCAGAGCATTCTTCACTGCACTGCACCGCATATATGATGTCGCTTTTCTTGTGTTTTGGTATTGGGTCTTTTGGATGTACCAATTGCTGCCTCAGTGTGTTGTTCGGTTTAAAGCAGACAGGGATACGATGTTTTTTTTCAGCCGTGTATCTGCATCTTAAGGATAAAGGACATACCTTTGAAGATTGTAATGTTAACATACTGGCGAAGGAACGTGACTGGTTCAAGAGAGGTGTTAAGGAGGCCATTTATGTGAAAATAAAGAAACCAAGCCTAAATAGAGGTGGGGGGGGTTCGACACCAACTGTCTGCCATGTACAATGCTGTTTTAACACCTTACTCTGGGCGTTCTAAGGATAAAGGACATACCTTTGAAGATTGTATGTTAACATACTGGCGAAGGAACGTGACGGGTTCAAGAGAGGTGTTAAGGAGGCCATTATGTGAAAATAAAGAAACCAAGCCTAAATAGAGGTGGGGGGGTTCGACACCAACTGTCTGCCATGTACAATGCTGTTTTACACCTTACTCTGGGCTTCCTATAACACCTCTTAGCCACTATCTAATCACACCCTTAACCCTGGCTGTGATATGCTAATTGGGATTTTCCAGGGTACATAATTGCCACAGATTCTTGTACAGTCATTCTGAATTGAGAAAGCCAGTCGTGACTAGCGAAACGTCTTTCAAGTCCAGTTGATCTAATTGAATACAACAGATAAGGTATTTAAATGTTTGCACTGTGAGCACTTTTTTATAGTCTTGAGAAAGGACCAACACTAAGGGCCGAAACGTTGTCTACTATGTATTGCCAATAAAGGATGCTTTTGTTCACAAAATCTCATGTGTGCACAGGATCAATATATCTTTTATATATATATATACACACATTAATTGGCAACGTCCACACTCTTGCTTGCCGGGTGCTCTCCATGCAGCATAAACATTGAAGTATTTGTGGCACTCCGCTGGACTTTAAGAAAACAAACTCTTTATTAGTAGAAAGAAGCAAACTACGCATTTCAGCCATAACACCCGGCCGTCATCATGATACTCCATCTTGGAATTACTTTCGTCTATGAAGGTAAGTGCCCTCCCCCTGACCCTCCCATCACCCAACCCCTCAGACGTCCCCCAATGTGTACACATAAAGATACCTAAACTATATATTTAAAAACACAATATGCTCCAAGGACTACAAAGTTGCAATTCAACAGTATCGATCCATTAATACTTTATAAATACAATGTAACAAATAAATGGTTCCACTGTCTCAAAGGTAATGCACTATACTTAGAAACATAGATAGCTACTAGCTTACAGCCGCTATGTTCAGAAAAGGCTGAAAGGAACTGCATCTTCCACTATAGGGACACGAGACTGTACGGACCCAATTACAATTGTAAAAAATGATCTAAGTAAGACCACTAGCTGGAATAAAGCGGACATAAATTGTATTATCCACTACATGGGTAAGGAGCGATGCAGGCTCCATCTCAATCATCCAATGTACACCAACTGGATCCACTAGCTGAGATGATCAAGTGACAAGTAATTAGTTAAAGGAAAAGAGATACATAGTCACTTGTCTAACCATCTAGAGATAAAGAAATGGATGGCATATACATGCTAAGAGGGGACCCTACAAGAAGCAAGACAGTGCCAACTGTTCATTCAACCCTAATTCACCTGGCTTCTCTTCTTAATATGGCCCGACCTCGGTCAGTGCCCTCCTTGGTGGGTTCAGAATCTATGGCCATCCATCTAAAGCTCGATAGGGGGTGCCCCATCTCCCTGTAATGTTTAGCGAATGACTGCTCACCGAAAGAGGCAGTTTTTTTAACACCCTCAGTAAGTGTCTGTCTCAATGCTTGACGATGGTTGTCCAACCTATCCCGAAGGGTAGTTGTTGTTTTGCCAACATAGTAAAAGCCACATGGGCATGTTATGATGTAAATCACAAAAGCACTGAGACAGGTGAATCTCCCCCTAATCTTAATGCGACAACCATTATGGGGGTGGGGAAAATCAACCCCCATGAGTATATGTCTACAGGCTTGGCAACCGCTGCATTTGTAGCAACCCCATTTATTGTTGGGTAACCACGAGGTGATAGCTCTACTTTTTGGGGTCCCCAGGTCAGTTTTTACTAGCAGGTTCCTAAGGTTCTTACCACGTCTAAACGCAATCATAGGACTACTATTGATACATGTCAAGCTCTCATGACTATAAATGATACCCCAATTGTTATAAATGATGTTACACACATTCTTACTATACGGGGAATACCATAATTCCTTGGGTCAGGACTCAGCCATGTACCTGCATCTTTTCAGGATAAAGGGCATACCTTTGAAGATTGTAATGTTAACATATTGGCAAAGGAACGTGACTGGTTCAAGAGAGGTGTTAAGGAGGCCATTTATGTGAAAATAAAGAAACCAAGCCTAAATAGAGGTGGGGGGGTTCGACACCAACTGTCTGCCATGTACAATGCTGTTTTGACACCTTACTCTGGACATTCCTATAACACCTCTTAGCCACTATCCAATCACGCCCTTTACACTTGGCTGTGATATGCTAATTGGGATTTTCCAGGGTACATAATTACCACAGATTCTTGTACAAGTCATTCTGAATTGAGAAAGCCAGTCAGATGACTAGCGAAACGTCTTCAAGAACTAAACTTCAAGTCCAGTTGATCTAATTGAATACAACAGATATACCATGACCTGGATGAATGAGAACCTTCACAAGCGTCATTAAAGAACACATATGTACCCACCTGTAACCAATCCAGCCATGAAAATTTTTTCAACAAAGTCTGCAAAGCAATGTCCGAAAAATCTATAACCAATGTAAGAGAAAACTTTGCAAAGTGATAATAATCTGGTTATACGCCCAGCCGACAAGGGAGGGGGCATTGTGTTGTTAAATTATTCTGACTATAAGGGAGAAATCCTCACTCAAATTATGGATCAAAATGTTTACGTACCTTTAACAGAAAATCCAACAGTGTCTTTTTCCAAGTCCTTGGAATCCTTAATACTTAATGCTGTCACTATGGGAACCATTGATAAAAAACTGGGGGAATATCTGATACAGACACACCCGGTGTGTCCAATTATGTATTGCTTACCCAAAATACACAAGGACCCTGTGAAACCTCCTGGATGACCTATTGTGTCCAGCAGAAGGAGCATATTTGAACCAGCAGGTAAATACCTGGATTCAGTGCTCCAGCCGATAGTACAAAAGGGTGAAATATATTGACATATATAAAAGACACTATGCATTTTTTATCTTTATTATCTGAGATTCATTTAACGGATTCTGTGAAAGATGCTTTGGATAATGAGAATTATGGTACCCCATGTTTAAGGGATCTAATTGTTAATTTATTGAGGACCACACTGAAAAAAAAATATTTTTGCTTTGAAAAAAACTTTTATCTGCAATGCTCTGATGTGGCTATGGGGGCGGCCATGGCCCCTGTGTATCCAAATTTGTACATGGCGCGCATATCTTAACAAAATATAAACATCACTTACTGTTCTATGGTAGATACATAGATGATGTATTTTGTATTTGGCAGGGCCCTGGAACCTCATTGGACAAGATGATAATGGAGTTGAACAGTCTGGAGACGCCTATTCGATTTACTTACAAAAAGGATGAGTGAGGTACAGTTTCTAGATGTTAAGGTTATTATTAACAATTCCAAAATGTAATATTGTTTATACAAGAAACAGACTGACCGCAACTCTCTTCTACATTTTAGGAGCTACCACCCTCCTGCACTTAAAAAATCACACCCTATCACTCAGTTTTGCCGTGTTATTAGGAACAATTATAATCTTGATACCAGACAACAACAATTTCAAGAAATGAAGGACAATTTTATGACACGTGGTTATGACAATAACATTTTAGAGAATGAACTGCAAGCGGCTTTCCGCAGGACTTCTATGATGAACAGGAATAACATTAAGAGTCCTGATAAAGTTTTCATTTCTCCCACTGGATATAATTATCTGTCACCATTAGTCAGTAAAGCCATTAAACATATTGGAACATTCTAACCTCAGATCAAAGACTATCCAAACATATCCCTACACGTCCCATAATGGGATATAGGCAAAGTAAGAATCTCAGAGACTTATTGGTTAAAACTGACACTATTAAATAATATAATCCTACCCCTACTTGGCTTCCTAAAAAACAGGGGGGTAGTTACAGCTGCAACAAGTGTCTTTCATGTAGATATATAACCACGGGAACTTCCTTTGCACATCCTCATACTGGTAAGAGGTTTGATATTAGATACCATATTACATGTTCTACCACTCATGTGGTGTACATAATTACCTGTGCTTGCAGATTACCATATGTCGGAAAGACTGATTTAACTCTTAGGATGGATGGGCACCGTTCAGCCATCAATATTGCATACAGGGATGGAGGGACTGTTAAACTGAAAAGAGACATATACTTTCTATGTTCCGTTTTATGGCTATTGACCATGTCCCACAGCCAACCAGAGGAGGAGATAGATCTAAACTCTTATTACAAAGAGAGAACTGTATAATAGGATTAAAACCTTAGACAGCACTAGACCCAAAGGTCTTAATGAACATTGTTCTTATAGATGATTTTTATCTGAACGATAGATATTTTGTGATTGGTTCCATCGGTACAGTTTCTATAATATGTATGATATCTACTAATATTTAAAGGGCATCTATAGTGGGAAAATGAACTTTTTTTCTTTCTTTCCATGTGTTCTATAATTCCCTACAACCCCCAAAGTTTCTTCACTTTTTTCAGATTCCCTCTCTGTCCTGAGATACACCAGTTAGAAGAATACGAGATTGCATTCCTCTACTCCTACTTGGACTGTCAATCAAATCCCTGTGACGTGATCTCCCCCCCCCCTGCTCTGTAATAAACATAGAGATAACAGCATTAGCAGGGGGAGAGAGGTAGCTTTGATGGTAGATATAAGGCTGTACTTGACCCCCCTTCTTAATAGCTTTCACTGATTGATGATGGGTCACAAAGTGAGAGATCGTAAACTGTACAGAGCTCCTTCTTCCGTGTCTCCAGAACAGCTTGCTTTCTATTGGCCACTGTGCGTGGGTGTGTTTTTTAGGATGTTGAACTTTTAACTCTTACTGCACACGATAAGCTTGTCGGTTAGCCAGAGTTGAGACATGGAGGAGGTAACAGAGGGAACGGGGGAGTGCTGCACAGAGATCTGACACCATGGTTAAACAAAGTCACTTACAGAGATAAGAATGCAAACTTTTGCATTTCTCATTCTTACACACTGGATCCATATAACAGGCTCTCTCCCTTCCCCCCCAGCGCTTTTGCTTTTTAAAATGAGGGAAGAGGCCATCCAGTGCTTTATATTAAAGGCATAGGACCTCCCATAAAAGGGGTGTGTTGGGGTGCTATTACCACATGGAGGCTTGACCAAGCCTCCCAATAAATACATACAATACAAGAATTGTGGAAGCACTCCAATTAGGCTAATTTACAACTACCAGTTATGTATGTAGCTCCTTGCACACCCAACCTCCTTTGAATCTTCCAAGGTGCTGCTTCCCCCAACTGCTCAACCATAAGCAGTACAAAACGTAATATCATATAATAGCAGGGAGCACCGCTTGTTCTCAATAAATATCGTTAAATATCTTGTCTGAGTGCGCCTCCCTGCTATTATATAATTTACAACTACATTTAGCGGAAATGCTAATGATCTGGTCAAACATTTATACAAACATAGAAAAGATAATCAATGCACATTCCTAGGCCCCATACAATATCATATCATCTGCACACTGGCATACATTATAAACATAGAAAAGATAATCAATGCATATTCCTGGGCCCCATACAATATCATATTATCTGCACACTGGCATACATTATAAACATAGAAAGGATAATCAATGCACATTCCTAGGCCCCATACAATATCATATTATCTGCACACTGGCATACATTATAAACATAGAAAAGATAATCAATGCACATTCCTTGGCCCCATACAATATCATATCTGCACACTGGCATACATTACAAACATAGAAAAGATAATCAAAGCACATTCCTGGGCCCCATACAATATCATATTATCTGCACACAGGCATTCATTATAAACATAGAAAAGATAATCAATGCACATTCCTAGGCCCCATACAATATCATATTATCTGCACACTGGCATCCTTATAACATAGAAAATAATCAAGAACATATCTGGGCCCCATACAAGTTATCATATGATCTGCACATGGATACTTATTAAAACATAGAAATAAGCAATGGCACATCTAGGCCCCCTACAATATCATATTATCTGCACACTGGGCATACAATTATAACCATAAGAAAGATCATTCACATGACCATCTGGCCCCATAACAATCATATGATCTGCCACAACTGGCATACATTTATAAACATAGAAAAGATAATCAAATGCACTTCCTAGCCCCATACAATATCATATTATCTCGCACATGGCATACATTATAAACTCGAAAAAGATCAATCAATGCACATTCCTGGGCCCCATACAATATCATATTACTGCACACTGGCATACCTTATAACATAGAAAAGACATCAATGCACATTCCTAGGCCCCATACAATATATCATATTATCTGCACACTGGCATACTTTAAAACAAAGGGGTTTTAGTATACATATATACTAAAATCCCTTGTTATAAAGTAGCCAGTGTTGCCGATGAATATGATATTGTATGCGGGCCAGGATATGTGCATTGATTATACTTTTCTATGTTATATATATATATATATATATATATATATACACAAACACAAGGATATGCAGCTCAAACCTGTACTTTATTCTAAATTACTTTCAGGTGCGGTGCAAAGTAGGATTGTCAATTTATACATTACACAAAAGACTCCAGCACTCAACTACACTTATAAGCATTAAGACTCCAAGGCAGTATCCCAGCATCAGTCCTAACCTCTACACCACACCTGAAAGTAATTTAGAGTAAAGGTTTGACCTGCAGGGCAATATGACTAAGCTCTATTGTATATTTTGCTCCCTGTGTAAAATTACTACCTACCCCTTTAAGGCAGTCCAGATAAAAAGAAGGTTTAGAAGATCTAAAAGCTCACAAGAGAGATTCAATAAAAGGTCTTATTGTTAAAAATGGTGCGAATTTTGCCTCGCCGTTAGCCCTATTCTTACTCCCTCCTAAAATACCCAAACTACACAAAATCTCAACATCATACCTCCAGGACGACCTATCGTGTCCAGTAGATGAGTGTGTTTGGAACCAAGTGGGCAATATAATTGATTTCGGAGTTTACAACCTATTTTATCAAGGAGGGAGATCTTACATACTTACAGAAACCATCCTCTTCTGTCTGTTCCAGGTTATGCCACAAACAGACCCGAATCCTCAGAAGGTATGGTTAATTTATAATAGACATTACCAGTCTTTATCTAGACTCTGTTGTATTTCAAATTACGATCACTGGACTTGACATGTAGTTTCTTGAACGACGTTTCGCTAGTCATCCGACTGGCGTTCCTCACTTCTCAGAATGACTTGTACAAAGAATTCTTGTGCAATTTGTATAATGTACCCTGAAAATCCCCAATTAAGCATATATCACACAGAGACAGCCAGTGTTAGGGTGTGATTATATAGTGGGCCTAATAGGTGTTTAACTAGGAACGCGCCGAGAAGTGTTAAAACAGCATTGTAAACATGGCAGACAGTTATGGTGTCGACCCCCCCAACCTCTATTTAGAGGCTTTGGTTTCTTTCTTCCTTTTCTTTATTTTTCACATAAAATGGCCCCCCTAACACCCTCCCTCTCTTTGAACCATTCACGTTTCCTCCCCTTCGCCCGATGTTACATACCGCATCTTCAATTCAAACGGTCTGTCCTTTACTCCTTAGATGCCAAGATATCAAACGGCATGATCCTGACCCGAAGGAATTGGCTCATTCTGTGCTGTGTCCCATACTAAACAAAATACGTTGAGGCAGTTTCTGTTTGGTCCTCCCCCACATCCAGGAGGTCAAGCACATTCTTCACTGCCACTGCACTGCTATTGAGTCGCTTTTTTTCTTGTGTTTTGGGTATGTTGGGGTCTTTTTTCCTTTGGGATGTCCCAATGCTGCCTTATCTACTGTTGTTATCGGTTTAAAGAAGCATAACAGGGATATGATTTTGTTTTTTAAAAATTCTTCTTAGTTTCTCGGAGACACCTTGCTCAATGGGATGACCATGTTTCCCTTCCTCCTGTCTGCTTTTCTTTTTTTTTTTTCCCCCGTTCACTGGTGTGGTTGTTCGTGTTCCTTTTCTTTCCTTCTACGCTTTCTTTTGAAACAAAAAGGAAGAAGGATTGTTGGGGCAACGGGGAGGGGGGCCAGGTCCTGGATTATACGCACAAGTTTTTTATTGGATATTAAGGGATCCCTCTTGAATGTTGGTTTGTTCATTCATTTTCCCCCCCATTCATCATTCATTCAGTCTTTATCTATAATTTCCACACCACAAGGTTTGAAGTGTTAATAACAATCTGTAAAGAGGATTAAAATAGGAACAACCAGCCTGAAGGGAAATTTTTAATGAAAATTGAATTACGGCTATCATTGACAATTGCATAATAACTATTTCCACGCTTAAATAAAAAAAACATTCTATATACAAAGTTCTGGGACAAGCAATGGGGGCGGCTAATGCCCCCATATACCTAATTTTGTACATGTCTGAATGTCTCGTGTTAAACTCTATGTGGGTTGGATGCCAATCTTGAATACAAGTTCCTTTTTTTAAAAACATACAATCTTCCTAAAATTTGTTACAATGTTAAAAGTTTTCATCCCCTTCATCTCAAGATGTCCGCTTTTCAGTGTGGCAACAGTTGTTTATAGGAAAATCACCTGAGAGAAATGTGGGAGAAATTCCTTCCTAGCTAGGGGGTACAACATTCAAATCGTAGGTGAGGCCATGAAAAAAGCCTTGGAAAGACAACAGGTGATTGTTAAAGGTTTTTGTATGTTACCCATTGACTTTAATGAATCCATCTAATCGCATGTTGTAGCCAAAGTTAATAAACTGAAAATGTGGATATCATACAGTCTGGACCACATTGGCAACATTAACCCCACAACACCCATGATTAGGTTACCGTAGATGGAAAAAACCTCAGGGCCTATTGGTGGTTAGAACAGATCCTGAAACGTTCAGTACCGACATGGGTTACCGAAATGAAAAGAGTGTCTTACGTTGTGTAAATGTTTATCATGTGCGTTTATATGTGACTCCCTCCCCGTTGGAGTCGTTTGTACATCACCCACAGGGAAAGAATTGGAGATAAAAACTCCCATCCAAATGGTCACCACCACACCTGTGATTTTGGTTAGCTCAACATGGCCTTTGAAGCTGTCTATCATAACTGTTGGTAAAACCGATTTAATGCTAGATTACGCATGCTGGATAGATCAGCAGAATAGGTGGGCCTTTAGGGATGGAATGTAAATCAAACTGGTTGCTAACGCATTACCTAGAAAGGGCCAAATCTACAGCCTCTCTGAATATATGGAGGAATTGTACCATGTACCAACAACATCCCAAGGAGGGGACAGGTCAAAATCTTTCAAAGAGGGCTTATTGGAATAGGAAACCCTGGATACATCAAGGATTCCTATGGGCCTCAATGACCAGGTTTATTCGTTTCAAAATGGTTTCCTGAATGAGCAATAGCTTGTATAGTCATTTCCATAGAAGACCGTGATATACATTTATATACAAATTAAGCTTTTCTGCATCTATAGGTTTATTAATATCCCCACATCAAGACATTTATTTGGTGGTAAAAGTTTTTTAGTGAGTGGGCCGAACCTTTCAAACTTAGGTTCCATTTGTTTGCAACTTTTGAACTATATGGAAAGTTTGCAAATTCTAAAACGTGACCATTAAAAGTCAATGGGACAAAGGTTTTGAAAGTTTCTAAAATGAAATGACATTAAAATATCAATGTGTAACTTACATGTCATGGCTGTGGGACCTGGAATGAGTCCTGGTGGAGCATTGTTCGATGTTCCAGGACATTCGAAAATCAATGTATTACTCTCACTCGCGCTGCGCAGATTTTCAAGCTCGTTCTGCGCCTAGGTACCGTGTACATTTTACTCGCGGATTCCGATGTGCCCCCGGTATAGGCTTTAATGGCCATTTTACTCGTAGATTCGATTTTGTTCGGTCTAGTATACCATGACATTTTACTCGCCGGATTCGATGCTTGTGTACATATAGGACTTTAATGGACACTTTAACTCGCGGATTCGATGCTCGCGTATAGTTTTGAAGGGAACTTATACTCGTAGATTCGATGTTTGCGCCTAGTGTACATATACATTTTTCGCGTACTTCGCATGCTTGCGTATAGGTTTTACATGGAACCCTTATAGCTCGTAGATTCGATGTTCGCGGTCAGAACCGTAAACCATGGACATTTCTACTCGCATAGCGGTGATTCGATGCTTCGATATAGGTTTTTAATGGACCCTTTACTCTTCTCGCGGATTCGATGTGCTTGCGTATAGGTATAATAGTCATTTTGTTAACTGCTGTACCTTCAATACTCGGATTCGTAACGTTCGAACACCTTCAATCATTTTATCAGAAAGTCCGAAATTCGACAATGGTCGCGGGTCCAGGATAGTTCAAGTCCCGAATTCTTCGAGATTCAATAGCAGTTCAGCGCTCTGAACCTCGGTTCGAGTTCAAAGTTCGTATCCATCCTCTATTAAGTGAGAGCCAAAAATGTTTTTAACTAATTTTTTTAAAAATTATCATATTTTTGGAGGCACTTATTTAGCACTCTAAGATTTACAACTATGTTGGTAAAAGCACAGCACTTTATTTTGTGTATTGAAGTTTTTTAGAATTGGGGAATATTGTCATTATATATTGAAACTTTGTCTGCACATTATTTGTATGATATAACTACCACGAACTAAGGAAAATATTTGGATAAATGTGGGAATGAGCTTCATGATAATCCCAGGATGTGATGTACACGAATTTATTGAGGTTTTACAGATCTTGTAAGGTGTTTCTCATTTCTCCAGTTTCACTGTATATCTGTTTGTATTCACATTAGATTCAAACTGTTGACTTGAAATGTAGTTTCTTGAATGACGTTTCGTAGTCATCCGCGACTGCTCTCTCAATTCAGAATGACTTGTACAAGAATCTGTGCACATTATGTACCCTGAACAATCCCAAGTTAGCATATCACAGCACAAAGGTGGGGTGTTAAGGGTTGTGATTAGTATATGGCTAAGAGGTGTTATAGGAACGCCGAGAGTAACAGGTGTTAAAACAGCATTGGTACATGCAGACAGTTGTGTCGAACCCCCCCACCTCATTTAGGCTTGGTTTCTTTTTTTTTCACATAATGCCTCCTTAACACCCTCTCTTGAACCGACCAGTCACGTTCTTCGCCATTGTGTTAACGATACATCTTCAAGGTATTGTCCTTTATCCTTAAGATGCGATACACGGCTGAGTCCTGACCCGAGTAATTGGGCTCTTGCTGTTCTGGGCCATACTGTTGATGCAGTTGCTGTTTGGTCTCCCCCCATACAATCAGAGCATCTTATCTGCACGTGCAAGCACCGCATATATGAGTCGCTTTTCCTCTGTGTGTTGTGGTGGTGTTTGGGTCGTTGGTGTGGTGTACCAATTGCTGCACCCCCCCCCACCCCGTCAGTGTGTTTTTCGGTTAAGCAGATCCAGGGAATACGATTGGTTTTTTTGGAAAATTTCTTTCTTAATTTGTCAGAGACCGCCTGCTACATATGGGTATTGACCATGTTCTTCCTCCGGTTCTTGCTTTTCCCTCTTTTCCTGTCAAAGAAGTAAAGGAAAGAAGAAACAATCCACAACATGTGAAGGGGAAAAGTCAAGACGGAGGAAGAACATATGTCCGACCCATATGTCAGGGTTCTCTGAGAAATTAGAAGAATTTTCAAAAAACGATCGGTATCCCTGTCTGGCTTTAAAACCGAACAATACACATGAGGCAGCGAATTGGTACGATCCAAAAGACCCCATACCAAACAACCCAAAAAGCATCATATATATGCGTGTCGAGTGCAGTGAAGAATGCCTGATTTGTATGTGGGGGAACCAAACAGCAACTGCAGCAACGTGGTCCCATGCAAAGAAGAGCCAATTTCCTCGGGTCAGACGGTCAGCGTGGTAATCTGCATCTTAAGGATGAAAGGACATACCTTTGGAAGAGTTGTATGTTAACATACTGGCGAAGGAACTTGACGTGGTTCACAGAGAGGTGTTAAGTGAGCCATTTTATGTGAAAATAAAGAAACCAGGCCTAAATGAGATTGGTGGGGGGGGTTTCGACCAAGCTGTTGCCAATGTGGGTACAATGCTGTTTTAAACACCTACTCTGGCTATCCTATACACCTCTTAGCCACTATCCTATCACACCCTTAACAACCTGCTGTGATAGCTAATTGGGATTTTTCCAGGGTCACTAATTGCCAACAGATCTTGTAAGCATTCTGAATTGAGAAAGCCAGTCGGATGACTAGCGAAACGTCTTCAAGAACTACATTTCAAGTCCAGTTGTGTCTATTGAATACAACAGATAAGGTAATTTAATGTTGCACTGTACACTTTTTATAGTCTTGAAAGGACCAACCTAAGGGCCGAAACGTTGTCTCCTATGTATTGCCAATAAAGGTGCTTGTTGTTCCACAATCTCATGTGTGCACAGGATCAATAATCTTTTTATATATATATATACACACATTAATTGGCAACGTCCACACTCTTGCTTGCCGGGGTGCTCTCCATGCAGCATACATTGAAGTTATTTGTGGCAACTCTCCGCTGGACTTTAAGAAACAAAAAACTCTTTATTAGTAGAAAGAACAACTACGCATTTCGCCATAACACCACGGCCCCGTCTCATGATACCCATCTTGGAATTAACTTTCGTCTATGAAGGTAAAGTGCCCCTCCCCGACCTCCATCACCCAACCCTCAGACGTCCCCCAATGTGTGACACATACAGATCCCTAAACTATATATTTAAAAACACAATATGCTCCAACGACTACAAGTTGCAATTCAACAGAATCGATCCATTAATACTTTATAAATACTGTAACACAATAAATGATTCCACGTCTCAAAGTAATGCACTATACTTGAAACATGCATAGCTACTAGCTTACACCGCTATGTTCAAAAGGCTGAAAGGAACTGCAATCTCCACTATAACACGAACGTGTACGGACCCAATGTACAATTGTAAAAAAATGATCTAAGTAAGAGTAAGCCACTACCTGAATAAAGCGGACATAATTTGTATTATCCACTACATGGGTAAGCCGATGCAGGCTCCATCTCTCAAATCCAATTTACACCAACTGGATCCACTATCTGAGATGATCAAGTGACAAGTATTAGTTAAAGGAAAAGAGATACAAGTCACTTGTCTAACCATCTAAGATAAAGAAATGGATGGCATTACATGCCTAAAGGGACCCTACAAGAAGCAGACAGTGCCACTGTTTCATTCAACCCTAATTCCATCCCTCTTCACTCTTAATATGCCCACCTCGTCAGTGCCTCCTGGTGGGTCAGAATCTATGGCCATCCTCAAAGTCGATAGGGGGTGCCCCATTCCCTTAATGTTTTAGCGAATGACGGCTCACCGAAGAGGCAGTTTTTTTAAACACCCTCAGTAAGTGTCTGTCTCAATTGCTGACGATGGTTGTCCAACCTATCCGAAGGGTAGTTGTTGTTTTTGCCAACATAGTAAAGCCACATGGGCTGTTATGATGTAAAATCACAAAAGCACTGAGACAGGTATCTCCCCCCCTAATCTTAATGCGACACACCTTATGGGGGTGGAGGAAAATCAACCCCATGATTATATTCCTACAGCTTGGCAACCCGCTGCTTTGTAGCAACCCCCATTTATGTTGGTAACCACGAGGTGATAACTCTACTTTTTGGTCCATGTCAGTTTTTACTAGCAGTTCCTAAGGTTCTTACCACGTCTAAACGCATATAGGACTACTATTGATACATTTCAAGCTCTCATGACTATAATGATACCCCAATTGTTATAAATGATGTTACCACATTCTTACTATACGGGGAATACCATATTCCTTGGGTCAGACTCAAGCCATGTACCTGCATCTTTTCAGGATAAAAGGGCATAACCTTTGAAGATTGTAATGTTTAACATTTGGCAAAGAACGTGACTGGTTCAACAAGTGGTTTAGGAGGCCATTTATGTGAAAAATAAAGAAACCAAGCATAACTAGAGGTGGGGGGGTTTCGACACACACTGTCTGCCATGATACAAATGCTGTTTGTGACACCTTACTCTGGACATTCCTAATAACACCTCTTAGCCACTATCCAATCACGCCCTTTACACTTGGCTGTGATATGCTAATTGGGATTTCCAGGGGTACATAATTACCACAGATTCTTGTACAGTCAGTCTGAATTGAGAAACGCCAGTCAGATGACTAGCGAAACGTCTCAAGACTAAACTTCAAGTCAGTTGATCTAATTGAATCAACAGATATACCATGGACCTGGTGAATGAGAACTGTCACAACGTGTCATTAAAGAACCACATATGTACCCACCTGTAACCAATCCAGCCATGAATTTTTCAACAAGTCTGCAAAGCAATGTCCCGAAAAATCTATAACCCATGTAGAGAAACTTTGCAAAGTTATATAATCTGGTTATACGCCCAGCCGACAAGGGAGGGGGCATTGTGTTGTTAATTTTATCTGACTATAAGGGAAAATCCTCACTCAAATTATGGATCAAATGGTTGACGTACCTTTAAACAGAAAATCCAACAGTGTCTTTTTTCCAAGTCCTTGGAATCCTTAAATCTTAATGCTGTACACTATGGGAACCATTGATAAAAAACTGGGGGGGATATCGATACAGGACACACCCGGTGTGTCCAATTATGTATTGCTTACCCAAAATCACACAGGACCCATGTGAACTCCTGGATGACCTATTGTGTCCAGCAGAAGGAGCAATTTGAACCAGCAGGTAAATACCTGGATTCAGTGCTCCAGCCGATATAACAAATGGTGAAATATATTGACACTATATAAAAGAACACTATGCATTTTTTTATCTTTATTATCTGAGAATTCATTTAACGGATTCTGTGAAATAGCTTTGATAATGAGATTGTAACCTTATGGTACCCACCACCTGTTTAGGGATCTAATTGTTAATTTCATTGAGGACCACACTGAAAAAAAATATTTTTGCTTGAAAAAAACTTTTATCGCAATGCTCTGATGTGGCTATGGGGGCGGCCATGGCCCCTGTGGTATCCAAATTTGTACATGGCGCCATATCTTAACAAAATATAAACATCACTTACTGTTACTATGGTAGATACATAGATGATGTATTTTGTATTTGGCAGGGCCCCTGGAACCTCATTGCAAGATGATAATGGAGTTGAACAGTCTGGAGACGCCTATTCGATTAACTTACAAACGATGAGTGAGTGTAACAGTTTCTAGATGTTAAGGTTATTATTAACAATTCAAAATGTAATATTGTTTATACAAGAAACAGACTGACCGCAACTCTCTTCTCCAACTTTTAGGAGCTACCACCCTCTGCACTTAAAAAATCACACCCTATCACCGTTTTGGCCGTGTTATTAGGAACAATTATAATCTTGATACCAGACAACAACAATTTCAAGAAATGAAGGACAATTTTATGACACGTGGGTTATGTACAATACATTTTAGAGAGAATGAACTGCAGCGCGCTTTCCGCAGGACTTCTATGATGACCAGGAATAACATTAAGAGTCCTGATAAAGTTTTCATTTCTCCCACTGATATAATTACTGTCACCATTAGTCGTAAAGCCATTAAACAATATTGGAACATTCTAACCTCAGATCAAGAACTATCCAAACATATCCCCCCTACACGTCCCATAATGGGATATAGGCAAAGTAAGAATCTCAGAGACTTATTGGTTAAAAACTGACACTATTAAATAAATATAATTCCTACCCCTACTTGGCTTCCTAAAAACAGGGGGTAGTTACGACAGCCTGCAACAAGTGTCTTTCCTTTAGAGTCTATAACCACGGGAACTTCCTTGCACATCTCATACTGGTAGAGGTTTTATTAGATACCATATTACATGTTCTACCACTCATGTGGTGTACATAATTACCTGTGCTTGCAGATTCACCATATGTCGGAAAGACTGATTTAACTCTTAGGATGGTGGGCACCGTTCCCATCATATGCATACAGGGATGGAGGGACTGTTAACTGAAAAGAGACATATACTTTCTATGTTCCGTTTTATGCTATGACCAGTCCCCCACACCACCGAGGGAGAATAGATCTAAACTCTTTATTACACAGAGGAGAACTGTATAATAGGTTAAAATAAAACATTAGGACAGCACTAGACCCCAAGGTCTAGAATGAACTGTGTCTATAAGGATTTTTTATACTGAACGATAGATATTTTGTGATTGGTTTCCATCGGTACAGTTTCTATAATATGTTATGATATCTCCTATCTTTTAAAGGGCAACTATAGTGGGAAAATGAACTTTTTTTCTTTCTTTCCAGTGTTTCTATAATTCCCCTACCACCCCAAAGTTCTTCTCACTTTTTTCAGATTCCCTCTCTGTCCTGAAGATCACCCAGTTAGAAGAAATAGGATTGCTTCTCTACTCCTACTTGACTGTCAATCAAATCCCTGTGACGTGATCTCCCCCCCCCCTGCTCTGTAATCAACGAGATAACAGCATTAGCAGGGGGAGATATAGCTTTGATGGTAGATATAAGTCTTGACTTGAACCCCTTCTTAATAGCTTCCCACTGATTGATGATGGTCACAAAGTGAGGATCGTAAACTGTACAGAGCTCCTTCTTCCGTGTCTCCAGAACAGCTTGCTTTCTATTGGCCACTGTGCGTTGGTGTGGTTTTTTAGGAGTTGAACTTTTAACCTCTTACTGCACACGATAAACTTGTGTTAGCCAGAGTTTGAGACATGAGAGTAACAGGGAACGGGGGAGTGCTGCACAGAGATCTGACACCATGGTTAACAAATCACTTACAGAGATAAGAATGCAAACTTTTGCATTTCTCATTCTTACAACACTGGATCCATATAACAGTCGCTCTCTCATCTCCCTCCCCCCAGCGCTTTTGCTTTTTAAAATGAGGGAAGAGGCCATCCTTGCTTTATATTAAGCATAAGGACTCCCCAAAATGGTGTTGGGGTGCTATTACCACACGGAGGCTTGCCAAGCCTCCCATAAATACATACAATACAAGAATTGGGAACACTCCAATAGCCTAATTTAACAACTACCGTTATGTATGTAGCTCCTTGCACACCCAACTCCCTTTGAATCTTCCAAGGTTCCTGCTTCCCCCCAACAACTGCTCAACCATAAGCAGTACAAACGTAATATCATATATAGTGCAGGGAGCACCGCTTGTTTCTCAATAAATATCGTTAAATATCTTGTCGATGATTGCGCCCTCCCTGCTATATAATATTTACAACTACATTTAGCGGAAAGGCTAAGATCTGGTCAAACATTTATACAAGACATAGAAAAGATACTCAATGCACATTCCTAGGCCCCATACAATATCCATATTATCTGCGCATCGGTTAACTTTAATAATATAGAAAACGATATCAATGCACATTCCTGTTCCATACAATATCATATTATCTGCACACTGGCATACTTTTATAACATAGAAAAATAATCACCACATTCCTGGGCCCATACAATATCATATTATCTGCACACTGGCATACATTATAAACATAGAAAAGATATCAATGCACATTCCTGGTCCCTACAATATCATATATCTGCATACTTTATAAATAAGAAAAGATAATCAATCACACCTTCCTGGGCCCATCACAATATCATATTATCTGCACACTGGCAACATTATAAACATAGAAAGATATCAATGCACATTCCTGGCCCCATACAATATCATAATATCTGCACACTGGCAATATATAAACATAGAAAAGATAATCAATGCACATTCCTGGGCCCCATACAATATCATATTATCTGCACACTGGCATACTTATAACATAGAAAAGAAAATCACGCACATTCCTGGGCCCCATACAATATCATATCATCTGCACACTGGCATCATTATAAAACATAGAAGATAATCAATGCACATTCTCTAGGCCCCATACAATATCATATTCATCTGCACACTGGCATAACATATAAACATAGAAAAGATAATCAATGCACATTCCTGGCCCATTACATACCATATATCTGCACACTGGCATACATTATAAACATAGAAAAGATAATCATGCACATTCCTAGGGCCCACAGATCCATATACTGCCGGAACTATTCTGAGTCTCCTATCCGCTCATACTGGGCAACACTGGTCTTTACACTGGGGAAACACATGATCAAATGCAACATCTATGGCCCCTAAACAATATCATATTTTATCTTGCACACTGGCATACATTAATAAACATAGAAAAGATATCAATGCACCATTCCATAAGGCCCCTACAATTATCTATTATCTGCACACTGGCATACTTTAAAACAAAGGGGTTTTTAGTATACATATATACTAAAATCCCTTTGTTTATAAAGTATGCCAAGTTTGCAGATGATATGAATATTGTATGGGGCCACAGGCAATTGTGCATTGAGTTATGCTTTTCTATGTTATATATATATATATATATATAATACTAATATATATATATATATACTACTATAATATATATATAACCAACCACAAGCAATGCGCTCAAACCTGTACTTTATTCTAATATAACTTCAGGTGCTGTGCAAAGTTAGGATTGTCATTTATACATTAACACTAAAGACTCCAGCACTCAACTACACTTATAACAGTAAGAATCCAGCAGTACCCCGAATCATTCCTAAACCCTACACCCACCGAAAGTAATTTAGAGTAAAGGTTTGACCTGCAAGGCAATATGACTAAGCTCTATTGGTATATTTTTGCTCCCTGTGTAAAATTACTACCTACCCCTTTAAGGCAGTCCAGATAAAAAGAAGGTTTAGAAGATCTAAAAGCTCACAAGGGAGATTCAATAAAAGGTCTTATTGTTAAAAATGGTGCGAATTTTGCCCCAAAAAATCAGAAATCATTTAACATCTGAAAGCTAACATCTGATTGGCTCGGGCAAAATTAGCACCATTTTTAACGATAAGAACTTTTATTGAATAACCCTGATGGTTCCCAAAAAAGTTTTAGGTCACACCCCTTTCTCCGCCCCAATTAAGCCACACCCACTAGCTACTTACTAGAGGCAGACAAAAAAACACAAACAGACCGATAGACAAACACAAACAGATACACAGCCAGATAGTGATAAACAGGCAAAAAGACAGAGAAATAGACAGAGAGACACAAAGACGCAGTAAACTGGCAATTTCATTATATACTGGTAGCAATTTGGTCATTTTAAACTCACTGTTGTGTTTAGTTGTAGTCAGACGCTTGCCCACATCTTTGGCCAAGGAGACCTTCTTGTACCTTCACATGGATCTCTACCCCTGTCTATCTCTATCTGTCCCTCTCTCTCTATCTGTATATCTATCTGTCTGTCAGTCTCTCTCTCTGTATATCTATCTCTATCTGTCCCTCTCTCTCTATCTGTATATCTATCTCTGTCTGTCAGTCTCTCTCTCTGTATATCTATCTCTATCTGTCCCCCTCTCTCTCTGTTCGCCGTTAGCCCTATTCTTACTCCCTCCTAAAATACCCAAACTACACAAAATCTCAACATCATACCTCCAGGACGACCTATCGTGTCCAGTAGATGAGTGTGTTTGGAACCAAGTGGGCAATATAATTGATTTCGGAGTTTACAACCTATTTTATCAAGGAGGGAGATCTTACATACTTACAGAAACCATCCTCTTCTGTCTGTTCCAGGTTATGCCACAAACAGACCCGAATCCTCAGAAGGTATGGTTAA
Source organism: Hymenochirus boettgeri (assembly GCA_019447015.1). Lineage (NCBI taxonomy): Eukaryota > Metazoa > Chordata > Amphibia > Anura > Pipidae > Hymenochirus > Hymenochirus boettgeri. Next base: position 300,894,956 of record CM033473.1, on the reverse strand, counting down.
TTTATAATAGACATTACCAGTCTTTATCTAGACTCTGTTGTATTTCAAATTACGATCACTGGACTTGACATGTAGTTTCTTGAACGACGTTTCGCTAGTCATCCGACTGGCGTTCCTCACTTCTCAGAATGACTTGTACAAAGAATTCTTGTGCAATTTGTATAATGTACCCTGAAAATCCCCAATTAAGCATATATCACACAGAGACAGCCAGTGTTAGGGTGTGATTATATAGTGGGCCTAATAGGTGTTTAACTAGGAACGCGCCGAGAAGTGTTAAAACAGCATTGTAAACATGGCAGACAGTTATGGTGTCGACCCCCCCAACCTCTATTTAGAGGCTTTGGTTTCTTTCTTCCTTTTCTTTATTTTTCACATAAAATGGCCCCCCTAACACCCTCCCTCTCTTTGAACCATTCACGTTTCCTCCCCTTCGCCCGATGTTACATACCGCATCTTCAATTCAAACGGTCTGTCCTTTACTCCTTAGATGCCAAGATATCAAACGGCATGATCCTGACCCGAAGGAATTGGCTCATTCTGTGCTGTGTCCCATACTAAACAAAATACGTTGAGGCAGTTTCTGTTTGGTCCTCCCCCACATCCAGGAGGTCAAGCACATTCTTCACTGCCACTGCACTGCTATTGAGTCGCTTTTTTTCTTGTGTTTTGGGTATGTTGGGGTCTTTTTTCCTTTGGGATGTCCCAATGCTGCCTTATCTACTGTTGTTATCGGTTTAAAGAAGCATAACAGGGATATGATTTTGTTTTTTAAAAATTCTTCTTAGTTTCTCGGAGACACCTTGCTCAATGGGATGACCATGTTTCCCTTCCTCCTGTCTGCTTTTCTTTTTTTTTTTTCCCCCGTTCACTGGTGTGGTTGTTCGTGTTCCTTTTCTTTCCTTCTACGCTTTCTTTTGAAACAAAAAGGAAGAAGGATTGTTGGGGCAACGGGGAGGGGGGCCAGGTCCTGGATTATACGCACAAGTTTTTTATTGGATATTAAGGGATCCCTCTTGAATGTTGGTTTGTTCATTCATTTTCCCCCCCATTCATCATTCATTCAGTCTTTATCTATAATTTCCACACCACAAGGTTTGAAGTGTTAATAACAATCTGTAAAGAGGATTAAAATAGGAACAACCAGCCTGAAGGGAAATTTTTAATGAAAATTGAATTACGGCTATCATTGACAATTGCATAATAACTATTTCCACGCTTAAATAAAAAAAACATTCTATATACAAAGTTCTGGGACAAGCAATGGGGGCGGCTAATGCCCCCATATACCTAATTTTGTACATGTCTGAATGTCTCGTGTTAAACTCTATGTGGGTTGGATGCCAATCTTGAATACAAGTTCCTTTTTTTAAAAACATACAATCTTCCTAAAATTTGTTACAATGTTAAAAGTTTTCATCCCCTTCATCTCAAGATGTCCGCTTTTCAGTGTGGCAACAGTTGTTTATAGGAAAATCACCTGAGAGAAATGTGGGAGAAATTCCTTCCTAGCTAGGGGGTACAACATTCAAATCGTAGGTGAGGCCATGAAAAAAGCCTTGGAAAGACAACAGGTGATTGTTAAAGGTTTTTGTATGTTACCCATTGACTTTAATGAATCCATCTAATCGCATGTTGTAGCCAAAGTTAATAAACTGAAAATGTGGATATCATACAGTCTGGACCACATTGGCAACATTAAACCCCCCAACAGCCCATGATTAGGTTACCGTAGATGGAAAAAAACCTCAGGGACCTATTGGTTTAGAACAGATCCTGACGTTCAGTACCGACATGGGTTACCGAAATGAAAAGTAGTGTCTTAACGTTGTGGTAAATGTTTATCATGTCGTTTTATTGACTCCCTCCCGGTTGGGTCCGTTTTGTACATCACCCACGGGAAAAGAATGAGATAAAAACTCCCATTCCCATGCCACAACCACACTGTGGATTTGACTTACTCACATGGCCCATGCTGTCTATCATAATGTTGGTAAAAAACCGATTTAATGCTAGATTACGGCATGGATGGATGAGGTCAGCAGAAAGGTGGGGCCTTTAGGGATGGGAATTAAATCAAACTGGTTGCTAACCTTACCTAGAAGGGCCAAATCTACCTCTCTGAATAATGGGGATTGACCATGTACCACACATCCCAAGGAGGGACAGCTCCAAATACTCTTTCAAAGAGGCTTTATTGGAATTAAAACCCTGGATACATCAAGGTCCTATGGCCTACAAGGAACGTTTGTTTTATTTCGTTTCAAAAAAATGTTCCTGAATGAGCAATAGCTTGATAGTCATGATGTCCATAGAAACCGTGATAACATTTATAATACAAATTAAGCTTTTCTCATGCTTAGGTTTATTAATATCCCCACTCCAAGACATTTTTTGTGGTAAAGTTTTTAGTGAGTGGTGCCGAACTTTCAAACTTAGGTCCATTTTTTTTTTGGCAACTTTTGAACTATATGGAAAAGTTTGAAATTCTAAACGTACCATTAAAAAGTTCAATGGGGAGCAAAGAGTTTTGGAAAAGTTCTAAAATGAAATAACAATTAAAATATCAATGTCGTAACTTAATGTCATGGCTGTGGGACCTGGGAATGGTCCTGGTGGGAGCATTTTTTTTCGCATTTCCAGGAATTCGAAATCAATTATTACTCTCACTCGCGCTAATTTTCAAGCTCGTTCGCGCCTAGGTACCAGGTTAACATTTTTACTCGCGGATTCTCGATGTGCCCCCGGATATGCTTAATGGCCATTTTACTCGTAGATTCGATGTTCGGTCTAGATACATGGCATTTTACTCGCGGATTCGATGCTTTCATAAAGGCTTTAGATGGACACTTTACTTCGCGGATTTCGATGCTCGCGTATAGGTTTTGATGGACACTTTTACTCGTAGATTCCGATGTTTGCGCCTAGGTACCATATCATTTTCTCGCGTATTCGCTGCTTGCGTATAGGTTTTTTAATGGAACCCTTTAACTCGTAGATTCGATGTTCGCGCCTAGAATAACCATGGACATTTTACTCGCGGATTCGATGCTTCATATAGGTTTAATGGACCCTTTACTTTACTCGCGGATTCGATGCTTGCTATAGGTATAATAGGCATTTTACTATTAACTGCTTACCTTTAATTTACTCGGACATTCGAACGTTCGAACATTCAATCATTTATCAGGAAAGTCCGAAAATATCGAAATTCCGGGTCCAGGATAGTTCAAGAAGTCCCGAATATCCTTCGAATTCAATAGTCAGTTCACAGCCTCGAACTCGGGTTCGAGTTCAAAGTTCTTCCATCTCTATTAATGAGCAGCCAAAAATGTTTTAACTAATTTTTTTAAATTAATCATAGTTGTTTGAGGCACTTATTTAGCACTCTAGATTTACAACTATGTTGGGTAAAAGCACTAGCACTTTATTTGTTGTATTTGAAAGTTTTTTAGAATTGGAATATTGTCATTATTAATATTGAAATTTGTCCTGCACCATTATTGTATGATATACACCAGAACTAAGGAAAATATTTGTGTAAATGGGGGAATGAGCTTCTATGATAAACAGGAATGTGATGTAACGAATTTATTGAAGGTTTTACAGCTTGGTGAGGTTTCTCATTTCTCCAGTCATGGTATATCTGTTTGTAATTCACTTAGATTCAAACTGACTTGAAATGTAGTTTCTTGAAGACGTTTCGCTGTCATCCCGACTGGCTTTCTCAATTCAGAATGACTTGTACAAGAATCGTGCAATTATGTACCCTGGAAAATCCCCAATTAGCATATCACCAGCAGCAGGTTGTTTAAGGGTTTGATTAGATATGGCTAAGAGGTGTATAGGAACCGCCCAGAGTAAGGTGTTAAAACAGCATTGGTACATGCAGAACAGTTGTGTCGAACCCCCCAACCTCTATTAGGCTTGGTTTCCTTGTTCTTTATTTTCACATATGGCCTCCTTACACCTCTTCCTTGAACCTCCTGACCAGTCACGTTCCTTCGCCAGTATGTTTAACATGACATCTTCAAGGTATGTCCTTTTATCCTTAAGATGCGATACACGGCTGAGTCCTGACCCGAGTAATTGGCTCTTCTGTTCTGGGCCCATACTGATATGCAGTTGCTTGTTGGTCTTCCCCCCATACAATCAGAGCATTCTTATTTCTTCCACTGCCTGCACCGCATATTATAGTCGCTTTTCCTCTTGTGTTTTGGGTTTGGGTCGTTTGTGGTGTACCAATTGCTGCCCAACCCCCCCCCCCCCACCCCCCCCCTCAGTGTGTTGTTTCGGTTAAGCAGACAGGGAATACGATTGGTTTTTTTGGAAAATTTCTTTTCTTAATTTCTCAGAGAGACCCCCTGCTACATATGTGGTATTGACCATTTTCTTCTCCTCCTGGTTCTTGCTTTTCCCCTTTGTCAAAAGAAGTATAAGGAAGAAGAACACAAATCCAATCCAACATTGAAGGGGAAAAGCAAGACAGGAGGAAGAACAATGGTCCCATCCCATATGTCAGGGGTTCTCGGAGAAATTAGAAACTTTTTTCAAAAAACATCGGATCCCTGTCTGAGCTTTAAAAACCGAACAATACACTGATGCAGCAATTGGTACACCCAAAAGAACCCCTACCCAAACACAACAAAGCATCATATAATGCTGTGTCATGCAGTGAAGACTGCCTGATTTGTATGTGGGGGAACCAAACAGCAACTGCAGCAACGTGGCCCATCACAGAAGAGCCAATTCCTCGGGTCAGGACTCAGCGTGTAAATCTGCATCTCTAAGGATAAAGGACATACCTTGAAGAGTTGTAAGTTAACATACTGGCGAAGGAACTTGAAACGGGTTCACGAGGGTGTTAAGGAGGCCATTTTTGTGAAATAAAAGAACCAGCCTAAATAAGGTGGGGGGGGGTTTCGACCCAACTGTCTCCAAAATTGTGGGGGGGTACCATGCTGTTTTAACACCTTACTCTGGCTATCCTATACACCTCTTAGCCACTATCCTATCACACCCCTTAACAACCTGCTGTGATAGCTAATTGGATTTTTCCAGGTCACCTAATTGCCAACAGATGCTTGTACAGCATTCTGAATTGAGAAATGCCAAGTCGGATGACTAGGCGAAACGTCTTCAAGAAACTACATTCAAGTCCCAGTTTGTCTATTGAATAACAACAGATAAGGTAATTTAATGTTGCACTGTTATCACTTTTTATGTCCCTTGAAAGGACCAACCCTAAGGCCGAAACGTTGTCTCCTAATGTTTGCCAATAAAGGTGCTGTTGTTTCCACAATCTCATGTGGCAACAGGATCAATAATCTTTTTATATATATATATACACAACATTAATTGGCAACGTCCACACTCTTGCTGCCGGGGTGCTCTCCATGCAGCATCACATTGAAGTTATTTGTGGCAACTCTCCGCTGGACTTTAAGAAACAAAAAACTCTTTATTAGTGAAAGAACAACTACCATTTCCGCCATAACACCCGGCCCCGTCTCATGATACCCATCTTGGGATTAACTTGTCTATGAAGGTAAAGTGCCCCTCCCCGACACTCCATCACCCAACCCTCAGACGTCCCCCAATGTGTACACATACAGATCCCTAAACTATATATTTTAAAAACACAATATGCTCCAACGGACTACAACGTTGCAATTCAACAGGAATCGTCCATTAATACTTTATAAATACCTGTAACACAATAATGTTCCACGTCTCAAATGTAATGCACTTACTTTGAAACATAGCATAGCTACTAGCTACATCCGCTATGTTTCATCAAAGGCTGAAAGGACTGCAATCGTTCCACTATATTTACAAACGATACGGTACGGAACCCAATGTAACAATTTGTAAAAAATGATCTAAGTAAGAACCAAAGTAAGACCACTACACTGTAATAAAGCGGACATAATTTGTATTATTATCCCACTACATGGGTAGTCTCGTGCAGGCTCCATCTCTTCAAATCAGCCCAATTTACCGCAACTGGATCCACTATCTGAGATGATCAAGTTGACCAAGTATTAGTTAAAGGAAAAGAGATACAAGTCACGTTGTCTAAACCATCTAAGATAAAGAAATTGGATGGCATCTACATGCCTAAAGGGAAACCCCCTACAAGAAGCAAAGCACAGTGGCCCACTGTTTCATTCAACCCTAATTCCACCTGTCCCTTCTTCTACCTTCTTAATATGGCCCACCTCGGTCAGTGCCTCCTTTGGTGGGGTTCGAGTAATCTATGGCCATCCTCTAAAGTCGATAGGGGGTGCCCCATTCCCTTTAATGTTTTAGCGAATGACGGCTCACCGAAGAGGCAGTTTTTTTACAACACCCTCAGTAAGTGTCTGTCCTACAATTGCTGACGATGGTTGTCCAACCTATCCGAAGGGTAGATTGTTGTTTTTTGGCCAACATAGTCAAAGCACATGGGCCTGTTATGATGTAAAATCCAAAAGCCTGAGACAGGTTTATCTCCCTCCCCCTAATCTTAATGCGACACCCTTATGGGGGTGGGGAAAATCAACTCTCCATGATTTATAAATTTCCTACATGCTTGGCAACCGCATGCTTGTAGCAACCCCCATTTATGTTGGTAACACGAGGTGATACTCTACCTTTTTGTGTCCATGTCAGTTTTTTACTAGCAAGATTCCTAAGGTTCTTACCACGTCTAAACGCATATAGGACTATACTATTGATACATTTCAAGCTCTCATGACTATACATGATAACCCCATTGTTATAATGATGTTACCACATTCCTTACTATCGGGGAATAACCATATTCCTTGGGTCAGACTCAAGCCATGACCTGCATCTTTTCAGGATAAAAGGGCATAACCTTTGATAATTGGTAATGTTTAACATTTGTGCAAGAACGTACTGGGTTCCAAGTGTGTTTACGGAGGCCTATTTAATGTGAAAAATAAAGAAACCAAGCATAACTAGAGGTGGGGGGGGGGGTTTCGACACACCAACTGTCTGCCATGATACAAATGCTGTGTTGGTTTGACACACCTTACTCTGGGACATTCCTAATAACACCTCTTAGCCACTATCTCAATCACGCCCTTTACACTTGGCGTGATATGCTAATTGGGATTTTCCAGGGGTACATAATTACCACGATATCCTTTGTACAGTCAGTCTGAATTGGAAAACGCCCAGTTCAGATGACTAGCGAAACGTCCATCAAGACTAAAACTTCAAGTCGAGTGTGTCTAATTGAATCAACAGATATACCATGACCTGGTGAATGAGAACTTCACAAACGGCAATTAAAGCCACATATGTACCCACCTGTAACCAATCCAGCCATGAACTTTTTTTCATCCAACAAGTCCCTGCAAGCAATGTCCCGAATCTATTAACCCCATGTTACGAGAACACTTTGCAGAAGTTATATAATCCCTGTTATAAACGCCCAGCCGCAAGGGAGGGGTGCAATTGTGGTTGTTAATTCTTATCTGACTATAAGGGAAAATCCTCACTCAATAATGTATCAATCAACATGGTTAGAAACGTACCTTTAAACAGAAAACCAACAGTGTCTTTTTTCCAAGTCCTTGGAATCCTTAAATACTTAATGCTGTCACTATGGGATACCATTGATAAAAACTGGGGGGGACTATCGATAACAGACACACCCGGTTTGTGTCCAATTATGTATTGCTTAACCCAAGAATCCCAGGACCCATGTACACTCCTGGATGACCTATTGTTCCAGCAGAAGGAAGCAGATTTGGAACCAGCAGGTAAATACCTGGATTCAGTGCTCCAGCCGATAATAACAAATGGTGAAATATAATTGACACTATATAAAAGAACACTATGCATTTTTTTTATCTTTATTATCTGAGAAGATTCATTTAACGGATTCTGTGAAATAGCCTTTGATAATGAGAATTATTGTAAAACCTTAATGGTACCCACCACCTGTTTAGGATCTAAATTGTTAATTTATTGAGGACCACACTGAAAAAAAATATTTTTGCCGTTGAAAAAAACTTTTATCGCAATGCTCTGATGTGCTATGGGGGCCGGCCATGGCCCCTGTGGTAATCCCAAATTTGTAAACAATGGGCTCATATCTTAACAAAATATAAAACATCGACTTACTGTTCTATGGTAGATCATAGATGATGTATTTTGTATTTGGGGCAAGGGCCCCTGGTAACCTCATTGCAAGATGATAATGGAGTTGGAACATCTGGAGACGCCCCTATATCGATTAAACTTACAAACGTATGAGTGAGTGTAACAGTTTCTAGATGTTAATGGTTATTATTACAATTTCAAAATGTAATATTGTTTTATACAAGAAACAGACGACCGCAACTCTCTTCTCTCTAACTTTTAGGAGCTACCCCCTCTGCCCACTTAAAAAAAATCACACCCTCAATCACGCAGTTTTTTTGGCCGTGTTATTAGGAACATTATAATCTTGATACCAGCAACAACAATTTTCAGAAATAGGACAATTTTATGACACGATGGGTTATGACAATAACATTTTAGAGAGAATGAACTGGGCAGCGCGCTTTTTCCGGCAGGACTTCTAATGATGACCAGGAATAACATTAAGAGTCCGATAAAGTTTTACATTTCCTTCTTTTTCCTCTCTCTCCCACTGATATAATTAGCTGTCACCATTAGTCCGTAAAGCCATTAAAAATATTAGGAACTTCTAACCTCAGATCAAGAACTATCCAAACATATCCCCCCTACCGTCCTCATATGGGATAATAAGGCAAAGTAAGAATCTCAGAGACTTATTGGTTAAAACTGACACTATTAAATAAATATAATTCTACCCTACTTGGCTTCCTTCCTCCTAAAAACAGGGGGTAGTTACAGACAACCGCCTGCAACAAGTGTCTTTTCCTTTAGAGTCTATAACCACGGGAACTTCCCTTGCACTCCTCTACTGGTCAGAGGTTTTATTTAGATACCATATTACATGTTCTACCACTCATGTGGTGTCATAATTACCTGTGGGCTTGGCAGAATTCAACCATATGTCGGAAAGACGATTTAACTCTTAGGATGGTGGGCACCGTTCTCCATCACTAGTGCATACAGGGATGGAGGGACTAGTTAACTGAAAAAGAGAACAATATACTTTCTTTCTATGTTCCGTTTTATTGCTATTGAACCATGTCCCCCACACCACCCGAGGGGAGTAATAGATCTAAACTCTTTATTACACCAGAGGAGACTGTAAATAGGTTTAAAATAAAAACCATTAGTGACAGCCACTAGACCCCAAGGTCCGTAAATGAACCTGTGTCTATAAGGATTTTTTATACTGAACATAGATATTTGTGATTGGTTTTTCCATCGTACAGTTTTCTTATAATATGTATGATATCTCCTATCTTTTAAAGGGAAGCTATACGTGGGAAAATGAAGCTTCTTTTTCTTTCTTTTTTCCAGTGTTTCTATAATTCCTTCCCTACCACCCCAAAGTTTCCTGTCTTCACTTTTTCAGATTTCCCTCTCTGTCCTGAAGATCACCCAGTTAGAAGAAATAAGGATTGTTCTCTACTCCTACTTGACTGTCAATCAAATCCCTGTGGACGTGATCTCCCCCCCCCCTGCTCTTAACTCAACCGAGATAACACATAGCAGGGGGAGATATTTAGCTTTGATTGGTGTTTAATGGTAAATATAAGTCTTGACTTGAACCCCTTCTTAATAGCTTCCCACTGATTGAATGATGGTCACAAGTGAGGATCGTAAACTGTACAGAGCTCCTCTTCGTGTCTCCAGAACAGCTTTGCTTTACTATTGGCCACGTGCTTGTGTGTGGTTTTTTTTTTTTCAGATGTTTGAACTTTTTAACAAACCTCTTAACTGCACACGATAACTTGCTGTTAGCCAGAGTTTGAGACATTGATGAGTAACCTAGGGAACGGGGGAGTGCCTGCACAGAATCTGACACCATGGTTTAACAAATCCTTACAGAGATAAGAATGCAAACTTTTGCATTTCTCATCTTACAAACACTGGATCCATATAACAGTCCTCTTCTCAATCTCCCTTCCCCCCAGCCTTTTGCTTTTTAAAATGAGGGAAGAAGGCCAATCCATTGCTTTTATTAACGCATAAGGACTCCCCAGAACATTGGTGTTGGGGTGCTATTACCACAGGAGGCTTTGCGCAAGCCCTCCCATAAATACATAACAATACAAGAATTGGGAATCACTCCAATTAGTCCTATTTAACAACTACCCGTTATGTATGTAGCCTCCTGTGCACACCCAACTCCCTTTGAATCTTCCAAGGTTCCTAGGCTTCCCAAACTGCTCAACACCACTGCTCAAAACCATAAAGCAGTACAAACGTAATATCATATATGAGTGGCAGGGAGCCACCGCTTGTTTCTCAATAATATCGTTAAATATCTTGTCGATCTGATTGCCCCTCCCTGCTATATAATATTGTACAACTACATTTAGCGGAAAGGCTAAGATCTGGTCAAACATGTTATACAAACTAGAAAAGATACTCAATGCACATTCCTAGGCCCGCATAACAATATCCTATTATCTGCGCATCGGGTTAACTTTAATAAATATAGAAAACGATCATCAATGCACATTCTGTTCCATACAATATCATATTATCTCCACTTGGCACTACTTTTATAACATAGAAAATAATCACCACTTCCTGGCCCATACAATAGTCATATTATCTGCAACACTGGCATACATTATAAACATAGAAAAGATATCATGCCATTCCTGTGTCCCCTACAATATATTATCTGCATACTTTATAAATAAGAAAAGATAATCATCCCCTTCCTGGGCCCAACAATATCATATTATCTGCAACACTTGGCAGACATTATAAACATAGAAAGATGATCAATGCACATTCCTGTGCCCCATACAAATTATCATAATATCTGCAACACTACTGCAATATATAAACATAGAAAAGATAATCAATGCACATTCCTGGGCCCCATACAATTCATATTATCCTTGTCACACTGGCATACATTATAACATAGAAAAGAAAATCACGCACTTCCTGGGCCCCATAACAATATCATATCATCTGCCACTGGCCATCATTATAAAACATAGAAGATAATCAATGCACATTCTCTAGCCCCATACAATATCATATTCTCTGCACACGGCAATAACATATAAACATAGAAAGATAATCTGCACATTCCCCTGGCCCCATTACATAGCCATATTATCTGCACACACTGGCATACATTATAAACATAGAAAAGATAATCCATGTCACATTCCTAGGGCCCACAGAAGGTCCCTGGGCATGAAGTACTGCCGGCAGAGCGGGCCGGTCATGTCTCCCCGGAGCTCTTCCTATCCGCTGCATACTGGGGGGGGGGGGGGGGGGGAACACTGGTCTGTGGGGTACCACGTGGGGGGACAACAACTTGTCAAATGCAACGATCTTGGCCCCTAAACAATATCATATTTTATCTTGCACACTGGCATACATTAATAAACATGAAAAGATATCAATGCCCATTCCTAAGGCCCCCTACAATTATCTATTATCTGCACCTGGCATACTTACAAACAAGAGGGGTTTTTAGTATACATATACAAAATCCCTTTGTTTTAAAGTATGCCAAGTTTGCAGATATATGAATATTGTATGGGGCCACAGGAATTTGCATTGAGTTATTTTCTATGTTATATATATATATATATATATAATACTATATAAATATATATATATATACTAACTATATATATATATATAACAACCACAAGAATGCCTGCTCAACCTGTTACTGTTATTCTAATATAACTTCAGTTGTGCTGTGCAAGTTAGGATTGTCATTTATACAATTTTTAAAACACTAAAGACTCCAGCACTCAACTCACTTATACGCTTAAGAATCCAGTCATAAGCCCCGAATCATTTCCAAACCGCTACACCGCACCGGCAAAGTAATTTAAGAGTAAAGGTTGAACCTGCAAGGCATATGACTAAGCTCTATTGTATATTTTTGCTCCCTGTGTAAAATTACTACCTACCCCTTTAGGCAGGTCCAGATAAAAGAAGTTAGAAGATCCTAAAGGCTCACAAGGGAGAATCAATAAAGGTCCGTATTGCTAAAATGGTGCTAATTTTGGCCCCCACAAAATAAAATCAATTAACATCGAAAGCTAACACTGATTTGGCTTCGGGCAAATTTAGCATCCAGTTTTACGATAGAACTTTTTATTGAATACCCTGATGTTCCCAAAAAAGTTTAGAGGTCAACACCCCTTTCTCCGCCCCAATTAAGCCCACCCACTAAGCTACTTAACTAGAGGCGACAAGAAACACACATAAAAACCGAGAGACAAAACACAAACAGATACACAGCCAGATAGTGATAAACGGCATAAGACAACGAGAAAATAGACATACGAGACACAAAGAGCAGTAAACTGGCAAATTTCATTATCTACTGGTAGACAATTTGGTCATTTTAAAACTCACTGTTTTGTGTTTAGTTGTAGTTCAGACGCTTGCCCCACTCTTTGGCCAAGGGACCTTCTGTACCTTCCATGATCTCTACCCCTTCAGAACTACATTTCAAGTCCAGTTGATCTAATTGAATACAACAGATATTTTCGATATATCAAATTATTCAGATAGATTCATAATCAATTTTTATTTGAAAAATTACAATACACATATCTATTTAGCTAGCTATATGTCTGGTACTTATAATTGTATATACCTTAACATTAATGCCATTACACACACCACATTGGCCACATTCCCCTATATAGTAGTTTGCACACAACAAGGGAAAGAAGGCAATGGGGGTACTGGGTTACATAATGTCCACTGCGGTTTGCCACCATTGTTGTGGGGCCAGGCAGGTTTGGCCCCACTGGACATACCCCTCACCCCATTGGCTACTCTCCCTCAGAGTATGCTTCGTGCAAGGGAAAGCAGGTGAAAGGGTAAGGCTTCGTAGGAACAGCACCATTGAGTTACAGCAGGCCCACTGCAGTTTGCCACCATTGTTGAAGAGCCAGTCAGGCTTGGCCCCACTGGACATACCCCTCACCCCATTGGATACTCTTCCTCAGAGTATGCTTCGTGCAAGGGAAAGCAGGTGAAAGGGTAAGGCTTCGTAGGAACAGCACCATTGAGTTACAGCAGGCCCACTGCAGTTTGCCACCATTGTTGAAGAGCCAGGCAGGCTTGGCCCCACTGGACATACCCCTCACCCCATTGGCTACTCTCCCTCAGAGTATGCTTCGTGCAAGGGAAAGCAGGTGAAAGGGTAAGGCTTTGTAGGAATAGCACCATTGAGTTACAGCAGGCCCACTACAGTTTGCCACCATTATTGTGGGGCCAGGCAGGCTTAGCCCCACTGGACATACCCCTCACCCCATTGGCTACTCTCCCTCAGAGTATGCTTCGTGCAAGGGAAAGCAGGTGAAAGGGTAAGGCTTCGTAGGAACAGCACCATTGAGTTACAGCAGGCCCACACTTGTGTAATATGGAGTACTGCTCTAGTGCCAGGCAGGATTGACCCAGAGCTGAAAACATTAGCCACAGAGTAGCTGTTGCGGCTGTATGAATCTCTATCTGTCCCTCTCTCTCTATCTGTATATCTATCTGTCTGTCAGTCTCTCTCTCTGTATATCTATCTCTATCTGTCCCTCTCTCTCTATCTGTATATCTATCTCTGTCTGTCAGTCTCTCTCTCTGTATATCTATCTCTATCTGTCCCCCTCTCTCTCTGTATATCTATCTCTGTCTGTCAGTCTCTCTCTCTGTATATCTATCTCTATCTGTCCCTCTCTCTCTCTGTATATCTCTCTGTCTCTCTGTCTATCTGCCTCTTGTCTATCTCTCTCTCTCTTTCTATCTCTC